>JTDE01000457.1:159166-197013 GCA_014338405.1 Paragonimus skrjabini miyazakii | reverse complement strand
CGTCCGTCAAATTGACAGTGATTGGAATCCACCAGGTGCGATAGTATTGCACTGTTGACAGTTTTCGTTATTCCACTGTTCAGCCAAGCTGGGTGGTGTTTCCGGACCCGTTCAGATAAGCGTCTGGTCGTGCGGCCTACATAACTGGTTCCACAGGAACAAGTGAATGAGTATACACAACATGAGGCTGCAGAAACAGGCACTTTATCTTTTAGTCCTGGGTACTTGATTGCAGCGTGACATTGAACTGATTGACCTAATAAACTACCCGTTCCCCATTTACCCCCTTTAATGATTCCCCTGTAAAATTAGTGATATAAATGTGACGTATTTAGCATGATGATGAATCACTGAAAACGAGCTTGTTCGCTACACATTATTTTTCATGACTGCACTGGGAATTTTCACACGTATCTTGATTTTCCAATATTTGCTCACAACGCCACAATGTATATGGAAATATCTACAATAAACTGGGTAAAAACAACAATGTGGAATACGCGTGAACTTTATACAAGAACGGCTCAGTGTTGATCACCAGCACCTGTCGTGTTAGCTCTGGCGTATAGGCAACCACAGCCAGTTACCATTAGACGGATAAGAGAAACAATAGAATACCATTCCTTAAAGAGTTAATATTTCACTCATGTTGTATTTCGATGACAGCGATTTGAACTTCATTCCACATAAGAATGTTGTTGGCAGTCTTATTACACATGGTGCTTATGCCTTCTCCGTGTTCTGCAGTCATGAGTGGTTATACGAGGATGGTTCTATAATACAGCATCTTCCGATGTACTGACGTCAACCAAACAATTTCATTAATAATCGTTTGGATTTCCATAATTGTATTATTTCGTAGGGGCTTGTTTGATGGGCAAAATTAAGTTTATTCCAGCTTCTGGCGAAATGCTTGTTTAGCCACTTCTTTACTACCGCTATTTTAACCCACGTTCGCGTGTTAAACGAACCGTTTTTGTCAACGTCTTCGGTGCAATTTACCACACTCAGATTCAAAGGAGTTCATGTTCCATTCTAACTGAACACACGTTTATAAGTAATGAGGTAACTTGCTTATCATTTGAGCAAAGCTTCCTTATAGTCAAAATCTGTAATCATACAAACTTTACTCACCTTTTTCCAACTCTCTTATTAAATTGGAGCGATGTTCTACATGAGAAACACAAGTTAAAAATTTAAACAAATAGCCGGACTTTTTTCCACATGATTTTCTGAAGTTAAATGCACCTTTAATATCTACTGTTTAATTCATATACACTGAGATACTCTCACTTGAAACATGTTTGAAATAAGACGAATGATTTTCTTCGATATACTCTTGTTGTGTGACTGCACTTATGAATATTCTAAAGAAACCTGTTTTAAGTAAAATTGCAAGATTTCCAAACTGTTTATCAAAGTATAACGATACGTATTGATATCAGACGTAGACCGGGCGTTGCGTGCGTGTAACGTCACATGGTTATCAGTATGTGGATTCGACGTAACCATGGAAGTTTCACGAAACAAAATTGTTTGCCACCTAAATAGTGTTAAAAATCTGATGGTTATCCGTTGTTTCTGAAGTGCCCTGATATGAAATACAACAACATGTTTCAAATTATCCAAGATTAATGGAAGCAGTTCAGCGGACTAATTTAACCGTCTTTTTCATTAATTAGTTAACAGTACTTGACCAACGATAATTTGCGAAGCTGGATTATTGCAATGCTCATGTTATGAGGGAAACTTGAATAAACTCTAATAAGTTGTGCTCGAGAAAACAATCAGGTTTTGGTCACTTGGTCACTATTGCACGTCAAACTGTTGGGCTGGACTCTATACCCCGAGTGGACCACATGACGACCTTCACACCTGAAGTGTTCCCTCGGGCATTGTCCTAACGCAGCAGCCAATGCGTGCAGTCGCAATCAAAAAGGCCGCAAAATATGAGTCCACTAGACCAATCATGAGCCAATTCCCCAGCCAGAAAATACAATAGAGAAATTCTACTGTACCAAAACGAAAGGCTTTTACACGAAAGATACATTCTTATGCCTAAAAGAGAAACCAGTATGAAAAAAGGTATACATATGACATCAGTTTATACTTTAGTGTTCCGCACTCACGAGCACGTGTTATTTCATTTAATCCCGCTGAAAAAAGGAAAGAAAAACGTTCTCAAGTTTACACGCTATATTAGGATCATGGCGTAGTGCCGGTGGACAGAAACGTAATGCCACTAAATCATACCAGTCCAAAATATATCAATATATGCTTTCAGATAAAGATTGCTTAATATGTTTAAACCGAATTATTCAGCATTTTGAAGAGGTAGTACAAATCTGTACAGCATTGTCAACATTCACTTGAAAAATCGGAAACTCCTACAACTGCCCATTTGCACTGATTAATTATTTCGGGTCAGGGTCCACTATGTTCGATTTACTCTGTAGAGCACGTGTCAAGGTAACCATTGTGTCTGTTAGTTTCAACCCCGTAGGCTCCAAGAAGGAAAAACAGCAGTTACTCAAATACTCTGTTATGCCTTCTCATTCGGTTCATTTGTCGTTGAAGTCAAGTCCAGCTTAACAGAAATAATAGGTGTTCTCGTGCCCGGCGGAGCAGAGAACGAATCGCTGGTTCAGTCATTAACTTGAGCTAACCACTAAGAGGACAGAGAAACGATATAAGCCAGTTGATTGATTATATAGTACATCCTAAAACCAGGTGGTAGTGACGGACTCAGTCAACACTCTCATCATGTTTTTGCGTTATAATAATTAAAACCGTGGCCTTACTGAAAAGCGAGCATTCCTGTTATGCTGACCTTGTGGACCTGCCTTTTTAGACAACCGGCTGGTGCTGTTGTTCGTTCCATGTTGTCAAGCGCACTGATGTACGTATTCAGGTTTCCGTTCTATTGTCATTCGCAAAGAAAGTCCAAATTGTTAGCCAACCACAGGAATAACACGAACAAAACAAATGTCAGAGGTCCAGCGTGAAAATGGACCCATTTTCACTGCGATTGGGCATGGAATTTGCTCATTTCGTGCTGCATCATACTGTTGTATATTCCGCCTGTATAATTGCTCGCAAAAGGACATTTTTCATCATAAACACAATATTGATGTGTTTCTTCTTATTGGCAGGCCCATCGAGTAGTATGCTTGATGCATTGAAAATTTACGATATGCATAAACTTACACTACCCGTCAACATGTAATTTTCAAATGTGCTCAGTGTTTCTATTGGGCTTTCATCAGAGAGGCGATATGTCAGACTTCTTCGAAAGCTCTCTAGTCATAAACACACATTTTTGTGTCAAATTATACTGGGCATATCACTTGCAACGCATGTGAGTGCAAAGAAGTTGCGGGAGGACAGCAATACGTCTTATAACACCGTTCACTGGATTTTCCGGGAAAAAATGCCCGCGTTCAGACTACTATTGACTTGAAGTTATACACTGAAATCTCTCCATTCACGAGCAACAAGGTATAAAACACGCTTCTGACAGCTCTAGGCTTAAAAAGTAGGGTGATTTTAATATCGGACTCTGAGTAAAAATCGAAGTTGTTCAAATCAGTGAGGTTCGTACAATCTCGGGTTCAGTTGAAAAGTGCGTTTCTTAGTAACGATTCTTGAACAGATTGATAATTTTGTCTTCTCTTGGTTCCCACAGATGCAATTGAATGTATTATCAGTTGTATTAACGTTTTGAATATATTCGAAATTAATCATGGGTGACCATTTCCGATCGCTACATGAATACCTCGAAACTAAGAGAGACTATTTATATGCTCTATCTTGTGTGTATCATAAAACCATCCATTGGCTAGCAAACATTTTGAATCCTCTTTATAGACTGTTATTCACATTAGTTGTAAGACTTCTTTGAAACAACAGAGGCCTTAGAACACTCGTTGATTCGTACACATGTATTATAGATTTCTCTCACCTAAAAACAACGTCATTATAAATTGTTACATTTTCCGCAAGAACACTGAAATAAGTGTCACACTCAGATATTTTTCATCATATACAGGGAATTTTCCATATACCTATGAAGAATGTGTTTACACACAGGTTGGTAGAGTTGTTATGAACAGTCCGTTACATTCAACGCTGGCGAAGGTGTCAAGAATGGCTAAACAGGAAACGGGAGATATTTTCAACCAAACACAATGAAAATTAGTTGATGATGTTCTGTTCATCATCAATATGTGCGACGGTTTGTTTCGCAACACAACTTTGGAATACTTACCTCAACCTGTCTTTATTGTGTAAAAAAAAATAAGGCAACAGTGTACCGATTCTGGATGCACTCACTACTGGAATTTGTGTTACTACATTCCGGCAACCAGCCCGTTGCAGAGTAAGATAAAGTTGTCCGTATTTTCAGTTTTCTGATTACATACCAACTTGGTTTGATTGAAACCTGGGTCCTTAGAACGCGGCGCATTCCTGCATCCGATAAGCCTTGAATAGAGGAAGAGGTGCTGCAGAAAGCCGTGATGTCGAGTGTTTACTCTCAAAAATGTGGGCAAAAGAAAAGAGCAGAAGTCTGTAGCTGCAGAAAAAGGATACATTTTCAGTTTTGCAGTTACGAACATACCACCTGACAAAACACACCAGGGGCAAACAACAGTGTGCTTCAGCTGTCGCGCATACGTGTGCTTCATTGTCACTAACGCGGTTTGTCGATGGATTCCATCTCTCACGTTTGATACCAGTTTACTTACAGTTGCAGTGATCTATGTACAGATAAACATATCGACAACCACCTCAGCAAGTTACGGAACATGTAGGGAACAGATCAGATAAACTGGTGGCGCCATAATCCTAAAAAGGTGAACCGGCTGTTTGATGCCCCATGTCATCTGCTGCAAAAAGCATTATGACAACAGGTTACCCTTCCGATAAACTTAGCTCATTTAAAATACTGTGACGCTGTTGGAACTTGAGGTTACTAGCGTTCAACTAAGGCAAGCTGTTGCCAACTCAGCAGCTGACTTACAGTGCGCAGAGTTTTTGCAACAACCCACCACTGTGTCATGGTTATGACCAGTATCAATCAATCCTTGCGTTTTCGCACACCGCCTGTCCCCATTTTCGGATCTACAAAAGTTCGTGCATATTACGATCGTGGTTGACGAGGGTAGACAAAACGTTAACATGTTGGAAGACAACTCTACCGCCGTGAGGAATTGGTAATTTACGTGTTTCCTGTACAGTTAGTTAGATCGAATTACGTAAGGTTTAAATATGTTTGAGATTGTAGTTATCCATTATAACGAGAGGGATATTCGCCTAACTGGGCAGTTGATATCAGAAATAGAAATAACCAATATACTCAAAGCTTTATCATCAAAGGTAGCAGAGCAGCTAGCTCCGTCTCCCCAGACACGTTCTGGGAAACCGAGCATTCCGTACAGGGAGCAGCGACTGTAAATTCAAGCAAGTTGCCTAAAACACGCATGCTAGTCGGAGGTGGTGCAAAAACGAACAATGTGCCTGCTTAGCTGGAGAAAAGGAACAATGGAATGAGCTACAACCCGACAGCCTGAAACAAACATAAGATCATCTGAGGGGTTTATCAATTCGAAGGTTACTTGGAGTAAGAATTAGTGCACAATTTGTAAACCGTACACTTCAGAAAATATTGAAATGATGGTGGGTTAATTTTTGATGGGCTATATGTTATACGTCCAGTATGTTGTCATAAATACTCACGTAGATTCAACAGTCGGCAAGCTGAAACATACTAACCATTTTAGTAATCAAGTAAACATTTCATTCGGGGGAAAACTTCGAAACTTCAAATAAGTTTTGGTGATAGTTACTCTTCTACGTTTTTGGCCATTTAGTGTAAAGCAACCCCACCATCGAAAAATGTTAATTTATACAGTGTGAATACAAATTTACTTCGATATGCATCATCGAAATCTGAAATAATTCAAGCGGAAGTATGAACATAACTTTCACTGAAGGGTTATTTGGTTGCAAAACATAATGTTTCCTTAACCTGGTTCTGTTAAAGCTTGATTAACTTTGATTGCAACTTCCCCCTTAATTTGTGCTGGTTCATATTTGACGTTGATATGTCTCACTTCCGCGTTTGTTACTCTGAGCCGTAATCCACAAGCAAATATATTCTTTTGAAATGGAAGTTCCAACATTGTGTTTCCTTGCCTTAAACTTCATTCGATTTAAGATCCCCATAACTTGATCAACGTATCTTTAGTGTGCCCTATCGGCATTCAAAAGGGTATGGAACAAACGCGCGTTCATATTTTCTGAAAACTTCATCCACAAATTCACAAGGACTCCCCAGTTTTAGCATAGTCAAATATTGTTATTTGCCTAAGGACTGACTGACTTAAAGAAACAAGAGATATGGTAAAACCAGATGCAGCAACATAAATTCACGGCAACTTTGAAGATCGAAGATGGAAGACGAAAAACTAATGAACACACTAATCTCAGTTTGTTCAAATACCTACCGGTAATAGCACTGCTTAATTCTTTCAGAAAAGGAAGAGAATTAACGTCCATTTAGTCAATTTTATAAAAGAAACCCTTTCAATATCATCAGGACAAAATTCTACAAATGGCATTGGCTTCAGATGCAACGTGAATTTCAGATAAATTAGAAATAGCACGAATATAACCGTGGTGGATTTGATACACACCGTGGTATAAATGGGATGTTATAAAATTTAATGCACCACACATGGATTCGCACTAGCCAACAACGTGGTCGTTATTGTCTTCAAAGTAAATTTTAACATTCAACATCAAATAACTTCAAGTCAAGTCACTATCTGATTATTTTAGTGCTATAACTAATAGCGTAGCGAACAATTGTATGAAAATTCTTCAATCTATAGAGTTTCACGGTTCACATGTTGGTGTGTCGTGGAGTATAGATAATCATTTCGCCCCGTAAATGAGATTCATCATGTTGTCATTTGACTGGGTCAGTGGTTTCCACAAGCATACTTCTCAATATGTGGATGTATCGTGGTTGTTCTGGAGGCCCACGTATGCACTTGGCTTGTTAGTTTTTACACTACGTGAAGCAGTGCATACAACAACTATATGGAATGTGTTTGCGTAATTACTAATAGACAGCTGAAACGCATTCGATTCAAATTCCTTTAGAAAATGCAATCAACATCTAACGCACAGCATTTCGTCCAGCCATCTCACTCAAATCGCGGAAAGATAATCGTTAAAAGATGCGACGCACCTATTTTTTCATCAACCGCATACTGCGCTCCACCCACGTATTATATTCACTCGTTGTTTTCTTGCACGCAAACAAATTAATTCTAGTAATCTGCTAACAGAGTTAAGCTCGACCAGAACAGTTGGCAACTAAGTCTTCACGAGGCACCCGAAAACATGTAGTTGCATGTTTGTGAGGACTAATTGCATTTTCCATGTAGCTGCTCCTTAAAGATAACAACAAATGTGGCACCCTTATCTGACTTCTAACCATTGCATTCGGACGCAAATTTTACCCAATCATATATGTCGTCATCTACACTATCAATCAGATATCAGTGCCCTCGGTTAAACATCCAACGTTACTGTAAGCTCAATAAAATTGCTTACACCAACCCAGATACGAAATCGGCTACCTTGGCAAATCGAACAAGTAGTGATATCAAGTGATCGATTTTATCCTGAGTGGGTGTAGTGCCCGACAGGTCAACGTACCACGCGCATTACGCAGTCGCCGTAAAACCGACAGCCACCGTGGATCACTCAACGCTGTCTGAATGCACATCACCGAACGAATGTAATTGAAGCATTTCAAGCTGTTTGTCCTGCTAGCAGAAAGCGATTGCTACGCTTCGCGCAGGTTCTCTCTAACAGAAGATTTTCCCCATTGTTCTTTTACAACGCCAGGCGGTTACCATTGTGACGCGATAAAAATTTGCTGTTTCCTAAGTTATTGTGTGCATGTGTGAAATTATTCTCTGACTTATTGCCAAACAGCTGCGATCAATTGTGGGTTATGTTCAGTCTATATGAAACTCTAAATCCCCGACTATTCATCAACCTGGTGTTTGTTGCATAGACAGTTAAGTGCGTGTAGAGTTGAAGCGAGATGTTACCAGATACATAGTACGTACTCACACTGTGATTTCTCTCGTCAATCTACTAATAATAACGATCTATTGAATGGCCATCAATGAATGCAAGAAACATGACCATCTTAAACGTTTCAAGACGACTACAGCCCTTTGGGTCAACACGTTTAGACAAAAACTTTTACTGGTTCATTCGCTAACTTTTCCATTTACATAGTCCAGCTGAGTGGTCACCAAGTCGGAGCCTGTCCTATGTTTGGTATAACGACGTTTTCATCAGCGCGGTTCAATAAACAATGTTACCAAAAAATTATGTATACAATAGGAAAAAACCGGTGAAATTGCACATTGCGACGAAGCCTTCACTTGCATCCATTGCGTAAAAAAATTATAATCAATCAGAGGTTTTCAGCAGTTCGATTCTGTAAACTGAGGCCACCAAACGTCCTGAACCGGAGTCGTTTTCCGTCATGAGCTAACTTGATTTCATTCTCTTGAACAACTTGCATACATCCGAACTGCATTGAAAGTCTTACAAAAATGTCTTACAAAAATGTATTCCAATAATATCTAACAAACGTTTGATATGACGAAATGGTTCACATAATCTTAGTGTTGAGTAAATAAGTGTTCCACTATGGGACAAATATCAAACTTAATTAGTTTCACTATCAGAATTTTAATCCGTTCACATAAAAACAATCTTGATGATGCAAATTGATAGCATCTAACAGTGTCTGTCTTTTGACTAGTTTGTTAACAACTTTTTCTCCACGAAATTTGTTAGTGACTTTATCAATCAAATATTCAGCCGGGTCCATCCCCAGCTAAACGCAGGTAAAGTATACGGACCAGTTTGGTGAGTGGGAACACCGTGGTATACTTCAGGTCTCCTCCCAAACGAAAATATATACATCCTGTTTTGTTGTCGGTGGACAGACATTCATGTCAGAACACTGGCTTTTCATATTTTCTCCATTTCACCTTCTCTGAGTGTGCCCAACTTGGATTTTTCCGACCACATTCGGTTGGAGTCTGTTCACATTCCGGCGGTCACGGGCGAATCAGTTGAGAGTTTTGCATATTACTCGATCAACATATGCGTGAGAAGCAGCGTGCACTGCAAGTTTTCTGATCGTCACTCTAGCCAAATCTCACAGATTGTTGAATGCGCACACATAACGGAGTCTTGAGTTGGGATTATGGATCAATAACGGTATCAGAGTATGACAAATCAAGTTGAACCGAGTAACATCGCAGCCCTATCAATTAAACGCTAACGAAAATGAAAAGGCATTGACTTGAATAACTTCGACATCTGATAGATGTATTGGTTTATCTGATCTTTTAGTTGGTGATCGCTTACATCTACTTCTAAAATCTGGGTAATTCGCGTAAAATTTCGCAAGAAAGAACGACTCAAAATGAACCGTTCACCAACACGTTATATGCAAGTCATGCGCGAAGTATCATCTTGAAAACACTTTTGTTTACGAATATTGCAGCCATGTGCTCTTGTTTTCAATATTTTGGCAACTACCGGTTCGTTCAAGATGGAAACGAAACAGTAAGTAAGAATACAATTTGTGCACAGACACGTATCAGGTTGAGTTTTTGAACAACGGATAAATATATTTAGAAGAGATCCATTTGCGAGAAATCTGGACTTCGGCTGGATTCGAACCAGCAACAGAAACACCATGCCCAAACGCTGCAAGCGCTCTACCAGCTGAGCTACGAAGCCACAAAATCTGGACTTCGGCTGAATAACTACATTACAGGAACTGTGGTGAATCTGGAATAGCACATTATCATATTTTGTTTAAGCCAAACGTGTTATCAATTTTCATTGATCTCTGAGTTTATTATCTGTATAATTTATATTTTTCAACAATGTCAGGTGTTGGACTACATTTCCAAGAAGATACTCACTTTCTCCATAATAGAAGTAAGCTAATAAGAACCATCAATTACAGTTAACAGAATTTCTACTGACTGAACACTGACCAGTAATCAATCAATATATGTAAAGACTCTATTGGTTAAATTCGTTATATGCATACACGATATATGTTGCAACAACTACTGCAAATACTTTGATTACTCATTCACCTTCAGAAAACGGAAACACTTGTGCAACACATTCCACATGTCAGCTTGATGAGTACTGACTGCTGTGTGAGCCGCAACAATTTCAACATGTTATGCGTAAGAACGTGGAACAGTAAACATAATCAAGTCCATTTCTCTGTATAGCCAACCGTGTAAGACAGCTTTACAACTATATTGTGACCTGTCTAGCCGAGTGCCGTTTAAGCCAACTCGCACGTGAATGTTCTGATGGTCAATTGGGCATATGATATTTTCAGTTTCCAGTTTCTCTAAATCAAACAATATTAAACTGAAGACCGTTTTGTGTAGCAATCCTCAAATCAATTATTTGGTGATTTACAAAGGTTAAACCAAATTGGACAGACCAACAAGTCAGCTATATGATATGCGAAATATACTACACTCGTTTATCTTCAAAATCCTTATCGAGTTGAAATGAGGTATGCTTTTCCGTATGCCAACATTCCGTTTGTACCCAACAATCTTGAGCATAAAACATTTGGATTATCATGACAGACAAATGAAAGAAAGCGAGAAAGTGGATATGCATAAATTCACGTCAAGTATTATATCATCAGAACCATGACAACCTGGAAGATCACTTCAATCACTGTTTTTCACACAACACTGGGTGGTGAGTACTGATACACATATCCTTGTTAACTTTATGTTCTGACCGCGAAACAATATTTCTTTGAAAAAACTAAATGGAAAAGTTGGTGTTATTTATATAATAATCTTTTACCAAATGGAATAGAAACTTACGATTCCCGCCTGCATTGTTATTATCTGAATAATTATGAGAGTTTTTATTGCCCGATAAATGCAGTTTATATTACATTCGAATAGAACAACATTGCCAATGTTTTATAGTGTCTAGGTTTTAAACAGAATTTGTATCAATCTTATTTAAACAAACAAGTATTCGGGACTGATAACTATGTGGTTTGATACCAACGATACATAGACCTAGCAGTAGGCTGTTGACCTAACTTGCTTTACTACTACATATATACTTTGGTATAACGCACCGATATACACTTTACCACAAAAGAAAAACCAATGATTCTAAATATCGTGACCATCCGCACTGGGCAGTCAATCGTAAGGTTACCCTAGACTATAGGATTTTCGTTTCATATATCGTCATACTGTGTAACCCAATTATTTAAACTATTCTATTCAACGCACCTATTAGCCATATTCAGAAGTATATAAATCAAAACAGTTTTTATGTAACCGTGAATACGTAGCAGTTACAAAATGCTCCAACTGGTTTGAAAATAATATATTCTTTTCAGAACTACAGTCATCGCCAGATAGCTGTAATCCGTACAACTAGTTCGTCGATTCATATGTTCTTGCAGATATTTTTGTTTTTTATTTCCACTTAAAATGATGGTTGGTTCTACAAAAAGTGCTTCATTACATAACACTCGAATGACTTCCAATTTAGCCAAAGATATCACACAAAATGACGCATATCTTGCGACACCGAACTCGACACAACTGAAAATTAACCTGATAGTAGAAAACAGATTAATTTTCAAGCACTTTTGTCTAACTATTTCGAAGAACCAAGGACCGGTTTGCATTGTCGATCTACGCAGTCGTGTGCACTGTCCCGATGGAAGCTTGGTGCACACCTTATGTTCAGGGGCATTGCTAATATGTTACAAAAAATTTTTGGTTTTATTTACTCCATATGAAAAGATAGGGGTTATCTTCCAATCTATTCTACGGAAAGTGAAGAATAGAATGTGTATGATGTTTACCTTGCAAACGGTATCCAAAAGTATTTTTTAGATATTTTCTTTGTAAACGGTTAGACTTCCCCACACTTGAAGCCATATTTCAATGCAGCTTCATCTTTGCGTAGAAGTGCAACCAACAAAGCTACCAGTATAGGTCAGCAACAGTGACCAAAACCGTTTATAAGCTTTTGCACAGTCATGGCGTTTGCTGCACAGGACGGAATCCATAATCTTTGCTCAATCTAATTGATGACTACCTCGTTTTATAGGTACAGATATAAACGGTCATTTACACTGAACTAGCGGTATCATGAGACAGAAATCCTAACTGGTCCATTATTAAACCCAAAATTGAGATGGGCGAAAATGTGAAGGTCACCAAAGTATTCAGTTTTCTCTTATGTGTCAGTAAGAAACATATCCAGTAGTTGATTCAAGCGTTCTCAATTGCACGTGTCGGTAGGTCTTCGTGATTTTGTCTCAAACACGTTTAGGATAAAAGTAGGTTTACTTAATATTCATTAATAACGACTGATGCATTTTGAATATTTGACTAAAACTAGGCATATTCGGAAAGACTTGTTACAAACTACGTCTATACAAATTCAGATCGTTGGTTAAACTTGAGGACAACTTACAAAGCTTTGCGATATGACCGCTGGCTGAATAATTGGAAAAGAGATTTTGCAACACATGGAAGCTGCATGGCCTATGGGGTTATACGATTTATATTGCACCCATCACATTTTAGACGGTAAACATTCCCTGACATATTTACTTTGATGCGGAATCTAACTTCTGAAATATTTCTCGTAACAACACGCAAAACATAGGCCAAACAACAACACTGTAAATCTGACGCACGTTATTTGCGCACCTTGTCGTTGGTCTAAAGTACTGGATATTCATTTTACAAGCTCGTCATCTGTAATTGATTTATATGCGAATGAGTTGACTAGAAACTTGTAAGTTAATGACTGAAGTCACCCGAACAACCACCTCGAAGTGTGCCCATCTGACTGAATATTAAAAGCAATCCACATACTTCAAATTACCTAATGGGTTTGACATGATTGGAACAGAGACCCTTAGTAATAGTACAAATAGTGTGACAGTATTCCGCTTCGACAGTGTACAATGTTTTCAGTATGTCACACAAGATTTGAGCTTCCTATGGAGCTCATCCGCGAAGTGTGTCGAAATGTACCTGGAGATCCGAAGGTTTTGTTACAAGATGTAGTGTCACTCACACAAACATATGCTTATTTTCTCGGATAAGGTCGACATACCACTCCACACAACCCTTAAGTGTATCTCAATATATAAGACAAAAAATTGTGTTATTCGTTGCACATAATAATTGTCATCTTAATCTGCTAAGTCTAGCCGTTCGTTTTTGTACTTCTTCAAATATCATAGACAAATTTTCCCATAAATGAAAGCTGCGTGCCCTAAGAACACATTTCTCCTATTAGAACGAAGTTTGAACTTGACTTCTATTAAATCATTTGGAACTCACAACACCGATTTACCAAATAAATATTACGAGAATAAATACTGAGCGTTATTAAAGACCACTGTACACACCAATCGATCTTCGGTGACTGCCTGTGGACTACTTCATCAAACTGATGACCATGAATTGGCAATTATTGACAGTTGGTTCCATTGCCACTGAATCCAATTGAAATGAATTTGATTGAATTGAGGCATATTTTTATAATTATGTGATGACCTGCAGAATAATTTTTTATGAAGGATGTTTGTCTTACAGAAGGGATAGTAGTAACGTTTCTGTACAGGCTACATTGTGCGAATAAAGCAACAAACCTTTTTACAAAGTGTGTTTCGTTCAATTGCTTCCAGTCTTTGGTGATGTCTCTTCATATAAACGTGTTTTCACCGATACCAAAATCTATATTCCATACATGTGTCACTAGGCTTGACTGTTCAAATTACCGCCTCAGTTTATAGTATTCTTTCAACAGTGAACTGCTTGTTGCGTTCATATTAGTTGATCTGGGAATTTTAACATCTCTAATACCGTCTTTCGATAGCTGTTTCGATAATTCGTGGTTTGAAGTTATGAGTACTCAATTTCAAAACCCTTGCCCACAAGTATAAAATGAGAAACTGTTTGCTCACCCTGTGTCAGAAATTTATTTACTGGGAATATCGTTTACGAAAGTAAGTTGATGGTAGTGTAATCAACACAGTCAGCTTGCTAACATGTAGAGATGATAATTTTCAACTGGTAAAAGAGAAATACACAATCAGCGACTGAACACGTATTCATTCAATAACCATGGAAGACCTCCGAACCGTGATCATTAGGTAATGCTTGAAGCAAATATCCTTATTGGGAATCACAGAATTCTAGCCCACTAACCGATTTTGTTCTGCGCCATGGAAATGACTACGTTGATTGTGCCATTATCATGATGTATATTGTATACTCGCAAAAATCGCTTCAGCAATGGCATACATTAATTTCACACTTGCCCCCAAATTAAATCAAACTATAGTGTGATGATATGTTGTTTTAGTATTACATAAGTGAATCTGAAGGGTGATATTTTGTCACAGACTTATTCTTTGTGATGTATCGGCCAATTATAGCTACAGTGAACGATTTAACAGACCTGAAACCATTTCGATAACAATTAGAGATAGACAAATTAAACTGCCTGTGTAACAGAAGATAGGGAACCTGAAGGCGAGTAACAGAGATTAACATTGAACAATCACTTATGTTGTTGCCTCACGAAACGTAAGGACAATTCCGTTTGTACCAATTCAAAATTACGTAACGGAAGGTTTCTACAACGAGAACGGTTGTGACATAATCCTCCTGCTTTCGCACTGATAGTACGAAGAGCAGAATATCATATCAACTTTGGGAGTGCAAGAGTAAATCGAGGTATTCGGGATCGGCCACTAGAATGTGATGACAGGGGAGACTCATAGTAAAAAGTCTTTGATTAGATCCGCCGCAAAGGAAGGTTATCTGGACAATTTGGAATAAATCTAGCTGAGTGTCAGTTAGATCGAAACGAGTAAACACGTCGTGGAAAACCGCGACAATCGTTCAGCCTGGCGGAATAGTAATTCGTGCAGTAAGGTTACAGATCTGACATTTGGACTCAGTTAAACACTGGCCACCCTGCCTTACATTCAATTGTCAAGTACGACACACCAGACAGAAGTGATGGCATTTAGAAGATAATCATTTCGTTTTTAACGATGAACTGACTCTTCTGGAAATCCAATAGCTGGTTGATAATCACTGAAATACATTTTTAATGACAGAACAACTACTTCGAATACGTAGTACTTACGCAGATTTAAACATCATGATGTCTTAATCACCTGTTCGACTCACAAGTGAAACGCATAGTTCCACCTTAATTTCAAGCATATTTTATGGCCCGGTTGTGTTAATCGCGTGATACTTCAAAATACTCGGAATTCGAAATGTTCAACAACGCAACTGTTAGTTCTCGTTGCTGTACATCTTCCTAATTCAAACTGGCCTCCGTCCACGGTTGTCTTGTTATTGAGCAGGTTACCACCACAGGTAATTACTAAAATTTTAAATAATAACAGTTGCATGTAACATTTTGTGCTACATGAAGCTTACCAATAGTACGGAATGTAGATTTACGGCGAATGACATTTCTTTTTTACATATCAACTGAACCCTCAGGGTATACGTATATGTGTTCGCATGATTCCTTCTATGACTTGCTTCTTACCACTCTTGCCATATGGTCAGCACTTTCAAATGCTCTCTGTTTTGCGTCACACACAAACAGTTTGCGGAAATTTAATGCGTATCAAAATGGTCGGCAGCTATATTTACTGAAATGAGGTTATGGATGAAGACATCTAGTAGGTTGAATAAATTCAAATGACACTACGCATTTGATAAGAGGGCATTGAACATACTTTTCTCCGAAGCTTGACTTCCTGCGGTGTGCAAAAATAAGTACGAATTGAGAAGGCCATGTTTATCTTCTACACTGTGATGCATGTCTAGGCTCTTTAACCTTAGTTTCTCATAGTTTGTACAAAACACCACAGATTCAGTTCATTTTCCAGGACAAGGTGGCTTGAGCCAGAAATGATCTAGTCACATCTACCAGTAAACTTCTTAACGGGGCTAGTGTCGACTTAGAGAAAAAATAACTTTCACCGTCAACTGTAATCATGGAAGGCTTAAGCTGCCTGTGCCATCAGAACACAACATGCTCATAGCTACCACCGATAGAAACGAGTTTGTCCTCCAACCGCGAGCAGAATACGAGTGCGAAGTGCATGGGTAACGAGAGTTTGAGCACTGAGACCTATATTTAGACATAATGGGTGGCTTTGCAAACTTGGTAACCATAACGTTTTCAAATCTCTCAAAGTAGGACTGACAAGAGAAATGGCCGACACTCATCAAACAGTATTTTCTGACTGTAGGTCATCCAACAGGCGAATCAGTTTGTCAACATCGAATTAACAACTCGTGGTTTATTCGAAGTAAGATCATGACTACTGTGATACGTGATTGTATGTGGTGTAAACAAAACGATAAGATTCTCAAGGATGACCGTTACCGAGGTCATCAACAACAGATTGGGCAACCCTCACCTCACCGTTTTGGAAAATCCGTGCGGATAGCTAGTCTTTATTGGCATAAAACCAAATGAACTTGCAATTTGGAATAACAAATATGCCGTTCATAAGTCATATTGACCAATTCTACCACTCAATCTGGCTGCTGATTTTATATAAATCGACTCTTTGTTAAGCGTACAAGTGATACCATTTTGAACGGAGCTGAGACAGATTTTAGTGTAATAATCTCTAATCAACAATACGTAAACTACTTGTGAAAACCAGATTGGTCCTACGGCGTTATTGAACCAGAAGTAGTACTTAATTCTAATAAATAACCATTTAAGGCTTTTGTGTCCAACTATCTTCCCCGAAGCAACCAACTTCAAGCAACTCATTCTAATTGGACAAACTTGTATATCATTGGAAGCTATCTTCAGGAGATTTATTTAACCGAGTTTGATTCACGGAACACCTGAAATATTTTCTTATATTCCAAGCATGATTATTACCGCTTATCGCTCATTTGCTCTCGTGTAAGCTGGGATTTTTCCTGGCTTGCTGGCAAACATTCGCAAATTAGTGGCAAACTGATTCTGAAGTCATTGAAAACCTCCCCAGAATACGCGAACGGTGAAAATGCGGAATCTGTTTTGACAACGAGTGAGGTGTAGGTAATAACACATACAGCGGAAAATATCGTTCTCACAACATATGTCAAGCTCGTCCGAATCAGTTATCGCCTCATTGTGCTATCCCAGGCAATTCATAAAATTACCTCATCAGCATATGCTGGCGACGAATTATTTGGGAGCAGCATGCATCGGTTTATATCTCCGAACTACATTTCGTTTTCAACAGATTAGCAATCACATTTGTTCGCACCATCTCTGGTACGCAATGTGGAAGGTCAGGTTGCCATTACAACGTATCACTGTCAAGCCTGTTTTGCACCACCACGTTTGGATCACACGAAGGTGTATTCATCAATGCTTACGGATATACATTTGATATGTTCTTGACGAACATGAAGGTGAATATACGCAAACGTGTGTATTGCTGAAAGAATATTATTGGTAATTATATAGTTTGGGATAATGGCCAGATCCCTCTGAATCATACATGCGATTTGGTGGACTCGGTCCCCTCGTTGAATGATGTAGAATAGTATGCTGTTAGTCGCTTGGTAGATCCTGCTAATCACGGACACCCACTCTCTGCCCAAAATACTGCGGTATAAATGAACTATCGAATTATATCCAACGTGCTTGATCAGACACCTTTCCGCACTGATTTGACAACGCTATTATGAAAATCAATATAAGACGTTTGAGGTGCAAACGGTCAAAAACTTTTCTCGGCATTCTCATCGGAATGGATACAAGTTCCCTTACAATCAGCCATTTGTGATAAACGATTTGTCATTATGACGAATTGTCGTCATAACTGTGAAAGAGACCACAACGGGAGGATAGCTGGGCGCAAGCCTGGGTATCCCGATGAGAGCAAGAAGATAATGTGTTGTCTCGAATGCTCCCGTTCTTACTAACAGACTAACAGCATTGTCAAGACATGTCGCTGCAGGTAACGACGTTGGATAACAATTTGTAATAACACATATTCATAAACAGGCCCTTCGAAATGAAGAATCTGAAGAGCTTGGTTGATGGGACAAGTGAACTGCGGGTTCAAGACCTCCTAGTTGTTAAATGATTCACAATGACCGAACGCAATGGATTGAATATGTGAACTATTCATCATGGTAAATAAAGTGATTGGTAATTCGTAGCTTATAGCGTGAGGAAAACTGAAAGGCATCACTAAGCGTGCATTTTGAAACTCTGGGCACCGACTGAAAATATGCCCGTGAGGCGCAAACAGACAAAGACTCTTAATAAAAGTTTGACAGTTTGTTGTTGTCTTAGGTTAAACATCTGGCTCTACTTGAGATCTACTTGAAGATAGTTTGAACAGTGGTAATCACTGAGTGGATTATGGGATGCAACCAAGCTAATGCATGCACGCGTATTTGCAGAATTAGCTAACTCTATGAAAGAACGTCCAACAATGCGCAGTAGTAATTCCAATAGTAGTTTGATCCAAGCCCAAATTTGATGAACTAGCAGAGGATAGTGCATGAATCAGTAGTCATTCCATTAAATCGTCGTCTATTATTTCGACTAATATATGCCAGTCTACAGTGGGAACCGATTTTGGTGACAGCACTAGCGCCTCAGCAGAAATTGAAAATGATCAACTTACAACAAATGATGACAGGGTTACATCAGTGAGTAGGCACAAAGCACTATTCAAATTGACTTCAGTGAAAACCCCTAATCTGTACTAACCAATTGGTGGTTGAAAGGCTCACGCGCTGTGAGACTAAAATCCATGTGCCTGTTGCGAGCGGGATTAACATGGAATCCTCAATGATGCGAAGCAATTGCGTTTACTTAGCCGCACAATAATACCGGTCTACCTGGGACGATGTAAAGGGTATCACGTTAACAGAAATGAATTACAAGCTGATGGAGGATATAGTCCAAGTGAAAAAAAAGTTTGGTAAATGTCTCGATCTCGTTAGTACGTATGTGCTACGGGAAGTCCTTTTTTGTCCGTGTCTGAAAGTGCATTGGAATTACGGTCAAAACATACATGGTGGTTTCAGAGGTGCCAGAAACTATCGACGCGTTTTAGGAAAAAGTGAGATAAAAACAATCTTTTGACATCCGGTTGGCCAGTTAGCGCGTACTAATCGGAAGATCACCCCGACAAAAGTATCGTTTACAAATGGATCATACGATGTCCAGTGAAATAGTTACATTTTGGCTATCAGATTACGGGTTTTTTTTGCGTAGAAAATTTAAGTGAGTTCATATTTCAGAAATGTTGTTTTGTAAAACGGCGCGCTGTAATTTTATTTCCATTGGTCACAACGGTATAGAAACTCTTAATCTCATTTGTCCATGTTCTGAGAACTGTGAGAAAGATGCGCTGTCAGTGGTACACGCATCAACAGAGATAAACTGTAAATCGTGAACAACTTTCCGACGTTCTCCGCACACTAGTTTCATTTATAATCATTCACGCAAATGTTTTCAGTGCGAAGTAGTGAATGCCGTATCTGTGGAATACTAGTCGTTTCATTACGTGCCACCAGACTAACGTATTAATACAGCAGAGTCTAAAACCATATTCTTTGCTCAGGGAGGATAATCTTTTCTTCCTCTGATGTATGGATATGCAAGTGATGGTATTACAAACGCGTTTTAATGATTTGGTTGGTATACAAAGTGAGGGCTACTTGACACAGCGCGTTAATTATTCAATGAAGGCAGGTTCAATCAATTTCCAGTTCACACATCTCGGTCTTTTCTCAGTTCATAAATAATGAAAGGCATATTAAAAAGAACATTTTCAAATGGACGCGGTGAACATTGACATAAGGCACGATAATTTCGAAAAAGTTTGAGCACAGGCCACCAGAAACACAAACGATTAAATCGGACCACAACTATACCTGGCATTGTTAGGTCACCACCTGCCGTGTAAATAAAAACGGTTAATGACGCGTCGATTTTAAAAGTATCAACGATGCAGTCAAATACTTCTTTATTGCCACGTTCGGATTAATATATGTGAATACAATGCACATTCAATTTAAGCGCAAAACTGCTTTACAAAATGGAAATTGCATGCTGTGGACTACAGTATTGAAACAAAGATGGTATGATGTTCCTTGTACATGTTTACGTGAAGTCTTACGTATCGCGGCAGCTTCTGTAGACAACAAACAAACCGTGATCAAAACCATCGATATAACACCCTATTGAGTTTATAAATATTTAAAAGCAAACTTGTTAATGTTGGACAATACGTCCACCGAATAAATACGCTAACCGTCCATTAATTCACACTCAGGATGAAAGTCTATGCTACTTGCGTGTACATGTAATGGACAGATTTGCGTTGATGAATATCAACTTCGAAATTAGTTGTAATAAATGTTAAAAGTTGCGATAAACTAAATCCGAATAAGTAGGCGGTAAACAAACATTCAAGGAGAGTGGAGGCATGCACATTTTACCTTACCCATAGGAGTCAACTACAACTAACATCTGCACCCATCAATAAGCGATCAGCCACGTTAGATGCCCGCCAATCTTCAGTGCGTACTATTAAATTTACATACATGGTCGAATAAAAGTTTGATCGTTTAAATAAATGTTGCAATATGAGGAAACCACGTTACTAAAGCTTTCACCACTGTCCAATATGCGCCAGTCATTCTTTCTTGAAGACAAATAAGCGCGGACTACACTGTTGTCTGTCCAAAGTAAAAATATTGCCTGACACAATGAAGTGTTTTGGTGAGTTGGGATCTACATTTCCAGTAGAATCTGCTAAGAAGGTGAAATAGAGCTTAATAAATTTATGCCAACCGGCTAAAACATCTGCGATTTATTTTCGTCTCATTCTTCAAATTCGTTTATAATCATATTTTGTGTTGCAACTTCCACTCTTTCATTTGTCCAATTGATTTGACCTACCTACCCTCTACAGTCGCGCCAATAAATGATCCTAATGGTGCAATACACCAACTTGCTCCACCACAAAACTGCGACACACTACTCGTAAATCTTCTACACTAATCTGAGAGTGACTTGAACACCAGTAGGTTTGATAATCAACATAGTCTCCCTAGTTACATGTTCTAAGATGTAGAAACATTTGTTGATCGAACAAAAGTGTCGGAGGATCCATGTTGATTTCTATTTTCTCCACACTGGCCAAATGGCTTTCACAAATGTGGACATTACAAACGTAACCTGTGCAATGTACCCTGAGGGTTTGCCTACTGAACTCACAGGTTTGTCACAGACACACATCTCCAGCAACTTGGTGGCTTTTAATATTGGCGGTTACATCATACGAGGTATTCAAGAAACTATCAAACAAGCGTGACCAGAAGCTTCAGTTCCTGAGTTCATTCAATATGTATTGATGAAGATGCAGGAAAAGATTTTGTCAAGACCACTGTATATAACCAAGTAACCAATCTATCCCGGAAAGCAAACACAGTTATCGATCCTTAAAAGAAGAGAATATAATGGACCCCTTACTTACAGGTCTATCCAGACTAAACTAATCCAGCTAAACTCAACTCATAGGCAGCCTGGATAACAATTATGCAGGATTAGTTCAATTTTATTACCATTAATACATGATATAATGTAAACATATCGTAAAATATTGGCATAATATATCGAAGCGTCTGCTAATCGAGAAACATAGACTTAAGCAGCTGCAAAGAATAAAACGTTTGATGTTTTCCTTTTGAATAGTTCCAAAATCCACGACTTATTTGGCACGATTAACCACGTGCCTACATTACAGAAAAACCCTACCCATATGGTCCATGCAGTAAATTCATTATCACGGCCTGAAAGCTAAACTGCATTCTTTCGTTTGATTCTGTGCGATGTGCGATGGGACTGTTGTCTAATAAAACTAACTTCTGTGCTCGGAAAAATCAGCGCAACGCGCCCGCCAAATAGCCTGAATACGTTCTCCGTGCTTTTCGTCGAATGATTAATCACCGCTATGCGGAGGGTTCCTCATAACTGACAAAAACTCCAATGAACACGTTGGTAAGATCATGTCAGACATGTTCTATCCATGTTGAACTTTTATTAACAGATGATCGCCTCCATTAACCAATCGACTTTTGTGCAGTTTTACTTCCCACTGTAATTTATCCAAGCTAGTCACTACAAAGAACTCATACATCCATGCGCGTAGGATAACCCGTTGATTTTGCAGGACGATCCTACAAAAATCGGTATTATAACGATTGGTGTTTAACAGTGCCCAATACCAGCGGATATATGTTTTAAAATTTTATTCTCAGGTTTCCTATGAATTAACCCATGTCTGCCTGACTACGCGGTACGTAAATGCTTTCTTGAGTTTAACCACAAATACTCATATATAAATCATTCAAATTTCCTTCATCCAACCCGTCATGTATCTCGCAAACAAGAACGAATGGTATTTCATATTTTCTAGACATTCTTCCTACTAGATAACAAGGTAGATTTTTGCTCTTCTAGATGAACCGCAAAGCCATTTGTAGTGGTCATCATTTTGTGCCAGTTGATTACAAACACGATTCTGTGCACGACGACGGTCATTCGTTTCAGAACGTAATTCAAAGGGTGGAAATATCTGACCCAAGAGACTTTTTGTTCAAAGTAGGATATCGCCGGCAAAATCCACATGGTTCACCACGGACCAACAAAGTACGCATCGAATATTCTTGTGGAATGTTTACGGGTGTACGATGACCCCGCTTAATCAGGATAATGGCCACTAACCCTGAAGACTAGTCAAATAAGGGAATTATAGGCGAGAGAACACGTACAGATGAGTACAGGTGAGTACAGCACAATATGCTAGTTTGTATTTCATGTCTCCGCTGTAGTAACTTTTCATAAGATTGCTATCAACGAAATAACTTTCAGAGGTCAGTGGATAAACTTATTATGATAGAAATTATGTTTCGGTTATTCATCATCGGGTCAATTGAATATGATTCCATATCGTCATAGCTGTTGTTTATTGTGCTAGTAATCACCTATACCTATCTGAAGTAGGTATTTTGAGTCATTATTGGATAGGTAAACCAAACATTGTGTATCTTTGCAAACATTATTTCGATTGAGCTAACCACCCATGGTATCTTGGAATACATGCGCAATAAAGTAATCATGATATGAACATGCTAATTTGCACAAAGTTTGAAATTCTCACTTTCAATAAGTTCTGCAGATAGACAAACCATAATCAAACAAGTATGAACGTGGGAATTTTCGTAAAAGTGAATTTTGAAACAGATACACTGTTGGTCAGCATATGTGTCGTCGCAAAAATCTTATCAAATGCATTTAATCATCATACATATGTAGTAGTTCAATATTGCTCTGGCTATCAAAGGCAAACTGTTACGGAACCTTTAATTCTATTGGACTGATGATGTTCTCTAACATTTCTTACTGTGCAATAATGTTTTTACAATAACTACCAACATATATGGTTAAAATGACGTACCCTTGGCCTCTAGAACATACGTTTACGTATAATAGACGATATTAGTTTGTGCATTTCAACGTGATGCGTATGTAAAACCTTCAATGGTAAGACTATATCTATTCTTCGGGAGGCCGCGAAAAGCCTGGTTTTAGAGTAAATCATATTTATCACCGTTATCTGGCTTCAGAGAAAGTTATACTGGTATGAGAAAAAATTAACCTCTAAACAGGAAGTTGTCTGATTGTTGTACAGGATGGCTTGTCCTCTTGCACTTATTCAACAAACATTGTTACAAGTAGGACGGTTAAAATTCACCAATTCCGGATGGGTACGAGCAGGCATTTAGATGATACTCAACACGTAAACTAGGACAGAGGCGTTTAACTGCTTACTTTCGACCGATGCTGTATTGTTCAAACGTTTGAATGCATATAAACGTCTTCGAATCAACCAACAAAATAAACTTGAACCTAATTTTAGCAAAGTTGCATTATTCCTAATCAAACGCCGGATCGAACAATAAAAACGCCTGATGGAATGATGATTGAAGTCACATTTTTAGACGTGCTGAACATAAACACATTCGGTCTACAACACATCTTTCCTAAGAACTGTAATTGAACTTCCTCTAGTTGGAATACTGGTAGATACTATTCGGAGTCTGAACGGAATAACCTATATCAGAAAACATACTCTCGGATTCTGCAAAACAAGAAACGTGAATAAAACCGTCAACGTAAGTGAAAGTCAGTTGAAAGCGTTTTACGTAGATGGATAGTATTGTTAGGAAATGTTTAACTACAATCTACCCGCCTTCAAACAACAACAAACCAGCATCGTGTATACATAATACAATAATTAGAAAACTGTTCATCAACTAATCAAATACGTCATACATAGGTAATTTCGCAAATTTTGAAATAGACTTTATAGTTTCTAGCTACGACGCTTCGTCTTTGTGCTTTACAGAAGGCATGTTCAACGAATCGTAAGTGAGTTATGGAAAATCTTATAAAACGTATAGGAACTATGTAATCAGTTTGTCCCATGCAACAGTTATTCACAGTCTGTGATCAATTGTGAAAATCTGGTAAAAAATAGTAACTACTGACGCCGCTTTTTGTTAAGCTTGAAGGCGGTGGACGTGTTACTGGTAATCAAATTTCCAACTAATCGGCCTTGTGTACAATTTTGCGACACCGTTTATACTACAGGTCAGCGGAACCCCGAGCTGTTTAACCCAAGGAAGAAATACCTGCCCACTTCGTTAGTAAGTCCAATAATCTTCCTAACCTCTGCATTATGTCAGTCATTGCCAAAAAAATAGATTGACCCGTAAAACAAGAGGTCGTTTCCACATTGCATTCTGTACACCACATTAATTTCTAATGCGTTAGTATCTGGTGATTGAGTGACTTGCGAACATGCTCATCCGAAAATAGTAACAGCAAATCAAACGAATTGTCGCCTCTCCCAAAGTTCATTGTAAAATATGCAATATCCATGTGACATAATTTTTCGATTAACTCCTCACACTAGAATTACGTAACCTGACGATTTATTCGACAAACTTAGCAATACGTTTACTGATACAAATGTCAAAGTTGTTATCATCGCTACCCATCATGTTACAAATCGACTGATTTTCCAAAGACATAACTGTCTGTGTTGTAATTCTCTTTTAGTTGGATTTAATGTTGGTGCTAAAAGCAATACAATTAATCTCATCAATGTCAAAAAATTAATTAAACCTACGATAACGAAAAACAGTGAATGGTTCAAGCTTTGATCTTATTTTAGCTAACCAGTTTATGAACACGGTACTTGTTGGCATGATTGTGTTTGACAGAACTTGACATACAACCCACCAATTATTAAATCGTTTTATACCAGAAAGAATAGACATCGCAGTTGTTAACTTACAGTTCACATTCGATGCAAAACAGTGAAATAATCGTTCAGACTTACCTTCTGTGTGACGCAAGAATGTTAAATTTTAAAAAAACAATATGAGAAGAGAAGTGAGACGTTTATATTTTCTCTGCTATGCATCTACACTTTCGTGATATTGTTACATTTTGATTGTATTAGTTGCGTTAGCCGTTGTATATACACATGCCTTTCTGCGACCCCGTTGACCGTGGATGAGTGCTTGCACTACAATCTGTCATTTATTCGCGTGTTGTGGGTTCGATTCTTTGAAGTGCGTGATGCTGCTGAGTCTCAACTAGTTCGACATAGGTGTCTACCACTTCGCTGGTGATCATTGGGACCACCCGTTCACATTCTGACTACAGGTCTACTTAATTACCATGGGGATTAGATCAGTGAATGGCATGTCTCGTTGCTGTCCCTTGACAACAAATGCTAGCGGAAACAGGTAAATTATGTCATGAGCTGTCTTTAAACGAACAGGTTGCAGTCACTTTTGGGAAGAAAGCATGTGCGATTGCCTGTTCACTAACAAGCACTCTGAGGGTTGTTAGTCTTTCACCTTATTCACCCCCGAAGCATTATGGCTTGCGCTCAGTCGGTCGTGAGGTCTTAGTTTAACCAGTGGTTCTGTACCAGTATGTCGAAACCATCGGAATGAACGCACTGGTCGGCATAATCACAAAAGCATGCGCTTTATTTCCTACGTTTCATATGATGATATTTCTCCATCTGCTACATCAGGTACCTGGAAACAATACGCGTTGTACCCGTACTTTTCAATACACTGATAATTACCAAGATCAGCAGGTACATTGAAGCAATTACCAGTGATTTGAAGAGAGATGTCCTCTATACTTCAGTAGCCCAATATGACAGCTTACGGCGTCTCAGTTACCGAGAACCTCTCGGTGCAAGTGAGATCGCTGACACATTATGGCAATTTTCGTCCAGCTGCAATGACTTTCTAGTTCGTAGCTATAACGAGAACCGCCTCCTCTTTCTGAGCTTATCGTTCCGTTTTTTCCTATGGAACAAATTAAATAGACTGCACAACAAGGCGATTATCCGACGCATTGGGGAACACCAACCGGTGTGACTGACGCAAGGATCGACGAAGCCCTGTTCGTCTGCAATCGCTACGCATTTGATTGAGTCATATTATCCGATCAATCAGACCGATTTGTTCAGGCAAATCTATCGAATATGTGGGATACAACCGAAACAGGTCGAAGGTCGTCTACTATCAAATGCAGAGACGCCTATACTCTCCACCACTGTCCGCCAAAAACCGGCTAGTCAAAACGTTGAACCTTCCATGGCCATGTACGCAAACGCAGGATAGAATGATTGCCTAGATGTCACGTATCTCTGGCAGATTTCGTACAACTCACGTGATCAGTGTTATGTAACTTCGTCTCATGACTCAAACCAGAAAGAAACTATTGACTGGCATCGTTCGCTGAAGTGATATGTTATCCACCGCCGTCCATCGAACCCATATAAATGTGTTGTATTTAGCTTGATAACAAAACACCGAAAACGAGCTTGCTTGCTATGCGTTCCCTCTCAGAACCATATATATTGGTCCAACCCGTCAGATTTGTTAACAGAATAACACAGTTCACCGAACAACGTTGTGCCAAGTTGGTCGTGTAGTTTCACTTCACCGTAAACCGTATTCACACAACATAAAATTCAAATCTCCAAGGATTTCACATACGGACACGACCGACTCATGAATAGTAGAACGTTATGTATCGCAAACCCGGATGTTCGCAGCAACGGAACAATTAGTTATATAGTTGCAAACACTGGTTCAGTCACTGAAAGTTTGAACAGATATACTGTCAGACTGCTGAAATACTTACATCTCAGGTGCAATTGCTCGACGAAACAGTCAGTTCTTGTGCACATAAATTTTAGAAGCGTATTTAACTCACTGTAGGTTGTAAAAATTTATTGATGTGCTCACCTAAATGACTACCTAAACGTTTCATTGAGGGAAGACATTCAACAAGCATAAGCAAATTATCAGTCACAAATAACATTTAATCACTAGTAACTGTAGTTGGAACCTTTTGGGAGATATACCAAATTGCCGGATAATTCAAAAAAGGCTTGCTAAATAACTATTGTGAGTAAAACGCCGCTCACAATCGACTGAAGCTCTCGAATTTTCAACAGCCTCGCAGCCAAAGCTGTTCATAAAACTAACACACGGGAGATTTTCCCAGATCTGGGCTTATCACTAATGCATGTCCTTGCCACGGCCGACAGTAGGACTTTATTCACGATTCCGTGAGGTTTACAAGTTGGCCTCTATGACACTATCCTCAAAAAAGAAAGGATAGCAGTACATCGAAAAAACTCCAAATGGCATTGAATCCTAAGTAAGCATCATATTGGTTGATCGTCTCAAGCGTACACAAAGAAACAACCTTCTGTGTCTAGCTCGATGAATAGATCATAATGACTACCTTTCAGACTTAAATCAGAGTCAAATTTACAAAATCGACTGGGCCACTTTTAACCGGCTGCCTTTCATCTACTCATTTACGACTGTTCCTTATTCACACTTGTGTTGCACCCAGACAGCGTCAGTTGCTAGAATAACATTCTGGTTCGCCATTAAGCGAGTTTGTGTTTGAAAATTAGGTAGGTAATTATATTTGGCCAATTATTACGTCGTTAACTTGGGTAACGTATTAACTTGGTGGTCAGAGGTGGCCTATATTGAAAATCATGCGAAACACACATCAGGTAAACGAACGAAACATGGATTACATTAACTGATAGTTTTGGTCGCTCTCAGAATTTGTTCTTCTAATCACAAAATGCCTGGATGATGAAATAATATTAACGATTAAACTCGACAGTGACAATATACGCACTACCTTTATCCACACAAGACAAACGATCGAGTCCATGTTTTAGTTTGCAACTTTGTGGCTAAGAAAGCATGCCTGGATAGCCAATCTGCTGAATTATTCCGGGGATTCCATATGATACAGTGGGTTGCGTTGGCAACTGAATCTAGATATTACATTTGTGAGCCTCCATCTCCAATTTGTAGCTTCGCTGCCGAAGCACCTGCTGCCTTCGGACCTGTTGTTTTTCTCGCGGATTCGAATCCAATTAGAGTCCAGATTTTTTAGAGATGAATCTTTGAGCTGCTTCACAAAAATATGCGATACATGTTTTGAATAATTTGGAAATATTAATAACCTTTACCCATCACCTTTGAGCGCAGTGCCTCACATAACTAATCAGGAGTAAGCTATGCATGCAGTACATGTCAACACTGCGTATTAACAAGCGCTTAGTTGATCATGCCTATCAAAATAATAGTGTAATTCTTGTTTGATATATTGATTGTCATCAAGTGGTGAAGGGACAGTAGTAAAACACCGTTGTCCTCCATCTGAACTTATTACTTAACTATTCCATCGTTCGACACAACAGCAGAGAACGAACGTGCGTGTACAAACATATCCTTTGAATAAACATATGATTCTCTCATCGTACGGATATGTAAAGCGTTGTCTTCCTTCTCGAAAGCAAATTAAATATGACAACTTAATCATGGTGATTTAATAAACAAACGTATTAAAATAATTATGACCCAAAGACGGTCACAGTTCTCACGTATAAATATATCTGAAAAGTTTCGCGTAGACAGGCAAATAAAACTCATTATTTCCATTAATTTAACAATAAATTACAATATTTTCCCCTAAATTTTAGTAAATACAACTAACGCTCAAAGGATCACAGTAACAATATTTTTCCATAAACGCCCAGCAGCATCTTGGCCATACAACGACTGTTGATGCCAAAGTCTTAATTTCTCGAGACTACAAATTATAACCATTTTTTCACACCTTCTAATTTTGTTAGGTATTGACGAACTTGATTATATTAACGTACCTCTGCCATCTGAAAATTAGAGTGGTATATAATGAGCGATAATATGTAATAAACACGGTTGCCTCATGAACAGAATGTCCGTGGTTCAAGTCTCACAAGTGGCGATGATATGCACTACTGACGAGCTCTAATGAGAGCAAAACTAAAGTCTAGTGCTTCTTTTCGAAAGCAGCCCACTGGAAAGTCTACGGGAATGCGACTGCTGCGTTCAGTTGTGGGTGATGTTCAATCTATATGAAAATCAAAAATCCCCTATTACTCATCAGTAATATGTAATATATTTCACCTTAATGTGCATCGCATATTTTTAGTTTTATGCCTACTCCTGTACTTCGTAGAAAGACTAATATCATGTCAAAAAACTCGGGATTTCAATCTCTTAGACAAGTTATAGTTATACGTTTGCGTTCACAGAAATTCGTTCTGAAATCAAAATGAGGCCAATTCTAAACACGAATTTTGTTTCATTTGCTGCCTTCAACGAAACTGTTCGCTCAATGTAAGTAATGGTTTAGAACACAATCGATTGCTGTAATTGGGTGATTGCACAAAATTTAGCACGATGAGTTCTTTTGATTTATTTCATTACAAGGGAGAGACGACTGAGGTGTCGCGAGAAGTCAGCGATATGTTTATCCTCTCTACTCAGGACTGTGTAAATCAAGAAGTTGCAAGACGTAAGTGTAACTGACAACAGATCCTGTCAGCCATTGATATCTACATTGAAATATTTCAATGTTACTGTTTTCCAGGCGCTCACGCAGGCATTACATTGGAAAACGCCAACTGTCTTAGATTCCGATTGCTCAATAACACGAGTTGTCTTCATCAAAAACGAAACCTGCTCTTCGCGTTCACCTTGCAATGAACGAAACAAAATGTTGGTTCACTGGTTTTACTGTTGTTGCCTGCTGCACCACCGCAGACATCAACAAATTATGCATACATCAAAACTATTCTGTGTTGTAGAAAACGATGAACGTTACTGATAAATTTTTCACCACATCGGTAAGTTACTTGACTAGTTGCGTGAGATGAAACGTTATAACTGTTAACCTACTAATAGACAACTCCATATGTAAGTCGAAACGTTACTTTGGAAGCAAAGCATGGATTAGTACGAGCTGACTAGAAACTTCAGTTAACCGTGGTTGTAATATGTTCGCTTTGCAAAGTAAGTTCAAGACGTTTTACCCCTTAAGTCCATGAACCTGTTTTGTCTTGACTGACTATATCTAAATGTGGATATTGGCGAACCTCTCGAGATAATCATAACACTAGCTTTTAGCTGTCCTGTGCTCACTGTTAACAGTCATCTATGTGGACAGGTCTGACACTGGAAAATACTGAAATTCAATATACTTTGTAAGCAATAAACTAATCGCTCCGGGTGGCCTTGCATCAAACTAACGATGCAGCTAATTATCCCGTCCTCTACTGTACAAAGCATCTGAAATCTCAGCTATCGTTCAAACCGCTTTTGTAGAAAAGCCAGAGGTCAAAATGAGTGGAAACAGTATTTTGCATCTCGCTAACTTTTTCAATAGACAAAAATCAATTACTACCTCCTTTATCAAAGTAGTTGAAACAATTGGCGGTTAACTGCTTACTTCTGGCCACCTCTGTAATTTTTGAAACATTCGTGGGTAAACAAATAGTTTTGAATAGCTCAGTGTAACTATTGTTAATACATAACTAATTAATATGCGATAGCAAGTCAGATCTTGAAACCAACAATGAGACTGGTTTGTACAATACATGTTGATATCACATTAATTGAAGTATTCAATAAAAATGAGTCAGCTTACCGTAATCTACAGTTATAATCGTAAAAATGGCAAGAAATGTTTGAACACAACAAACGTTATTTCGCAATAAACCATCAAGCTCTGGAACGTAATTAGTGCAAAATGTTCCATATAATGAGCGCACCATATTAGATATACATATGTATGGGTTGGCAAACATCATCTGGACTGCATGGCCTATTTAACCTGTAAACAAACTATATATAAGTCGACGTTCTTCTTGCTAAAATGATCAACTACATTGTCGAACAAACGTTCTGCAGTACAATGCATACTCTGTAGTACCATTGTCCCTCTAGTATTGTTATTCGATGACTGCGTCACTTTGTAACCGACGGGTTTGATCTACAAAAAGTTTAGTTAACATTCTCTACTGAAACTGATTTACATAGAAGAAATCTGTTTCACTGCTCATTAAGGATGAGCAGTTCGTAGTAAGTTAGTACAAACTAGTCAAAATTAGAAACAAAATTATCGGTTTCTTTTTTCTATTCACTATAACACATACTACAGAAAATGAGCAAGATGCGTTGTATTATTCATTTTCGGTTATTTGACATTCATTCCATTCAATCAAATTATGAGTACATTGACCAATGTTTCATTCGGATGGATAAGTAAGTAAAACTGCATTGCTTACCGAAACGATCTACAAATATGCATTTTCGATGAAATGGTCTACAAATCTTCTGTTTATTTTCAATGTAGAACATTTTGGCACCAGTACTTTTCACCATAGATTTCGGAAGAAATACGTTAGTTTCTGTCACTCGTCATTAACAATGCTGACTAACTTGTTGTTAATCAGAACTGCGTGTCTGATTGATTATATGTATTCGCACTGAGGTAACCTATAAGTTAACTTATAAGCAGATATCACCATAACGACCAAATTTATAGAGAAAAGAAATTATTTAATATAATCGCGGAATATGAACTTCAAGTTTGTCTCAGGTGCACGAGTATATTCGTTATTATACTTTCTTGCATTTCTGTTGTAATTCCGAAATCCGTCATACTAAAATTGGGTTCGACAATGTACAAAATAATTTGTTCTGGTTAGGAAAACTGTACAAAATATTGCAACATGTGATATAGATTTTGTGCATTACACATAGTGCAATCCATTAGTACACTTCCAGAAATTAACATACACTGCACATTCACATACCTTCAGTTCCTGCAGTGAAACCCATTTCAGTCGATAAATATTGTTACTAGAGTGTATTTTATATTTATAAAACAGTTTAAGAATATATGGCTAATACGATGAAAACGTGTTGTTAAGTATTACACATAAAACGAGTAATTATATGACAATACACAATGACTTCAAAATTTAAATACTTATGAAATGAATATCATCTGTGGTATAGATTAAATTAACAGCAACTCAAACTAACTTGCTATCTCTCCCTTGGATACTTGATCCGTGAGCAATAGAATAATTACGTAAGACAGCCTCGTCAACATATTTTGCGTATACAGTAAAACAGTCACATTTCCTCACTTTTATAGTGACATGAAAACAGTCACACACAAGCTCAAGTCATTGGTCATGACGAGTTGTAGACACATAGATATTTCTCACTTGACTATAGGTCAGTAAGTGTGAGGCTATCGATTTTGTCCGTAGGCTTGAAACAAATCAGTCGGATTCCTTATTGCGCAGGTCTGTTCAAACCAAACTGAGCCATACTTTTACCAAACATTTCCGTAATCTATCGATCACCTCTTGGTTTTGAATAGAATGCCATAAACTTACTTTTAAGAGAATACGTCTGATTTGCCTCCTGAAATAATGCAACGGAAGTCATTAACTAAAACTCCCCGAGAGGAAGGTCGGTAATTATTAACAAGTCATCATTTAAAGCTCCTTTTAGCAATTAGAACAAACGGAATATGACAGAGCATCGAGTGGAATAAGTCGCTAAACATGGCAGGTTAAAGGAAATAATCTTGGAAAACTACATTGCCTTGATGGTCGAAATAACAAAACGCGCTAAGCAGGTATTGAATCCATCAATCAAGCGCTGATTAAATTAGAACATATGATTAGGATGCGCTATTCACACATCAAACATCTTTTACTAATGTGACCTTGTAAAGAACTGGAAAATACAGCGCATCGGTCATCTGCAGTTAGCTCTCCTAGTGCCAATTGTTGTAGAGTGTAAAACTTTCGCAAACATAGAATGTGATATGATATCGGAGATGATATCGAAGATAATTGATTGATTATGTAAATGAATTATTCAAAACACAGACATAGGGAAGAGTTATGATGCTCTAGTGGCCTTCCTCAGTAGCGTTGTGGTCAAAATCACAATAACAATGAAACAGAGGTAACGATCAGCAAAACAACTTCTTTCACAGAAAGCAGTTGTGAATTTATCGTCGCAAGCATTCAGTGTGAATGAGATGAGCTTATTTCCAAAATGACAATTTCACTATCCAATGTAACCACTCTGAGTCAGTTGATATAATTCCAAAAATTGAACATGCCAGAAACAAGCTATTGGCAGACGGTTCAGGTGAAGCGCAAATCAGAACGATGAGCGTTTTACAACAACCAACCGTCTCAAACTCAGCTTACGCGAAACAGGATGCACTTGATGTCTTCAAAATATATCACGCGATTCACGTCAATAAAAACAATACCAGTGATTTAAAAGATGAGTTCCCCCTATCCAGTACACCATTAATGATAGAAGATATATCGCGAGATGATAGCATTTCGTTTACTCTCTTCAGTCACGAACGTAAAACACTAGAATGTATAGGACATCCGGATAGCAACAACAATAGAAATAACCGACGATTGGGTTTACATGAAGCAAGGAATGTTATCAGTTCCACGGCAGACAAACTGCATGAATCAACAGTTTATGCACATACAGGACTGGACGGCGAGCATTGATTAACATTGTCTCGGAGAAGGCAAGCAACTCTGGGCTCCGATTATGTAACAATACTTGGAACGAGTTGGCGGGGTCAACAACTTGACCTGTTTCCATGATGTGTTTTGTAATGGATGAGGTCGGATATCTTCTCAGTTGCTCTGTTGCCGTTGCCTTTTGCGTTGTGACGCGCACCAACCACTTAGGCAAATGTTTCGCCATTCTTTGTCGTAAGCACCCACCTGTTCCGCCGATATAGACCTCAACGCAACTGCAAATGAAGTGGTAGATTACATGTGAGTCAGAACATTTCGGTAGGTTACAATTATGAATGAGCTGAGCGACACTCCTAGTTGTGAATAGCATCCGCAATTCAGCCGCAGGGTATGTACGGGTTAGGGCGGATAATACTTTTTGATTTACATCGGTTGTGATATGATCGCCTTTGAAAGGAAGGTTCAGAAAGGCCTGCTTATTAGGGACCTTACTCATGGCAGTCTTGGTCAGTATTTTTTGGCTGTGAATATCAATGAACTTCTGAGGATATCTGTTTACGCGCAGCAGCATCTTCTTTATTCATTCCTCCTCTCCCTGCAAGCAACCATCAGTGCATATCCTCCGGGCTCTATGAAATAGGGTTCGCACCAGACCTCGTATATAAGTAAACGGTGCATAAGAAGAAAATTGCAAATACTGATCGCTCCAAGTGGCCTAGTGGTGTATTGAGCGCTGTATTTAGCGATCCTGCCATGTAATGAGTAAATGGTCTACAAACGGTGAAATGCCGTTTGTTTCCTTTTCACCAGAAACAGGAAGATTAGGATGAACGGAGTTAAGAAAAGGTTTGAAAGTGAAACAAAATGAATATTAGTGGTAAAAATCAAAATATCACCTAAATATCGCTTATAGAAGTTGACACCTTCTAAAGCGTCAAAGAAATTAAATTCAAGCATCCCTAAAAATATGTCTGTAAGCTTTAGACCCACTGGGCTAAAAATTGCTACGCCATCAACTTGTTCGTAAGATGACACTCTGAAATCAAAACGGATATTCTCTTTACACAAAAGTATACGTTATTTGAGATAATCAACTGGGAGACAAAAAGGCACATTTTGGTGGGAAATAAAAACACAAAAATAGTCAACTGTTTCTCAAAAGGGAATGTTTGTAAATAAGAAGTTAACGTAAATAGAATACATCTTGTGTGAACTCACCATTGCTTACTGTAAAGATTGTACCAGTTCGAAGGAATCGTTTACACAGTTGGGAGTGGAATGGGGGTAAGCATTTGACGGATGGGATTTCCAATGTCCATAAGCCATCTGGCATGCTTGTGGTAGGATGTGTTGTCCATGCACAGGATTGGCCTTAACAGGACACCACATTTTGTGTAACTGTTGTGCACCTCTTAATTGTGGCATGCGAGTTAAGGTTGATTGCATTTGTCTGTATTACAGTATTGTGATGTACCCGTAGAGTAGAAAGATTTGAAGCTTTCTCGAAATCTGTTTTTTCTATCAAAATGTTGTCCTCTGTCGTACTGTTGGTGTGAAATTTTCATGTGTGCTAGAATACCTTACATTTTGGAATAATAGACAGATTTGCTCATATTACGTGTACAACGAAATTCAGATGTAGATGAGGCGTTCAGAGAAGAATAGGCAAACGTTGCGCAACTGCTATGAGATACTGTGATGGTTCCAGAAATACAGAAATGAAGTAGTTCACTTAGCTCAACCCCAGAGCTAGATTCAATGCAGTTGTAACAACAACCGAACTAACGAAAGCAGGTAGTTTATCTCTCCAGCGAAATTGTATAACTCATAGTCAACAATATAATAACACAACTGTAATGAAAAATAGGTTTAGTGACTATCGCCACAAGACGACTTTCTTTGATCACAACATTCTGTTCCGTTCGGTGTATTTCGAGAACAAAGAAGAAGCAAGTGTTCCCCAGATGAATCTACAAATGTACTGCATGATTGTTGCAATAAAATGTTCACGTTACCTTCTAAAACGCCGAACACAGAACATACCACTGTTTATCTGGGCACTAGAAGTATAATAGACACACGTTCACCGGTTGTATCTGGAATATAGCTCCTCTGGACGGGATGGAACCTATCTTCCTGTTCTACTTGAGCGTGCCTACCACCTTGCTAGTATTCCGATAATGTTTATCATAAAGCCGGTTGAATGGGGATATACGTTTTTAGCGAAAAAGTCGCTGACTTAAGTCCTGTATCCAAAGATGGTTGTCCAGTTCCACCTACCCAAAGTGCATATGACTACCTTGCTAACTATTCGTCTGCTAAAAATGCACACTATGCTCATGTGCAATACAATTCCTACTGACTGCTGGCCACTGAACGGGTTCAGCCTGTTTGAGCAAAGTAGTGCATGCTGCATTCAATGATTGCTATACAACGTTGAGCCACACTGGGCTGCTCAAGAAATCTCAAAACCTTGGTGTACGGGGCAGACTGTCCAGTTCTATCCACTCCTATTTTGTCACTCACTGCTACGTCGTTTTGGTCAATTCCGGATTTCCCGAGCTCTAGTTGGGCTATAGTAAGGTTCTCAATGTTCAATTCTTGGATCGCTTATTTTCGCCTGTGATAACTGTTTGGCCTTTTTAGATAATCACCCGTTTTCCCCAGTTGCAAATGATGTCAAGCTTTGCCAACAGATAGAACATTCATTCGTTTCGACATGCTGTTTCTGCTGTCGGTTCGAATCCAGACAAAACCCTGAGTTTCCACAGATGGGTCTTTTCTTTATTCACACCATAATACATTTCACTTTGTTGGTGAATTTTTGAGAAGATAAACGTTGTAATTAATGAGCCACTCTCTCCAAGTTGACAACCATCATATAGTGGTATACTGATCTGTCGCTTGTAGAACACAGAGAACATAGACCATGTGGACGTAAGGTTTCAGTCCATCCTTATGCTTTGTAGAAAACCTTGAACCGCGCCAAGTTTATTGATTACATGTTACACATCTGAGTGGGCCTGTCCGGTCTGAGAAGTCAGTGTAATTTAGGATATAGTTCATTATGAGTTCTTATCATGATTAAGAGAAGGTCGCGTTTTGACAGATCACAATATCTATGTTACAACTTCCGTTAGTGATTTTGAGCCAGTTGCTTCAGTGACACGTATACAAAGTGCACACGTTGGCAACCGTGTCTAGTTTGTTAGTTGTGACTGATCCGTTCACTGACAGGTGCACGATAAGCGATGTTGGCCGTAACACTGCCAACGATTCACGTTCTGAACACAAAGTCAATGAATGCCGCTCTACACTGCCATTTCCCAAGCAATGGATGTATACTTTGATCACGGTTGCCAACATGTGCACTTTGTATACGTGTCACTGAGGCAACTGGCTCAAAATCATTAACGGATGTTGTAACATAGATATTGTGATCTGTCAAAACGCGACCCTCTGTTAATCGTGATAAGAACTCATAATGAACTATATCCTAAATTACACTGACTTCTCAGACCGGACAGGCCCACTCAGATGTGTAACATGTAATCAATAAACTTGGCGCGGTTCAAGGTTTTTCTACAAAGCATAAGGATGGACTGAAACCTTA
>JTDE01000457.1:134864-159066 GCA_014338405.1 Paragonimus skrjabini miyazakii | reverse complement strand
TAAGGTTTCAGTCCATCCTTATGCTTTGTAGAAAAACCTTGAACCGCGCCAAGTTTATTGATTACATGTTACACATCTGAGTGGGCCTGTCCGGTCTGAGAAGTCAGTGTAATTTAGGATATAGTTCATTATGAGTTCTTATCACGATTAACAGAGGGTCGCGTTTTGACAGATCACAATATCTATGTTACAACATCCGTTAATGATTTTGAGCCAGTTGCCTCAGTGACACGTATACAAAGTGCACATGTTGGCAACCGTGATCAAAGTATACATCCATTGCTTGGGAAATGGCAGTGTAGAGCGGCATTCATTGACTTTGTGTTCAGAACGTGAATCGTTGGCAGTGTTACGGCCAACATCGCTTATCGTGCACCTGTCAGTGAACGGATCAGTCACAACTAACAAACTAGACACGGTTGCCAACGTGTGCACTTTGTATACGTGTCACTGAAGCAACTGGCTCAAAATCACTAACGGAAGTTGTAACATAGATATTGTGATCTGTCAAAACGCGACCTTCTCTTAATCATGATAAGAACTCATAATGAACTATATCCTAAATTACACTGACTTCTCAGACCGGACAGGCCCACTCAGATGTGTAACATGTAATCAATAAACTTGGCGCGGTTCAAGGTTTTTCTACAAAGCATAAGGATGGACTGAAACCTTACGTCCACATGGTCTATGTTCTCTGTGTTCTACAAGCGACAGATCAGTATACCATTACATGATGGTTGTCAACTTGGATAGAGTGGCTCATTAATTACAATGTTTATCTTCTCAAAAATTCACCGACAAAGTGAAATGTATTATGGTGTGAATAAAGAAAAGACCCATCTGTGGAAACTCAGGGTTTTGTCTGGATTCGAACCGACAGCAGAAACAGCATGTCGAAACGAATGAATGTTCTATCTGTTGGCAAAGCTTGACATCATTTGCAACTGGGGAAAACGGGTGATTATCTAAAAAGGCCAAACAGTTATCACAGGCGAAAATAAGCGATCCAAGAATTGAACATTGAGAACCTTACTTTAGCCCAACTAGAGCTCGGGAAATCCGGAATTGACCAAAACGACGTAGCAGTGAGTGACAAAATAGGAGTGGATAGAACTGGACAGTCTGCCCCGTACACCAAGGTTTTGAGATTTCTTGAGCAGCCCAGTGTGGCTCAACGTTGTATAGCAATCATTGAATGCAGCATGCACTACTTTGCTCAAACAGGCTGAACCCGTTCAGTGGCCAGCAGTCAGTAGGAATTGTATTGCACATGAGCATAGTGTGCATTTTTAGCAGACGAATAGTTAGCAAGGTAGTCATATGCACTTTGGGTAGGTGGAACTGGACAACCATCTTTGGATACAGGACTTAAGTCAGCGACTTTTTCGCTAAAAACGTATATCCCCATTCAACCGGCTTTATGATAAACATTATCGGAATACTAGCAAGGTGGTAGGCACGCTCAAGTAGAACAGGAAGATAGGTTCCATCCCGTCCAGAGGAGCTATATTCCAGATACAACCGGTGAACGTGTGTCTATTATACTTCTAGTGCCCAGATAAACAGTGGTATGTTCTGTGTTCGGCGTTTTAGAAGGTAACGTGAACATTTTATTGCAACAATCATGCAGTACATTTGTAGATTCATCTGGGGAACACTTGCTTCTTCTTTGTTCTCGAAATACACCGAACGGAACAGAATGTTGTGATCAAAGAAAGTCGTCTTGTGGCGATAGTCACTAAACCTATTTTTCATTACAGTTGTGTTATTATATTGTTGACTATGAGTTATACAATTTCGCTGGAGAGATAAACTACCTGCTTTCGTTAGTTCGGTTGTTGTTACAACTGCATTGAATCTAGCTCTGGGGTTGAGCTAAGTGAACTACTTCATTTCTGTATTTCTGGAACCATCACAGTATCTCATAACAGAAACGGCTTTAATGTGTGTGAGCGGTGTACTATAGTTATATGCGAGTGCGTGAGCTCCACTCATGATTTGACTGGTATGTTCACTTAAAATATTGCCTACTCTCTGTGTAGTTAGTAATAAGCAATGTATTTGATGGATAGGCTACCGGTCTGTTTTATTTGGCAGCGGCTAATGCCAGCAACTTCGTAAGATGTGTATTTTGCTTTTCTGATTTGCAGAACAATAACCAGTTTAGACATTTGAAGAACGTGTAACCGACAAGCCTGTTTTTGGTGATTCCTCATCAGGCTAAGTACAGCATATTTATATTGGTTAATCATGTGAGACGATATACGGTAGTGAATCGAACGGATTGTTTTCGGTTTCAAAATGTTCTCGTCGAGGGCGCGAAATCGGCGTGGAATTAAATTGAACACGCAGTTTCGCTGCAAAATATGTCTTGCCTAGGATTACGCCAAGTTTGTTGCCTATACTGTCTGAGGCGTTATCGCCCTTAATAGGTAATGAAATATAAAGAGACTTTTCTCTACAGTATGCTGATTGTTAAACTTTGTGCTATTTGACATATGTGTGTGAATAAATTTTTAGGGATAGCCATCATCAATTGGTACTTTAAATATGAATTGTCCATCCTCTTCTAGAGTGTCACTCGAGCGTATTTTCTTAGCCCTGGCATCCATTCATCGGATACGATTAATTTTCTGTCCTAATGGTACAAAACTATAATGGTTCGTATATTGCCCGGTCCACGTTAACTTACAGTGTATTTTCCCTAGTATTGTCCCATCTGAGCGACGGGATAGGAAGATGTCTAAGAGCGAAACACCTTCGGGTGACTCAGACTTCATGGTGAAACATATATTCTTATGGGCTGAGTTGAACTGTTCCAGTATTTCTTTGGGGCTTATTGATTCATTAGTTACGCAAATAGTATCATCTACATATCGTTTGTAAAGAGTGTACGAGTTAATCGTGATCGCTAAAACACAACTTTCAACCTTTGCCATGAAAATATCAGCTAGTAATGATCCTAATGGTGACCCCATTGCTATCCCGTCCTTTTGCCGATATAGTCTACCGGAAAATTGCAACTGAACATTATAGGTACAACGGTATAACAACTTTTTCAATTGTTTTATTGGTAATCGCACGTTTATGAAGTTGTTCTCAAGATAATCGCCCAGAAACTCAACTGTCTCCCTTAGCGGGATATTAGTGAATAAGGATGTTACATCAAGTGGGAATATTCTTTTTCCTGACACGTTTAGCTTCTCCAAAGTTTCAACGAATTCGAAAGAATCACTCAATTTGTGGACCGCTGTCTGTCTGCTTACAGGCTCTAACATCCTAGCTAGCCATTTCGCAGTTGCATTATATGGGAAATTAATCATGTCTAAGATCAGTCGTGAAGGTTTTTCACTCTTGTGAATATCAGGCAAGCCGCAAAGTCTAGGGATAACAGTGCCCACTAATCTGACTCTCAAAATCGTACTTGAATCGATAAGTCCCGTCTGTTTCAAACATCGCAACGATTTTGTTAAAGCCTTCTTCAAGGCTATCGTTTTGTCCCTCTCGTTGTTTATACTTACAAGTTCGGTTGTATCTTTCAGCAACAAGTTCATTTTACTCAAGTAGTCAGTCTTATTGAAAATGAACACCCTTGTGCCTTCATCAGGTTTTGATATTTTGATCTTTTCTTCTCGTTACCCATATCATAATGGCTATCCCAAACAATTTATTCACACACATATGTCAAATAGCACAAAGTTTAACAATCAGCATACTGTAGAGAAAAGTCTCTTCATATTTCATTACCTATTAAGGGCGATGACGCCTCAGACAGTATAGGCAACAAACTTGGCGTAATCCTAGGCAAGACATATTTTGCAGCGAAACTGTTCAGTTTAATTCCACACCGATTTCGCGCCCTCAGTTGAAGGATACATTGCTTGTTCATGCTGCCTCTTACCGTGTATACCATTTTGTTCGTTCCTGTGGAACGAGCTATTTAGACCGCACGACACCGTAATTGTCTGAACGCATTCGGGAGCATCATCCGGTGTGGCTAACTCGGGGGTTGGCCAAATCTTGCTCGTCTCTTATCGCTGCGCACCGATTGGAATCCAATCACCCAATCGATCCCAACGAATCATTCCGTCCTATCTATGGCGCTCATGGATCATAATCAAAACGGGTCAAAGAGCGCCTGTTGGCAGTCGCAGAAGCAACAGCCATCCGCTTGCTCTCTTCCCACTATGTGTTCAAAAGCGCTTCGTCAGAAAACTGAATAATCCATGACCAGATGTCCACGTTCGGCGGAAACAGATTACGTAATCAAGACCACTATCGTAACAGCCATCAATAATTTGTACAATACACGTGAACTTCTTGGAACTGGTAACAATCCGTTCGATTCACTATTGTATATCGTCTCACATGATTAACCAATATAAATATGTTGTATTCAGCCTGTTGCTGAATCACAAACAACAAGCTTGTTCGCTACACATTCTTCTAATTTACGTTTTCGTTATCTGAAAGACGTAGACCCGAATAACCAAAACAGCGTTGTTGTTCAAGACTGTATTGAATCAAATATATGTGACTTTCTTTATTCCGTGGGTTGTTACGTATGCGTGATCCAGCTGTTTAACAGTCGTTCGTTCCTTACTTGTCAAAATGTTTACTTATGCGTGTATAAAGTTTCCTTTTCAAGATTATCTGAAAGCAACCTTTCATATCCGGGTTTCTCAACACCACGATTACCGATAACTGACGCAATATCTGTCATCTTGACAACTGTTATTATCCACTGTCCTCCCACTTCATACCACTATGTCTAATTTCACGATTTCTTTTATATACGATGAATTGGAGGTATGCTATCTAAAGCTTCATCAAGGGCATTTGCTATCACAAGTTGTACAGTCCCATAGATAACAATTTTCGTCCAAACACGTTATTTGTAAGGATTGCCTCATGCACCTTGCTCTGCCCAGTTCGATCTGTGCACAGATGTATCAACACAATATCACATGTTATCTCATTTTCACTCAAAGCAAACGACCTCAACATCATGGATGTATCATTCTGCAAGATGTAGCAGGTTTTCAGGCAGTAATTTGCCTTACTATGGACAATATTTTTTAACGTAACGTCCACGTCGACTTGGATAACGCTGTAAGTTGCCATAATCATGACATCAACATAAGGACGAATGTTCAGGTAAGACATTTTGATAGAAGTTGCAACGACATGGCTCAGTAACAAAGCCACAACACTGAGACGTTCACAGCATTGCTTATAGTTCCGGAAGTATGGCTATAACACACCACTTGGGAGTCTACAAATTGCGCTGTAAACAGGGAACCACTGCATGACCCACCTCAGATTCTATGACAACGCTGATAACACTCGATCAGTAATTTAGTCTTTTGTAAACCTGTGTCGTGTATTAATGCGGCTTTCATCATCCATCGTTTGCCGACAACCGAGTGTTATCGATCGTGGTCTACGGTTGCCAAAACACTGAGACGATGAAGCTGAACGATTTAACCTGAACTGCGCGTATAACTATGTACGAGCTAGCCTGGCTGTGGTTTATGCGGTGTCTTGAAACTAACTCGATTTACTGGCCTTTTTTCTGGGTAAGTTTCTCGATTAGGAGTCCGGATGTTCATCCGGGATGATTGGCGAATGCAAGTGAACGAACCCACCAGAATGCGAAGGGCAAACCGTAGCAAAATGCACGATTTCTGCATACTCGTACACTGTTTGAACACCCCAACAGAATGATATCTGTTTTCACTTTACACTCTCAAGACACATATGAGACGCTATCAGAGATGTGGATGTGTCGCAGTCAATGGCGTACCTGTATCCATACCATTTCGGCTTCTTCCTCTTAATCTTCTCTCAATAATTTTCTAAGATATTCCACGTCAATGTTGAGGTGAACGGCGGCCCGAGCTACGGTACCTTTTGGTCAGGCTCATGGTTGTTTTGATGATGATGATGTTATTTTCGACCTTGTAATGTAGTCCATATAGGGGAAACGTGTCAAGCTATTGAGGCACGGAAAGAGTTGTGTTTTCAGCCCCGAAACGGAAAATGCAAAGTAGCAAATTGACTGAAACAAGAGTAAATAAAATGCAAATTGATCCCAATAGTACACTGGTGTGTGGTTGTCAAAAACAGCATTTATTATAATCGGTACGAATATAGTTGTGATGGTTCCAGAAACACATAAATGAAGTAGTTCACTTAGCTCAACCCCAGAGCTAGCTTCGACGCAACAGTAATAACAACCGAACTAAGCAAAATAGGTAATTTATCTCTCGAGCGCAGTTGTACAACCTATACTCAACAATGTAACAAAACAACAGTAATAATAAATAGGTTTGGTGTCAATCACCATAATAGTTTTGCTTGTTCACTAACAACTCGTACAAAGCTTATCCAAATTCTGTCATGCACATATGTTAATTTAAAACAGTCAGTGAAATTTCAGTCAGGAGCGAATTGATATGTTCTTATGTTCATTAACACCGGTACACAGCTCTATTGAGCTAATCACGAACATGACTGTGTTTCGTGCTGCGCTTAACTCATCCTGAAAGAAGAATATTGAATCGTCCGATTTTGTCAAAATTAGTTCCAGTGGATCAATTTCATTCAGGTAGTACCTCCTCGATATCCTTGGATAGAATGGGGTACAATTTGACCCATTATTTTCATATACGTAGCTATCCAATCTTTCCATCGAAACGAGGACTGGTGATGTGCTGAGGATGCCAACGAGAAGGTGGAACCGTGGGTAAATGTGATGGTGACTAATCAACCATATATTTTGTTACAGATGGCTCTTGTTTGCAGTGAATGACTAACTCCAAGTCAACTTCATATTACGTTCCATCAACCTTAAGAAATAATATGTCTACTTTTGGCATACTCGCAATTCTGGCAAATGAAAGACAATCATCTCTGTTCGTTTGAATTAGATAGTGTTAGCTCAAGTCTTGTGAATTTGTACAGAGCATATGGTAGAGACTGCGCACAACCTATGAGGCAAATTATGCAGCTATGTCGCTATATTCGATATTTCACTTTTTTCGCTACTCAAATAAATTCTTCTTTCAATTTTGATTAAACAGATACTCTTTATGCAAGAAAATATCACACAGCGTCTGATCACCAAAAACCTCATACTGATTGGAAAATACCGTTGATTTTCATTTTTGGGGTACTTTTGTGGCATTAATGAAATATTGCCCTGTTAACAGCCTGTTGGCATACCAGTTTTTGAAGTGAGCTGCTTTCTCTGTTTCACGCAGCTATAACTCCGCCTTCCCCAAATGTTATTTACGCCAACCAACGACGAAATCCTTTGATTTGGAACTTCCAAATAATATTCTGCCATGAACTTGACTATCATGTCAGACAGCGTTATAGGTGGTACATTGATGCAACATCACAAATTTGATCAAATCTTTTACAACCTTCGAATTGGTTTCTTAGCAGACCATACGTCCAATTTCATTGTGAACGGCAAAACTGTTCGTCTTCATTACTCATATTTGCCGGCAGATTCTTGCATTTGTCGTGTTACACCATTCCATTATTGATCGCACTCACTCGAACGTGATCTTTGCAACTGTGTTTGGAACTACTCATCTACGTTAGTATGTGTTTTTAGTCGATTGTATAGTAGCATTTTTGAAGTAATTATTGTTATATATGACGACTTGTTTGCAATGCATACATTTTAGTGCGTACTTGCGCTAAATTTACACTTTCTCAGGTATACCAACAAGTTGATGGCTTAGCAATGGGTAGCCCATCGGGTCCGCCGCTTACAGTCATATTTTTAAAGGTGCTTGAATTTAATTTATTCAAGGCCATAGACTTAGGTTTTCGTTTAACCATTAGACAGAAATCAACGAGAAAACCGACCGATCTACAAATCTATCGTAGTGTTCAAAAAGGGGGGAAAAGTAAGCTTTGTCTACAAATCGGGCTAATTAAGGTGATAATGTAACCGAAACCTAGCCAGAATGAAAATATTTTCACTCACATATGTCTAACCGCGTCGGGACAAAATAGGCATTCCGAGTGTATGCTGTAATCTAACGATCAAACCTTTCTATCTCCGCCTGGTTGCAGAGATTTTTAAGGAACAATGCAGCACAGCACATTACAGTACGTTACTCCGGAAAATCTTCACACGATCGCTGAGACATAAGGCTTCAGTGTTTCCCGCGCTAAGTATCTGTTGAACAACAGATTACGATATTGGTTGAGGATATGCGTTATACGATCTTCCAAAGAATCCTAAAGAATTTGACATATTCTCCTTATAGGCAACCATAACAGACATTCTTGTATTTGATTTTACAGAAAACCTCAAAATGTAACCATGAGCACGCCAATCCTTGGCCTGGGTGATAAACACTGTTCAACTGACTTACAGCCACTCTGTCCCACTAGTAACTCATGCTAATTGGTGAAGGATTATTATGAATGCTTCCGTCAAAAGCTTGTTCTGAAGATGCGCACTTTAATTTCTACCCAACATGGATTCCATCCTTGATGTTCATGCTTATCCAATATGCCTATCTTCATGGATACCGTGATGATGGTCAAAGACAGCAAGCTCATATCGAACGATATATCCTTCGAATTCATTAAATCTTTCGAAATTGTTCCATGTGATCTTTTAGAGGCATAGCTTGAAGTTGAGTATTTCCAATACGAAGGTCCCCGCCACTTTGTAACAGATATTTTATAGATTAATGGGGAATTTTAACGTGAATTGCTGTTGTGTCCCCTATTATTTATCACTCAGATGGACAAGCTTCCATATACAATTTGGAGCACTGATCTCTGCAATGCCAACTGTCCAGCAGCCTCGAATATGGGGGTTCACAGTGCATCACTGATCAATCGTGTCAAGATTAAGTGCAGGTTGAACGACTAGATCCTCATTATACATGACAGAAAGTGTGTACAAGCACCACTCGATGATGACTGTGAAAATACCGTCGCGATGTACAGCGAACTCAGTAGAGTACCCTCTATGAAGAAATTCATCTAAAGAAAGATCTACGTATTTGTGTGTTGCCCAATATACCTACCATCACGAAAAGTTTTGAATAGGCGTTCGCTGTTCTTGAGGAAATGAAAAATATCATTCCAGCTTGGAGAAGGAAGTGTTTCAAACACACGACGGAATTTGACTATAACTTTACTTAAATCTTATATTCTTCCACGCTGCCTTGTATACAGATCTGTTTATCACTGAGCACGTTTGGCCTTTAGCTCCCAAGTGTGATACTGGACATCGCTACGTAATGCTATTGATATCTGTCCGCGTGAAATTGGAGGACTGCGTGAAGACAAAAATCACACTATTCTATCCTAACATCGATCTCATAAAATGGATCTTCACGTGTTTCCGTGACAGAAAATGTTGACGTAGTGGCAATAAGCAATGTAAATACCGTTCTAGAACATTCTGTAGAAAGAGACACCAATAAACGTAACAACCTTCCACTGATATTGATGTCTGATGCCTACAGGTTACACACGGCCTGATTTCTACCTATAAAATATTGCATCAGCTTTCGCCTACTCCGAAGCTAATACATGGAACAAGTCCCTTTCACCGGGGTCAGTCATTGAGGTTGGAAAGCCAGATGATAAAATGAGCCTTAGCTGAGGAAGCCTACCAGAATCCTCTGTGTGTGTGTCCGAATAACATGAGTTTGATGGAAAACCTAATCGCATACTCGAGGTGCCAGCCCAAGTTCAAAATCAGATTATCCGAATTCACCCACTTGAAGTGAGATAAACCGAATAACACCAAAACGAGCACATCATTACCAGGTGAAGCGCGGTTGTTTTATGTCTGACTGTCAAGTATGAAATGCGGCTCTCTTGTTGTTTTATTCTAAATGTTTCATCATGTTAGGTGTGTGCATGTAGTGGACGTGTACGTATCTGTGCGGTAGGTCCGTTGGCGTGGTTTATCATTCATTGAATGAAAGTACACCCATATACTTGCGGTCGTCTACTTATGTTTGGGCTGGGTCACGTGACCTGTTCATACATGAGTCTACTTGCTGCCGTCTACTGATCCCCACGTACATCCGTCTTCCTTGCTTCACTACCTGACCACTACATTCAGGATACAAACACTTGCCTCGTTTTTGCAAACCGTCATTTATATCTGATTTACTATCATCGTTCGATCAAATCTGGAACTACTCGACAGTGAAGCCCATTGTTAGATGCTGGACCTCAAGGAGATTCGAAGACGGTTTGTTGACACCTGTTCATAAAGTTACCTCGTAGAATATTTTGGTTATCCTTACACTACTACTTGATTCGATCAACGAAATACTGTAAAATCATTTTGTGAACACACTTGTATGGCGTTTGTTTGTCAGTGCGTTATGGCTGGCTTTACTAGTAGCACAACAGCGCAGGGAACATGCAAATATTAAACGCACCAATGGACACAATAAAGTGTGCATTCAACTACGTTGTCAAAACGCACTGCAATTGTGTATCACTTTCATTACGAAACCCATACACAAAACACGAAAAAATGTATACCCCGCATTGGTCCGCTTACGTTTGCACGTATTCGCTGTGTGCTCCATGTGGACTTGATCCACCTGGAGGAAGTTAGGGCCACACGTTACTCGGATCGTCTAGACCTTTGAACAGTCCCTGTTTATACTGGTAAACTTGGTGTTGTGCATGCAATGTTGATGTGTTAACCAGTGTGCTGAAATCAGGTGTACAATTGAACACGTAATATTTGTCTCTCGTTTGTTCACACATAAAGAATATTTTGGGCCGAGTATGGTAGAAGCACGTTCGTGATTATGTGTTAATTACGATGAGATTTTCATGAATCCACGAAGCAAAGGTGGATTTTCAATTTCCGAGATTATTCATTTCATGCAGATATATGATTATAAAGTCAGCGTCTCAGACTGAAATGCATAATCAACAGTTGATCGAGATAAAACAAACGTGATTTACGTTGTGATGACAAGGGGTTAGTATTCACGAACTTCTCAGATTCTTTATATAACATCTCGTTCATATATATGAAAAGACCATCCGAAGATGCAAGGACACTCCTATTGAGTTTCTATCCAGTTCGATCTAGCAGGGAGAAAATCGTACTAATAAAAGTGAAGTGTTCCTGGTCACGTTTTTCCCGAACTAAAACTTGTGTAGGGGAATCTTTCGGACTTCGTCAAGTGACTCAAAATTGTTCATTGAAATCTTCCTCACATACATCGTAACTCGAATTACTTTCTACAAAACCTGTTGTGCCCATGGAAGAACAATGCAAAATTAACTTCATTTTTGTTTGATATAATTTAATTACGAATAATTGAAATTGAACAACCTAATGAAAACAGGAATTTAAATATGAATCGATTATTTCAATAACCCAACACATTTTTATACCCATCAAAACGAAATTCGGCTAACAAATTATGGTCAATTGTTTGCTCTCTAACTGTATCCAGCATTAATATTTTCGATATCGGAGAAACGTGGCATTATTTGACATTCTTTTGTTTATCAGGCTAGCGGTACATTTGAATGCCTGAAATGTGTTCCAAAGTCATGATTAGATACAGGTTCTGCTGGTTCACAAACGTTAAAATGAATCGAGCAGAACTTCTCGATACATGTCCGTAGGCAATTAAACGAAGGGGCTTTGGTATAAAAATGTTGCAGAAAGGGATAAAATATTTCGGTTCAGATAAGTTTCCAGTGAATAGTGAGTGCAATCGCTGGTGGATGGTACGGTCATTTCTGTCTCCAAAGCAAATATATGAAAATTCCATGACCACTGGTTGGATTCCAGTATATCGTACGAGAGCATTCTGCTTACTTAAGTAACTCAAACAGATATGGGAATGTTCGGATGATAAAACGTGTAGTTGACTTGTATTACATGTTCCCAGCCTGCCAGCCTGAATCTACAAATCTCCGCTAGGTTAGACTATTTGCCAGAAGAAACGAGAAAAGAGAAAACAATATGTTTAACAACAACATTTTTAAATCGATCAATGAGGCGCGAACAAGAAAAGCAAGCGGCGAAGACAGAAGGTTTGTCAGTGGCGAATTGATGGGTCTCTTGGTATGGTGGTGTGATTATTTTATTGCAATAACTGTAAGTGCAAATCCATAGATACTTGGTGCAACATCGTCATCGTCTAAATATGAATATTGAGATATAATACTACTAGTATCAAGCCACACAGGCAACCTGAAACGTGACTCCGATTACACTGTTGATATTGTCTACTGATATTATCGTTGTATTGGTGCTTCGCACATAAAAATCATGTGCCATTGCTCCTGTCCGTTCGTGACCAACGTAGTGTTCCAGTAAGTGTAGTGTGACCTGCGTCCCATCGTTTCATCTTACCAATTAATTTCAATTCTTACTCATTGACACTCTCTCACATCGTGTGCAACTGCGCTGGAACTCCGACGATACTGACGAGGACCACAGGAACTCGTCGTCGTTGCGAGTGAACAACTTCCGACGAAATGACACGGAGCACTGCACGTGACAGAATTTCGGCCAGTTCATGTGAAACGGACTCACCGAGGACCAGGTCAATTTGTGTCTTCTTCGTTGTCAAAATTATCGATAACTCTTTAGCCCACTCAGCTGCACAAATAGAATAGGAAACGACAACAGTGAAAAAGCAAGTATTGGAGAGAAAATTAATTCATTCCGAGGCCAGGTTTCTCACAATATCTTCTCCAACTAAACTTGCTAATCACGTCTTGGCATCCTGTTTCTTTTATACCACAATTGCCACATTTTTGGATAGGCTGCTAACCAGCTGGAATAGAAATGTCCCTTTGCTCTCTGATAACCCGCTGAAAAATGTCTAGTTCTGAAAATTGTCAATGCCAACAAAAAGATGTTTCTTGCGATTATCGTTCCTCCAAAACAGGTTTGCACGGAGGACAAAACGAAGAGTGCAGATGAAATTGTGTTGTATAGCAGGAAGTTTCGGCTGTGAGTAGTGTACTACTCGCAGTTTGAATGGACAGATGATGCCAAGAGGACGTTCATCATAGCAGCAAATGCCAGTGACCGTGGCCGTGGGGCAGTACTCAAGCAAATGAAATGAATTATCGAATATTCTAGAACACTCATGACCCCAACGAAGCAGAAGTATTCAAACATCAAGAAGGAATGTTAGACAATCGTCTAGGCACTGGACAAGTGGAGGCAGTATTTGTTGGGTCAACAGTTCCACGTGGATATGGATCATAAGCCTCTAAAGTGGATCAGGACTGTGTGGGACCCGAGAGGGAAATTAGTCCGATGGGCACTGCGTTTGACAGGCCGGGTGACCACCAGAAAGCCATGCCGCAGTTCAAGGCATCCAGGCTTGGACAAGAAACGCATTCATTCGTGTTCACTGCCAGTCTGAAAGTTTGCTTAACGGGATTGGATCAGGAACCACGACGAGGTATCTTGCGATCACCTTTACTTCAAACGAGGAAGAAGTGTAAACAGTTGACAGAATAAGCACGACGAACGGAAGTGGACTGTACGCTACAACCCTCACTTTCGCAATAATCACTCTGGAATCTCGGATGGTAGCAAAAATCAAGATGTCCTATCACTTGTTGGCCGTCATGTAAATAACCCTTCATAATCGAGCAAAAGGTTCCGGATGAGGGGATAGCTCAGGCAAACTTTTATATTATTGCCGCCCAAAAGGTCTACTTGAAGTGGCCTATAATGCCTCCCGTTTTAAGAATTCAATACCCAAGAACCTTTTTCGGTTCACTTCGAATGAATCCGAGTTTCTTTTTTGGTCCGCTATGTCGAACAGTTCCATCGGTGATCTCACAACCTCAGCACATTGCCTTCTCTGAAGTTTCACATTCATCGGTTGAAAGCGAATGATTCCACGTATTGTCTCAAATTGAACAAACTCAAACTGACGCAGATTCCGCAGACTGCGACACAAAACGTACTGCTCGTGTACACCTCCAAGGCGCTAACGTGAGCTCAAGTTATGATGGCGAGCCAACTGCAGCACAAGTTGGCCATCTGGACACTCAGCAGAATGAACCGTGGTCAACGAATTCGCCGTGTACAACCACACACACTCCCACTGGTTACAGTCTCACACCTCCGTTTCTAATTTTGCAACAAAAACGAGTTACGAAACTATGAGAATATGTATACGAACTACCCGAATCTGTACAATAGATAGCCGGACAACAAACAGAAGGCTCGTAACACTCAACCCTGAATACACCCGAGCGTGTGAGGCCTTGCTGATATTTAAATGGGTCTCATCACAGAACAAATTCACTGAAACGGTTACTCCAAAGGAAGAAAGATGATTGTGCGATCTTATTTATTCAGACTATTCTGACACTTTCAATTATTGAAAAAATTCGGCTTTTCAAAGATGTTTCTAAACAGATAATTGATCAAAATCCAGAAACAACTACCTTAGGGCATCTTCCAATTTAAGAAGTTTGCCTGTATAGCCTACAACAGAGACGCATATACACATTATTCAGAATATGTCGTAGGGTTGCTGGGATAAATTGTTACATACGAGAGAGATGGAAACGGGACTACCTTCGCATTATAATAATGTCTTAACCGACTTGATCTCAAACTCCTTAAAATAAGCATACCAGATGAACGTGTTCATCTATTCCGAGGGACTATTCCGAGGGACTGACATCAGTATTGTCAGGCGCAGACCCAGGTCAGGCGCCAAGCGAATGCACAATTCCACGAATCTCAAACTTATTGCAGAGATGACACTGGAGTCATTAGGAAATGACTCGATAGCCTAGATCACCAAACTCAACGTAGCAAGTGGTTTCAGCAGTGTTTACCTAAGCGACTACGTTGGTCATGCACCACAGCAACTGGTCACACGCGTTAATAAGAGCATCTAGATGTGTGGGTATCGGCTGATAGTCGAAAAACTACAATGCTGGGGCAACGATGTGGTTCGGACATCTTTGGTCAATTACGTTGTAGATGTATGCAACAAAAGACGGTTCAGTTTCAATGTCAAACGGCGAAATTGTCAAATTTATTCCCAGAGTGTTTCACACCAGCAGACCCCGTGAGTTGAGGTATGTCACTGAGAATCTGGGCAAAATATTCTAACCAAGTCAAACAGATAACCTTGAATTGATATACGAAAGGACCACAACGAAAAGCACCAAGAACTGTGATTGGACACGTGATAGTTGCTGTTCATCCCCAATGTTTGTTTGCATATATTATGCGCTTTTCAGTCTTGCAGATAATGGGAGCATTTGAGGTGCTACTAGATCGCGTAATGTGTATTCTTTCTGCTTCGTTGGAGCGATTGCCAGTAAATCAGATTTCAAATTAAATGTGTCTGCATCGAAGGCTTAAATGATTTATGAATAGATCAATTTTGTGCTAGTGTGAAGGTAGTGCTGCGAAGAAATTGAATCGCAATGTCCACTTTTTTGGAAACCTAGCACAGTTTCACCGTACGACTGTAAACCGACACAGTTCACTGTTCTGTTATAAATTGCGGAGCTGGATATCCAGGGAAAGCGAGCTGCGAACCTCTAAGGAGTATCAGTGTATTTCAATTAAAACTTCTAACGATAATGTCATAATTAAATCATTTTTACCAATTCCACTCCAGTGTTCAGTACTTCAGACATGCAAAGCCATTTAGTCTATATCGCTTGGCTTTTTTTCAAACTTGGCCCATACGCCTGATGATGAAGTTATACAGCCCTCATTCTGGGACGGTTAGAACACCAGTGCACATGAACAAGTCATTCTCGGTCCAACTCAGGAATATGTATTCCTAACCGAAATTCCTGAAATATTGATATGCTTACTTCCAACCATAACTTGTGTGCTAAGACTAGTGTATGTCTGTCACTGTCGAACATATCAAACAACAGTCCACAGGGTTACACAAACTAAAACGTACACCAAACCATTTATTCAAACAGCTGAAAAATAAGTACCTGTGTGCATAATCATCTCATTTATGGACATGAATGGTTTACCTCCGTCCCCCATCAACCAATCTGCATCAACTTAAGAAACGCTAATTTCTTAGTGAACATTTGAATGAGATAGGCAAACAGTCAAACTTGTAGTCCATTCTTTCACAAATTTGACTGTTTATGTCGTATTTCTTGAAGTTACTTCGCTTTCTTTGTTAGGAATCCTTTGGGCTCCAGTCAGCCTGGGTGTTACTGCAACTTTACCATGTTCTCGTTAGACCATCATCATGACAGAGAAACAAGCGTTTTCAATGAATTTCGTCTTGTGAGATCTACGGGTTTAATTCGAATTTCACGAGCCACGAATATTTGCACACCATATTTGCACACATATAATTAGTTATCCAGAGTCAATCACTATACACGATCGCCAGAAAACAGAGATTTTACCTAAAACAACCAACGTTATTTTTGGAGTTTATCAACGAACAATGTCTTATCTCATTTTTGTTTATCCTAAGATTAGTTCCTTCACACGAAACAATTTTACAAATATAGACAATGGTGGTAACTCTGCTGATGAGTAATACTTTAACGAAATACACATTTTCACCAATAAAACTTCATACAAATCTGTTTTCCAAAAAGAACGAAACAAACCATATCATATTAAGTTGCTTCTAATCATTTTACGACATGACCATCTCGTTCACCGTAGTTGTGTAACCTTTGCCTCGTAAATAAATTTCGAGTATTGAATAGTACAGGCTCGTTCTAACTATTCAATCTGCGCATACTGCATATACAATGTCGGCTCTTGCAACGAAATCTATTCCAGTACCAACCCATCTGTGATACATGCTCGGTTAGCTACAGTAGAATTATGCTGTGAACTAATTTGCTGTGATTTAGAGCATCGAGACCATTCTGTATAACTCTCAATTTTAACGGCATGTATAAAATGTTTTGACGTAAGACGCTGATTGTCAAAAGATCAAGTTGAGAGCGCCTTTTCATTGCAACTATTTGTAGTGACATTTAGCAAAATACTTATTTACCTACAAATTATCAATGGCCATACAGCCTGATTTGATAAATTGCTTCGTCTTCAAATTAGAGATGGCAGTGGTGCGATAACCAGACAAATAAGGACAGAACATAATTTCCTTCATGTGGTTGATTATTAGCACAGTTCAACTTGTGTTCAATCGAATGCAAATACCCACGCGTTGCATGATACCAGATAGGTTTTATTAATAATGAATCATATGATGATAGAACCAAAATACGAGCAAAATATAATACCCGTGTCTGATTCACTTCACAATTAAAAATGACAATGGGATTACGAATTATCAGATGTCATTTCGAACAATGCCATTGAAAAATCGTTTCGTACCAAAATATGTTAGGAAATTAAGTGGAATATGTTATCTAAAATATGGTGTAAAACTAAGTGTAAAACCAAATGTCGTCGGTTGACAACACCAAATTATGTAACATATTTCGAATCGTTTCAAAATATAGACGCAGTCTTATTCCGGAAATTATGGGCTTCGACTAAATTGGAAGCAGCGATAAAAACAAGTGCCTTTAAGCGCCATGTGCCCTATCAGGTGCGGGTATGCATATTCACAGTAGTGTGAATGAATTTCCACTGGGCGAGTAAAACTGTCGGGTGGTCATTTGATGAAAGCCATATGGAACGATTGTATGAGCTTATAACTAACTATAACTGCGTGTCTTCTCAATTACGCGTGTAGTTTTGTGTCTTTTCACAAAAAGTCCACGCTGGCTGACGGCGTACTGCGTAATGCTGATGCAAATTCAGTAGAAGCACAGATGTTTCTAAGATGTGACCAGTTCAACTTAATAACATGGCTCATCAGCGCGTTATTTTCATTGCTCAAACGTTGTAACCGTTGTTTCCCGACACCTGCGTTCTCTTAAATTAATCCTGATTTCTCCTGATTTCGGAAATGTTGCCTCAAAATTGCTGCTTTTAGTTACCCTCAATTTATTGTGGCAGGTTCTATTGCCATCTAGATGTTTTCCTCACCAAAATTTAATATTGCTTTTTCTGTTATATTTCTCACTAAACAAATGTGCAGTTCGTTGAGAATTCAGGTTTCAACATATTCATATTTAGTTTGATAGCCTCAGTCTCAACAAAGTTACTGTGAAGGCGTTGTGGACAGGTTTTCTTGCTGCCTACTAAATTTTAAAGCATTTACTTCTGACATATCAAAACAAACAGCCAAAAACGCTTTCTGTACTGTATTTTGGCTCTTCATAAACCTATATTTCAACGAGATGCAGTTTCCTAAGCAACCACTGTCAGTTATCTTGACATATAAATATAAGCATTCAACACGAAAGCACTTCATATTGTATTTGTTAACATTATCCATACAAAAAGAACCCAGATCACATACCACTACGCCAAGCTCTACCCGCTAGGAAAGCGAATGTTATAATAATGGGTATCTAGTAATATTACCATAAAAGTATATTTCCAGTTAGAAGTAAAATGTACAGGTTTGTAGGTTTGCGCATTTTACAATTACATGCCACGTACAGATCCTGTTCACATCGTATAAGAAGTAAGTCCGGAAAAATATGTGACATTTATGTGACGTTCGCTCCCAGATACATCCTACAATAACTCATTGGTTGATCGCATATTTTCGATATGTTTAAGAGGCTTTTCCGTGCGATCGTCATGGTGGCTAGTCGCTTTAGCTGATATGCTATAAATTCAGAAACCATTTCAATTTCGAACTTCAACAGTAAGGAATAGTAATAAATAACACTGCTTTTGTCTTATTGTAAATGCAGCCAGACGCCTCGCCCATGTGAGCTTATATTCACTTGTAGGATAAAGACGGCTGAAATGAGATTCTAATCAGCAGTAGCCACTTAAGAGGTCACAGCTCATGACTACTACTTCGGTCAACTCCAGGCTCCGTCAATACTATGGATTTGACGCGGCTCCGAATGAACAAAACTCCAACAGAAGTGGCCTACTTTACTCCACAATCTGAGAACGATGGTTGAATGAAAATTATAAGCCTTTGCTTTCACAGGTGGAGTATTGATTTTCCCACATTTCAAATGAAATCCCGAAATCAGTTTGCTGTCAATCGGTTACAATTACTGGGTTGGAATTTTCACAAGTCAAGGTACAAACCATTATCTGTGTTTCGCAATAAAATAAATCGTTACGGTAGTGACTAATGTGGTACTGAGAATTTTTTAACGATAATTCTGTGTTTCCGTCCAATCAATTTTCGACATGGTTCTTTTTGGATACTTCAGAGTTAACCAAGCAATCATCTGAACCCCCTTGTCAACATTCAAATTGCTTGTCGAAAGTGATTAACACACTGTATATGCCTTTGTCGCTAGTTGTATAAAGTACTGATTATTCACTGATGTGTTGTCTTCTATTTGTCCTCCAAGTGAGCGTCCAAATAGGTTTGCGCTCACATCCCCAAACCAAACTTGTAGGAGTAAACATCATTCCGAAGCAAGTGTGAGACACATTAAATACAGATGGTTTGGAGGGCAAATTGACAGTTTTGTACTCAAAGAATGCTAACAAAGCAACCGGTTAATATTGTGCATCCCAGTTCATGATAGTCGCTGCGCCTCATCGTCAGTTTCAGGCAAATCATTGAATAGCAATTCGCCACTTGATAAACTTTCATCCGTTATATTCGCTTGGTCTACAGTTTTCGCTAAAACTCTGACAGCTGATCAAAGTCAGTGATATTTCACATGTGAAAGAACACTCGGCTAAACGTCCACTTGCCCGAACACATAAGTCCATCAGGTCTTCAGGGACAGTTTCACAACTTCACAAACAAGCGAATGCTGTGTAAGTATTTCAAATTTATCACATTAACATCACACCTTGGTTCCAAGTTGGTTGAAAATTGGAGGGAAAGAAAACAGTTAACAGGCTTCAATTATCAGAAATATCACACATTGCAGTTGTTTCAGAGTTGAACCCTGCCAACCGGTTTTGCCCCGTTGCCAACCTCAGCAGATTTTCATCAGCTATCCAGTCATTACGCTCAGAACGACCAATGAAGATTACAAAATAGACAGCGGCGTCTCAAATGGCATGACGTTTTTTGAATCATGGTGTATCACCAACCTGAATGAAACATCAATTTATCAATTACGACTAAACTAACTATTCACAGTTAAAGGAATTCAGCAAATATGCGAAAAAGTTTGTAAAATATCGAAGTAAATCCGGATGAGATTTTTCAATCAACCACCTACTGTTCAGCTAGCAGACGGTCAGAATAATAGTAGCCAACGAACCCACGTGTCCTTCTCGACAAATGATATGGAAATCACTACTCTTTGAAGCGTACGGGCAATCCACGACATGGTTGTTCACCCAACCTGGATCGCATTCTCCACCGCTTTTGCAGAAACTTTTTATCTGGAAAAAGTAAATGGCTACTCCATCGATGGACGGTGTACAAAATATTGGTGCACTTTGAGGTCAATAATATCTGCACAATTTATGAGTGGTAACAAAATATTAATAACTAGAATATCGATAGTCTTTTCATCCATATGTTGTTATGGTGCACCAAACAGTAAACTGATCAGTCTAACTAACTAACTAGACATGGTGGTCAGGATGTGCAACTTGTATACAGGTCATCCTAGCAACAGGCTCAAGATCAGTTGCGGAAAATGTAACAAACAATTGTGATCTGCCAAAAAGTGGCCCTCTGATAATTATGATAAGAACTCATCATGAACTATATCTTAAATTGCGCTAACTTCTCAAACCTAGCAGGACCGTTCAGATGCGTAAAATGCAACCAATCAATTTAGCACGGTTTAGGGTATTCATCGAAGCCCGTGAGTAACTTGAAACATTGTAACCATGTGGTTCCAATCATTTTTGCTCTCACGTGACAAAATAGTACACTGTTACTTGTCGGTCGTCAAATTGCTAAATATCTTCCAAAGTTTGTCTGTTCAGAAACTTCAACAGCAAGGTAAAATGCATCATGATTTGAGTGTAAAAAAACTCTATTTGTGGAAACTAGGTGTCCATCGTTTAACATGTAATTGTTTCGCCTCATTCACATGTTAATTTCCGGGGCCCGAGTAGTGCAATATCATTCAGGTGTGTATGTGCATGAGTAACATAGTTTACCCAAAGGTAGCAAGGATAGTTTTCATGGAAATGTGCATCGAATATTGATTCTTTTATCGTAGAGTAACGTTTTCTAAGATTATATCATCTGGAAATACTGTGTAGCGAATAAGCTCGTTTTCAGTGATTCATCGTCAGAATAAATACACCACATTTATATCACGAATTTTACAGAGAAACCATTAGAGGGGGTAAACGGGGAACGGGTGGTTAATCAGGTCAATCAATTCAATGTCACGCTGCAATCAAGTACCCACTTGAACCGTCGGTCTTGACAGGATAACAGGGTGTGGGGTTGGTCATGACAGATCCAACGCCTGAACAAAACGTTTCTGGGCGCACAGGGTGGGTTGCACAGACGAATTCCAATAGCTTCAGCTGTGGACAGAATCATACGCTTCATTGCTCTCGACTGGGTTGCTTTAACTCGGTAGATTGGGCGAAATCCGTCCGTCACATTGACAGAGTGATTCGAATCCACCAGGTGCAATAGTATGGCATTGTTGATAGATTTCGTTAGTCCACTGTTCAGCCTGGCTGGGTGGTGCTCCCGGACCCGTTCGGATAAGCGTCTGGGCGTGTGGCCTACATAACTGGTTCCACAGGAACAAGTGAATGAGTATACGCAAAATGAGGCTGCAGAAACAAGCACTTGATCTTTTAGTCGTGGGCACAAAACCGGATTGGACGTGGAGTGGACACGTAATTTGGCCGCGTAGAACGGTGCACTAACTGCCCTCGTGAGTCAACGTGTGTGTTACCCTTGAAGGGTAATCCGATGTGTGCAATTTTGTTTTCCGCTTGGTACAGCTGACCCCTTTCACTTTGTTGTTGCATAGCTCTGTTTAAAAACCTTTCCGGGTAGGCATTTTGTATGAGTATTGTACGTATGAAAGCCAATTCTTCGGCTATAGTATCATCCGTGCAAATTCTGACCGCTCTGTCCGTCAAACAGTTGATTAGATTTCTTTTCAGGGCGAGTGGTACAAAACTATTGAAATGAATGTACTAAACATTCCATGTGCCTTTTCTGTATATCGCGCGTTGAATTGAGCCATCCGCGCGGCGACGCAAACATACATCCAAAAAGCCTAGTTAATTATTTATGTCTATCTCCAACGAGGATTGTAAATTTTGATACGCGGCGTCGAACTTGGCCGATATATCAGTTGCATCTACGTTGTCATCGAGTACGCACAAGATGTCCACGTATCTCCTATAAAAACTACATTGGCCTACCGCCGAACTCAATTTTTCTTTTTCTGACTTCGTCATAAAAACATCTGCAAACAGTGGTTCCAACGACGACCACAATTGCGACACCGTCCTTTTGTCGATAAATTTCTTCGTGAAACTTAAACTACACGTTGTAAGTGCACGGGTAGAGTAACTGTTCGGGATCGGTCGGTGGTATCCGAATATATCTGTCGGAATCCTCGATATAATCACATAGATAACTTATAGTCTCCTTCAACGGGACGTTCGTGAATAAGGATGCGACGTCAAGAGAAAACATCGATTGTCCACTCAAGTTGATATATTTGATTGTGTTCACTAGATCAAATGGATCGCGTAAGCTATGGGTTTAGAATTTCCGCCTGACGGGATTTAGTAGTTGTGATAAAAAGTTGGCTGATGAATGGTATGGAGAGTTAGGCATATCCAAAATTGTTCTGAGCGGTATCCCAATTTTGTGAATCTTGGGCAATCCCTACAGCCTGAGAATCATGGTCTCGATTTCATTTCACAAATACTAAATCCCGTCAGGCGGAAATTATATCATCTGTCGGACAAATCTTTTCGATTCTCTAAATAACAAAGTTTCTTCAATTCATATGGGTATGTATAGTGGCACAGATTCAAAATTTATGATACAAGTTTATGCTGTCGCATATCATGATGCATTTTTTGCGTACAATTGTGACAGTCGCAGAAGGCAAAACTTTTGAAAGTCGCGTATCTTTGGGCAGTGCACCACGAGACCAGGAGGATGGACCTGAAATATAAACAAGTAGAGCATCTGACATACTGATGTAAAAGCCGATCAGAACTATCTCAGCAAACAGACAAGGAACCTACCGAAACTATCCTACTAAATATATTTTCAAACATCGCATAGGTGCAGCGTGAAAATTCCAAGCTGACTAGTCGAAAACAAAATAAAGCTTCACTGCGTTCTTGAGTTTTCTCAATGAAGCTCTAAATGAGTGGTTTTAACACCTAAGGTTTATAATAATAACCAGCATAACACCCCCACAGTCGTCGGAACTTGTCAAATCATACAATAATTTGATTACACTATTTTCCGTAGAAGTAGATTTACATTTCTCAGGTTGTCTTCGTGATCCTTCATTGAACAGTCTCAAGTAGGGCCATGTTCCTAACTGATTAGAGACGGGATTTTATTAGCATTGTCAACAGGCAGTTAAACGAAAGTGTCTCAGAAATAGCAGAACCTTGTTGGTTTTCACGGCATTAGTGTTATCTCTCCACAAGAAGTTACTGGAAACGATTGAACTCAAAACTGTGTCCGTAGATATAAACTGATAAACATGTTCATTAATTTGGTGGACCATCAGGTAGGAGGTGCGATTATTCCAAATCTCGGCGGAATACTTCAACGCAGGGGGAAATGCGTTCAAAACCCTGAGCTAGCGGATTGGGGACCGCGTGGGCGACCGGATGAGTCATCGCTCGACTAGATCGGATCAGACATACCAGTCAAAATAGGAGGGACGCGAATTATTCCAACGCTCAGAGAAATATCTCGACACGGTCGTCGCAAACGGTCAAAGCCCACAATGGATAGATGGAGAACAACACAAGCGACCGGACGAGCCATCGCTCAGCAAACTGGGACCAACGGACGAAGGTTGGCAGGCGGGAAACCCCGGGTAGAAGGCGCCGATCACACACGTAAACTGGGCAGAAGTGCACACGACGTGTGAGCGGAAACCGGGGGATGTTATGGACTGGAATTGTGATTTAAAATCGCGAGCGCGAATATGGCATGGTAGTTAGCGGGTTAAACAATGA
>JTDE01000457.1:75188-130811 GCA_014338405.1 Paragonimus skrjabini miyazakii | reverse complement strand
TGAACACGTTTGGCCTATAGCTTCCAAGTGTGATACTGGACATCAAGATGTTCCTTATGTGTCACTACATGAAATTATGGATATCTGTCCGCGTGAAATTGGAGGACTGCGTGAAGACAAAAAGTCACTATTCTATTCTAACATCAGTCTCATAAAATGAATTCTCACGTGTGTTCGTGACATAAAATTTTGAGGTAATGGCAATAAGCATTGTAAATACCGTTCTAGAATATTCTGTAGACAGGGACACCGATCACTGTAACAACCTTCCTCTGATATTGATGTCTGATGCCTGCAGGTTGGACGCGACTTGATTTCTACGTTCAAAATATTGTATCAGCATTCGCATACTCCGAAGCAAATACATGGTGCAAATCCCTCTCATTGGGGTCAGTCATTGAAGTTAGAAAACCAGATGATGGAATGGGCCTTACCTAAAAAGCCTGCCAGAATCCATAGTGTGTGTCCAAATAACAGATGAATTCGATGGAAAACCTGATCGCACACTCGTGGTGCCAGCCCAAGTTCCAAATCACATCGGCCGAATTCACTCATATGAAGTGGAACGAACCGAAAACACCGAAATGAGCACATCATTACCAGGTGAAGCGCGGTTGTTTCATGTCTGATTGTCGAGTATGAGGTGCAGCTCTCTTGTTGTTGTATTCTGTTTTACCATGTTAAGTGTGTGCATGCAGTCGACGTTTACGTATCTGTGCGGCAGGTCCGTTGGCGCGGTTCATCATTCGTTGAATGTAAGTACACCGGTATGCTTGCGTTTGTCTACTTATTTTTGGGCTGGGTCATGCGACCTTTTCATGCATGGGTCTACTTGTTGCGGTCTACTGATCCCCACGTACGAAAGTCTTCCTTGCTTGACTGCCTGGCCACCACATACGGGATACAGAAATTTGCCTCGTTTGTGCAAACCATCATTGATGTCAGATTCACTGCCATTATCCGATCAAATATGGAACGACTGGACAGTAAATCCCATTGTTAAATGCTGGACCTTGAGGAGATTCCCAGATGGTTTGTTGAGACCTGTTCATAAAGTCACCTCGTAGAATATTTTGGTTATCCTTACACTACTACTTGATTCGATCAACGAAATACTGCAAAATCATTTTGTTTGTCACTGCGTTACGACTGGCTTTTCTAGTAGCACAACAGCACAGCGAACATGCAAATAATAAACGCGCCAATAGACACAATTCAATGTGCATTAAACTACGTGGTCAAAATGCACAGCAGTTGTGTATTACTTTCATTACGAAACGCATACACAAAACGCGGAATGGTGTATGTCCCGCATTGGTCAGCTTACGTCTGCACGCATTCGCTGTGTGTTCCATGTGGACTTGATCTGCCCGGAGGAAATCTTCACAACAGACATCGTGACGTAAAGTACTTTTCACAGTGAATGTCGTGCCCATGAACGAACAGTGCAAAAATAACTCCGGTTTTATTTGATATGATTTTATTACGGAAAATTAAAATTGAACAACCTATTGGGAACAGGAATTTAAATATGAGTCGATTACTTCAATAACCCAACAGATTTTTATACTCATTGAAACAAAATCCAGTGAACAAATTATGTTTGATTGTCTACTCTCCAACTGTATCCAGCATTAATACTTCTGATTTTGGAGAAACCTGGCACTATTTGACATTTCTTTGTTTATTAGGCTAGCGGTACATTTGAATGCCTGAAATGTACTCCAAAACATTGATTAGATACGGGTGCTATCAGATCACAAACGTTAAAATAAATCGAGTAGAACTTCTCGATACATGTACAAAGACAATTAAACCGAGGAGCTTTGGTATAAAAATGTAGCAGAAAGAGATGAGATATTTCGGTTCAGATAATTTTCCAGTGAATAATGATGGCAGTCGCTGGTGGATAATACGGTCACTTCAGTCTCCAACAAAAATATACCAAAATTCCAGGAACACTGGTTGGATTCCAGTACATCGTAGGAGAGCATTTTGCTTACTTGAGTAACTTAATCAGATATGGGAATGTCTAGATGATAAAACGTGTAGTTGACTTGTATTACATGTTTCTAGCCTGCATGAATCTACATATCTCCGCTAGGTTAGATTATTTGCCAGAAGAAACGAGAAAGCAGAAAGCAATACTAGCGGTACATACGATGCCCGATAAATAAGCGTTTCGCTGACCTCATCAAAAACTAACACCAAAATGCTCAAATCGATCAATGAGGCGCGAACAAAAATAGCAAGCGGTGAATGGCGGCATATTTGTTAGTGGCGAATCGATGGGGCTCTTGGTATGGTGGGTGATTATTTCATTGCAATAGATGAAAGTGCAAATCAGTAGATACCTGGTGCAACATTGTGGTCACCTAAACATGAATATTGAGATCTAATACTACAAGTTTCAAACCACACAAGCAACCTGAAACGTGATTCCGATTGCACTGCTGATATTGTCTACTGACATCATCGTCCTATTGGTGCTTCGCACATAACAATTATGTGCCATTACCGCTGTTCGTTCGTAACCAACGTAGTGTTCCACTAAGTTTAGTGTGACCTGCGTTCCATCGTTTCATCTAACCAATTACTCTCAATTCTTACTCACCAACACTTTCCCACATCGTGTGCAACTGCGTTGGAACTCCGACGATGCTGACGAAGACCACAGGAACTCGTAGCGGAATACGCGCGCATTACGGTAGATGGACGGAAGCAGGAGACGTGCAAATTCAAATATAAAGATACCGATATAGCCACTTCGTTTATTTTCTGCTACAGTGCGTACGAGGTGTGATTGTCAACAAACACTGTATAAAGTATACACAAAAAATAGCCATCAACCGACTACTTAGCCTATATCTACCCCGTGATCACAAATTGCATCTAGTCCATAACTGGCTCAACTACACGTCAGCAATTAAAGTGTGGGTATTCAGGGAGAGAAGAAATGTATTCCGAAGCCAGGTTTCTTGCGATATCTCCTCCAGCCGAATTAACTAATCCAGTTTCCGCATCTTGTTTCTTTTATTTCATAAACACTACATTTTCGATAGACCGCGAGCCTGCTCTATGGCAACCCGCTGGAAAATATCATGATCTGAAATTCCCAAGTTCATTTTTGGTCTTATATGTTGAGCACGTTTATTGCCTGTCCCACAACACCAGGCACACCGCTTTCTTTGAAGTTTCATACAGACCAGTTGAGACAGAATGATTCTAAAATCTTTATCAAAATGAGCAACCTCAAGTGGAAGGCGATACCATAAATTGTGATGCAAAACGCACCGCCCGAGTACACCTCAAATACGCCAACCTGAGCTGAAGTTCTGATGGTGGGCCAACTGGAGCATGAGATGGCCATCAGAAGTATTCGGCAGAGAGAACCGAGTCCAACAAACTCGCCGTGTACAATCACACACTCTCCTTAGCTGTAGCTCCGTGGCTATAAATATATTTTTTTTGCAAAATGAGTTACTAGGACTTAAGAAAGTGGAATAGGACAATCAGAATTTGTTCAACAATTAATCGAAATGCAGGCGGAAGATTTGTAACACTCAAGCTCAAATACATTCGACCTCACAGACTTTGCTAGTATTTGATTTTTCCGGTTATGCCATTAATCTTCCATCTCGATGTCACTGACAAGCGCTATCTAATGGACAGAATGATTATCACATCTTAACGGGGACACTATGATCACTGTCTGTCTGCCTTCGTTACTGGTTAAAACGAATAGCACTAAAGACTGCAGATCATGTTTTCAAATGCGCCTATCGTAAAGGCCTGAATAATTACCTCATGCGTCTGGTTATACAAACAAAACTTTCAAGCTTTTTAATGAGGAATCCAAATGTCGGGTTATTTATTAATTCCATGCTCACTACTTTCTGTTTTCCCTGCCTCTCTTTCGCGTAGAGCACGCTGTGTTTCTGATAATCGTTTCAATCTAGTTGCGATGTGTATAGTTAAACAGAATCTTTTCAGTGTCCACAATTTCCATACTAGATACAACAAGGAAAACGATAAACACACTAAACTCCTGCAAGCCAACATCTTATTGAGAATTCGCGCGGACAATAGTGTCTTGTATAGGCAAATCCATCAAATGAGAAACTATGCATATAGCTCCTTCTGTGCTATTGTCTAGAAGTGACACATCTTCTCATGACCTAAGTGTTGCTCGATGCACCAGTGTTGTACAATATGTTATCAGCAAAATTTCACCCTACACTGCTTCTTCTGCCATTTTCTTAATAATTTCAAAATGCAGACTTCGCTTACCTGGATGTACATGATTTATTGTACAAGGTTAATTTATGCAATCCGTCAAAGTCAGACAGACAACACAAGATGATAATTATAGAGGCGACTACTGCTCAGTTAAACCATTAAATGCCATGTATTAACAAACATTCCGGACTGGCGCTCCAACTGTCACATGGAAAGAAGCCAGGGCAAACTAAATCTTTAAGGTGGATGAGCATTAGCCCGCAGCAAGCTAACGGTAAATCACTCCTACTGTCATTCCATGCAAAATAATGGACCGTTTGAGGAAGTCATCTAATAATTTGTCCGTAGATTCTGTCAATGCTGTGGATTCCTACAGCTAGAACCCGATTAAAATGTACATATCCCGCCTTGAGTTCTGGGAAAGTTTCTTAAGGATCGGTTGTCCTTCTTCAATTTTAACTACTTCACATCATCAGCATTCTGTCCCACCGGAGCATACAACTTAATGTGGATATATGTGCACACATGTTACACTTGATGAAGACTCTAGGAATGCTTCGTAGTGCACATTGTGGAAGAAAAAGTACACACCAAAGTACGCTCAAAGTCGACCTAGATGGCTAGATGTCGTCAAATACTTTTGTCACGTAACATCACAGTACGTTTCCAAAATAAACATTTGTTGATATTTGACTGATCAAATGGACGTTCTCGTGCGTGGAAAAAAGGCGTTCCATATGCCAAAGGTGTTCATATAAGACCGCTGTTTGTATATGTAAGCCAATTCGTACATGCTGCCTTAAAGAGGGATATCCTGTTTTGCAGTATATTCATTGTGTGACTACCAAAAGGGTAACTGACATAACGGATATAACGCACCAATTTCGACGTAAATGGATTATCTGTATGCGCTTGAATTTCGAGGACTCCGCGGGGAATTATTTCTCATGCATTACTCCGGCGGAACTCTCGTGTAGCGGTTCGTCGTTTGAAACGGTCAACGAGCGCCAAGACTAAAAGCCTTATAATCTCCGTTCCGAGACATTCCTCAAGCAACAGTTCTCATAATTTTTTTCAACCACAGTAATTATTTCATGTCCACGTTCATTACTTTCGCTTCAACTGCCCGGTTTGGTTAGCCGTTAGGTTATTCTGTACATGACACGTTCTTGGACCTGAAACTTAACTCCGTCCGCGGTACGTGCACTATTTCCAAATGTGATCATACATGCTCTTCTCAATACCTAACGTCACACTAAACAGACGTTGACTTCACACTGAATGAGCTAGACCGATCTAATTCAGATAACTTGGGCTTTTAGATTCGAAACTAGATGAAATACAGTATGGCCGGCAAAATAAAATAAAACGCGGATGTCTGGCTTGGACGTGACTAAGTGTGGAACAGACTAAAATACAATAAGGCAAATCATGCCGATTTCGTCTATGATATCCACGAACTCCAGTTATCCAGCAGAGATTATTTACGGAAACCCAAAAAGCTCTGTTACAAAATCTAACTGGGAACAAGACAATAATGAACCGCGCAGAATATATGGGAAAGTGCCCACACATTTTACATGAATACCGGAACGAGTGATTTCACTGCGAAGCGGGAATAAACGATTTCAAACACATCAAGGAAACTGTGTCACGCTGGCATCATTAATCGGATTACTTCAACCCAACTATCCCAAAGAATGGAATGTGACACCGCCATAATAAGGCTATCCAAACAAACAACGAAGGTTTCCTACTGGGACCCATACCACCCATTGTCCCTTCGAAACATCGCCAATTTTAGTGACCACCGGCGGAAATGGTCGAGCTACTCAGCGTCCCTGACTTTTGGCAGGGAACGAATACAAGTATTTAACACAAGGACGTCTTCACAAGACCAACTACTGCTGACAAACTCAGTTAATAACGAAGGGTTTGGTACTGTGCTCGAGTGTGCAACTGGGTATCGTCGACAGCCTAGAATACCTGCAGATGCGTTAGGCACCCGTGATGTACGATTTTGCTCCACGGAGTTTAGTCTAGATAAACTGAAGACTTCGCGACGAACGGCCCGTTAGCCATTGTGGTGGCAGGTATGATTATGAACTACTTGGAGCAGAACGTATTACACAGAATGCAGTGGTTTCCACCGAAAACAACGTGTGTGATTGTTAGCTTTATAGCTACTGCATCCAGAGGTGTTGTCCTACGGTCGCATGCCAGATTTATTTGAGCGAGCAGAGGCAAAATAAATAAGGTAGGGTTTATTCCCAGCAAACAAAGGTTCATTCCACATCACCCTGCAAATAAAATAAAAGAAAGTGAAATCTAGAACAACTTACTTTCAGGGCATCCTCCATTTTAGGAGGCTTGCCTACATGACCTACAACACAGACGCACATACACATTGTTTTGTGTACGTCTTTGTGCTACCCGGATATGATGAAAATGTTGAGCAAATGTTACCCACAACAGTAGTGGAATGGGTTCAATCTTAGCATTTTAATAATGGAACAGTTAACCTAGTTGATCTCAGAGTTCTCGCTATAAACTTACTAGGTCAACGTCTTAATCTCTTCTCCACTTCCGAGAGAATTACATCAGTATTATCAGGCAAAGACCCATGCCAAGCGTAAACAAACGCATAACTCCACAAATTTCAAAACTACTGTGAAGCTGATGCTGGTGTCATCGTCATCAAGGAAGAACCGCAGAATCTAGGTCACCTACTTCAACATGGTGTTTGTGGAAGCAACTAGGTTGGTCATACATCAGAGTAGCTGATCAAATGCAGTGAAGAACGCATCGCTAGTTGGTTGGCAGATTTAACAAACCCAATATATGGGTAGCAGTCAATAGCACGAAAACTGTAACGCTGGAGCGAAGCTGTGGTTCGAACGTCATTGGTTAAATGCGTTACAGATGCACGTCACAAATGATGGTTCATTTTAAATGCTAAACATCAAAATGGCCGGATATTTCCATTCATCTATATTTATCCTCAGAATGTTGCGCATTCGCAGACGCAAGGAGTTGAAGGTTGTGGCATTGGTAGAACATTTGCCGCGTTTGGGCATGTTATATCTGTTGCTAGTTCGAATTCAGCTAACATCCAGATTTTTCGCAACTATGTCTCCTCTAATCTGTCGAATCCGCCAAGCTATTTATCGTCGAAACAGTTTTGTAGATAAAATAAACAATTATCATTCGACACACAGAAGAATCATAACGGAAGACACGAATGACTGATTGTACACGCGTCTGGTTACTGTTCATCTCTATTATGTTCCGCGTATATTGTGCCCTTTTTAGTCTTGCGGCCAATGAGAGCAGTTGAAGTGCCAGCAGATCACGTTATGTGTATTCTTTCTGCCCCGTTGAAGTGACTGTCAGTCACACTGAATTTTACTTACATAGGTCTGCGTTGCGTATTTGAATGCTTCATGAATATATTTATTTCAGGCTAGTTTGAGGCTATTTATCTGAAGAAACTGAACCACGATGTCCACTTTTATAGAAACCTAGCACAGTTTCACCGAACGACTCTAAACCGAAACAGTTCACTGTTTTGTTTGTAAAATGTGGAGCTAGATGTTCAACGAAAGCGAGCTGCCAATCACGAACGAATATTTTAATGTTTCAAGAAAACTTTTAACGATAATGTCACACTTCAATCTATTTTGCAAATGCCACTCCAGTGTTCAGTGCCTTGGAGATGTAAAACCAATTAGTTTACATCACATCAGGTTTTCAACGTAAGCACAAACGCCTGATGGTAAAATTGTACAGTCTTCATTCTGGGACAGCTAGGACACTAGTCGATACATGAGCAGGGGAAGTTCGGTCAATTATTGAAGTGCGTAGGTCCAACCGATATCCATGAAAGCTGTGTGTGCCAATTCCTAACCACAATTTGTATGTTAAGTCTATTGCATATCTATCACTGTTGGATGAGCATATCCAGTGTACTAAACAAATGTCCATGGCGTTACATAATCCAAAACTTACATCAAACCAGTTATTCAAACAGCTGAAAAACAATCACAGGTGCACGGGATTATATCATTTATGAACATGAAAGGTCCACCTCTGTTCTTCGTCAACTAATCTGCATAAACTTAAGGAGCAGTAATTTCTTCTGATTGAAGAAAGCGAATAATCGTGCTCCGAGTTTATTCTTTCACAAATTTGATTCTGTTAGTTATTTTTAGTGAAGTTACTTTGCTTTATTTGTTAGGAATCCTTTGAGCTTCACTCAGCGTGGCTTTTGCCGCAAAGTTACCATATCATTGTCAGACCATTATCATAATACAGGATAAATGGTTGTCAATAAAACTCGTTCCTTAAAATTTAAGGATCTAATTGGAACGTTACGAACCATGAGTCGTTCAATACAATTATGACGAAATGTAAATTGAGTCATCCGGGGTTGATCGCTATGCATGACCGCTAGATAATAGGGTTTGTAAATAGAACAGCCAACGTAGTTTCACGATTTTAGTTTAAACCGACAATATTTTTCCGCAACGTCGGACATCTAAGGGTCACTTCATTCACATGAAACAAATCTACACATATAGACATTGGTGTTACGTTTGTTGATACGAACACATTTAACGTTTGATATTTTAATGAAGTAACTATTTTGGCTACCACAGCTCCGTATAAAACTGTTTCTAGGAGGAACGGAAGCATACAAGTCGTACCAGGTTCAAGTAAACTATTCTACATTACCATCAACCAGTTTCGTGTATCCAGTTATTCTGCTTTGTATCTAGCGAAACAGACACGTTCTAATAATTTCGTCTGTGTAGTTCGGCGTTTGTAATGAACTGTCTCCTAGCGCCAATCTCTCTATAACATGCGTTAGTTCATATATATTAGAATAGTGCTGCGGATTCATTTCCGGCGCTTTGGTCCCCATAATGTTCTGAGGTTACCCTGTCCAACTTTTATTGCTAACAACACATATACAAGATTTTAACGAGCAACAGTGACTATGACAGGACAAAGTTGAGACCACCTTTCGGGTACGAAAGTATGCAGAAACTTTATGTAACCAATAATTTAATACAAACTCAAAAGTGCATAAAACCTGAGTTCATAAACTGTCTTAATGTAAAATTTATTGAGACATTGGGTTAAAGCGGTTTAGCAATCTGACAAACATGAACGGATTGTAAGTTCCTCTGTGTGATTAATCGTCAATATAGTTTGATCCCGATTCAAGATATTCGTACGTTACATTATACCAGGAAGTTGTCAATAATAGTGAATCATACGGAATCAGAATCAAAACATGACGTAGAAAAATACCTGATTTTGGTCCACTTCACAATCAAAATATCAGAAGATTATGAATGATAAATTACCGAGGCAAATAACACTACTAAAAATCGTTTGACATATAACATGTGTTACAATATTAAATGGCATATAGTGGGTGGAATACTTTGCTTGCTTTCCTCTGAGGAAGCCACCGAATCGCATAGCAAACATTACCCATCTATCTATAGCATAGAATAGCTCAAATTTCGAGACATACAGGCTTCGACTGAACTAGGAGCAAACATAAAAAACATGCGCGTTTGGATGTCGCATACTTTGCTGGCTGAACAACGAAGCAAGCAGCTACAGATATAACGTTTTGCAGTCACCTGGATGAACCCCAACGTCAGCCTATCCGTAGAAAGTGAGAGGGGCGGTCATTCGGTGAACGTCGAGTGAAACAGTTGAATGATCAACCAACAAACTACAAGTACGGAACACAGTTATTCGGGTGGCTTTTCAGCCATGTAGCATGATTCAGGCTGACCGAAGTCAGGATGATCCCCTCGCTGGAGCAAAATAGGTAAAGATGCAAATGTTTATTAATTGTGCTCTGTTCAGTTTGCCAACTCAGTATCATCCCTCATCAGCGCATTAGTTCTAAAGTTGGACACCAAAATTTCATATTGCTTTTCCTGTTCTCCTTCACATTGCACAAATGTTTCATTGGTTGACAGTTTATTTTTCATTATATTCATGTCCAATTGTATATCCTCAGGTTTAACGTAATGTTCCCCTGAAGACTGTCTGCAGTTTTGTTTACTGAATTTCAAACCAATTGAGTTTGGTATAGTAAAGAAATCGGCTGAAGAGCACTAATAATAATCAAAAGCCATAACATATCTTTCATCCAAGTGCCTATTCTTACCTACTCATTATCAGTTTTATTGACAGAGTTATAAACTGTAACTGTTAACATCATATATACACAAAAGAACGCAGATTGCATACCATTACGCCAGGCTCTCTCGGCTAAGGAAGTGAATTTTGCAATAATGGATATCCAGTAATATGGCTACAAAGGGATATTTCTACTTCGAAGTAAAAATGTACAGGTTTATAGGTTTGCGTATCTTACAATCGCATAACACGCAGTGATCGTGGTTGAGTATTCTACAAGATAAATCCCGGAGGCAACATTACATCAATACAAAAACCATTGGTTGATAACCACCTTCAGAAAATTGTAAGAGGCCTTCTTATGAGATCGTTTTGGAGCCTAGTCCATAAGGCTAAAGCGCCAAAACATTAATTATTTCAACTTTTCAATCATATTAAAGAATGACGATAAATAAAACTGCCTTTTCCGGGAAAAGCTGCAGTTAAATATAAACACTAATCTAAACATCCTTCATTCGTGAGATGAAGACCAATCAAGATTGTAATCCCTGGGTATCACTGAAAACGTGATATCAGTTTTTAGCTAAAACATCAGAAACAGTATTTTTACCAGCCAGCAGCAATCAATGATTTGAAAAATGTGCAGATCAATACACAATCCTTATTTTATGTTGAACAATGAAGTCGACCCATACGGTAACCAGTAATGTCGTTTTAAAAGTGACAGCATTAAGCTTAGCTTCATGATCTGACCAATAGTGACCACTACTCTTACCATGTATTTCACATGTATTCGTGCGCTTTCCGGTATCGCCTGCTAAACACTGTAAATGCGTGTTGAAAGTTATGGCCATGCTGTACGTATTTTAGGGCTTGTTGTAAGAAGCAAAGCAGAATGATTATTCTGTTGACTTTTATCTCTATTCCAAATACTTTTCTACACACTACTTCAAACGTCAGAGCACGCCTAGTATACTTGTTTGTACAGAAAAATGACAGTTACGTTCACTTCCGGTTGAGTGCTCTGGCATGTCGTTTGTTTAGTCCACCCTTTTGTGATTCAAGGCAATAAGTGCGTCTACTTCATAGTACATTGGGTTCAGTATTTATATTGTATTGCACATGTGTTTGTCTATTATCATGTAACCGTCTACTGTTGCAAGTGTGACTCGCTCATGAAGTGATGTTAAAGCTGCATTTGTGGTTTATCTTTAGAGCTTTGCAATCTTTATGCACTGGTATATATTTGGATGACTTTTTTAGGTGCAACCCATAGTCTACCGAACATGTGGTTCAGGATTGTTTGTTTCCATAATGCTTAAGTTTCGTCTCATGAGGCACGTCCTTCATATAACGATTTCCTGGAACGAGTGGTCGCCTCTGTCTCTACTCAGCTGTATACTAAATTGCCTACAATATAATGTGCATTTGACAGAACAGATCTTCCTAACGCTTTATTCATTAAATAACACCATACTCATCATGGTATTGCCAGAATCCAACTTGTCTGGTGTATTCTCACGCTGTTTTTGAGTATATAAAAGCTTGTACCAGTTGTCTACTCAAAATCTACAACACAGCCTCAGTGCAAGAAAGGTTTAAATAAAATCACCCATACTTGTTGGGTCGTCCCTGTCATATATGCACACACTCAATTATGAGTAAACGCATAAAAACAACACTGGAGTACCATCCCCAAATTATATATATCACTCGTTCTCTATTTCTACAATCGCGATTTGAACTTGAATACATCCAGGAGTGATGACGACACCCCCACTACATGTGGTACTCATGCTGTCGCCTTGACCTACTATAACGAGTGGTCATCATGTGTTTCAACACTGATGGATAGAAACACTTTTATCAACAACGATTAATTTTTCGGTCACCCTGCAGCTCTACAAATTTTTTCTGTGGAATATTAACAACTGTGGGTCCAGTAGAGTTTCGTTGTAGATATTGGAACGGAACGTTTCTTATCAATATTCTCAGTGTAATATTTTACAGTGAGATATAAAATAATTAAGTTTTGCTCAATATATAAATGCGTAAAGAATTATCGAAATAATCAATTTGCTATTGTGGTGAGATTTCCTTATAATCAGTATCAATATTCAGACAAAAGGTACCAACCTTTTTTTAAAGCGTCCTTCAATTCGATGCTAAGTTCTATGGGAAAAACACAAATTGGAAATGTGAGCGAACGTACAGTACATTATTCCATTGCGTTTGCGAAGTTGAATGCATCTTAAAATGGGACGATTCGTATTCATGAATATCCCTTTGTTGAATCAGAACACATACAGATATTTCACGGAAGCTTGTCTTGGAAAGGGCTACACAAATCTAAAAATGTACAGCACCGTATAACAATAGGAACGAAAGTCAGAAACTGTCCGGAAGGTCAGTGTTCATAACTCTGGATGCTCAATGTTCGTGTAGATGTAGATCAGCTACAGAAGTCTCGGGTATCGAGCATGTTTGCCGTGAGAACTCATTTTAAGTCTGCGTAATCTGATTTCTATCAGTTCCTCTGCTTCCAAAACGCCGTGATGTAAATTGCAACAGAGTGGTTCGTAATAGCTATGATTGAATGAAGCACTTTGTCCCAAAAGTTGTATCATCACATCCCTATAATTACTAACATCAGCTGTCCAGATATGTCCTCGCAGATGTGGTCCACCGCGGCACCGATGGTATGAACTAGCCTGCAATAAAATCTAACTATTTATGTTCAGAAGAACCATCATATGTCAAACTCCCCGCTGGTGTTTCATACCAGATTGTGTTGATAGTACAGTTGTGTACTTATCAGAATTGACCAGCCGACATTAATCAGCCGATACTTGTACCGGTCATTCAAAATCAGTAAGTAGCATTGCATCACACATATCGCTCAAACCGAATACATTACAGATGATACCAAACGCATTCCGGATGAGTTGGACTGATCTGGTCACGGAATCTAGGACAGTGTAAGTGCTCTGTAACATGACAGTGAAATCCATAGTTACCTGAACGTGCAACGCTAAACTGCACCTCAGTAGAGAGTATGTTCAATGCTTAGAATATCTACGAGACCTTTATCTATACACAAGCATTTGTGCCTGCTAGTCTATCCCAGTATGCATGCAACGTCCGGCCAGTATCCAGTGTTAATTAATGAATATTCATGTTAACCACAATCTTGTGGATTTATTATGCAAACCCTACTAGGTTTCTCTGAACCGTCTCTAATTGTATTGATTCTAAGAATCGTCATCAAGAACAGTTGGTTATCATAGCGATGAATATATACAGTTGTTTAAAAACGTGCTATAATCTATAACTGAAATCTGTAAACCTAGCTCAGTGTTACAGAAAACCTCTAACAACAACTCTGCTGGCGGAGATCCCTTCAGTTCTCTCAAAGTTGATATGAACCAACAAATCTTTCTAAGTCACACCAGATTATACTTTCGGTATCCAGCACTCACCGACAATTACGGTTTCGTCTAGTTCCGCTGGATAAAGCAAAAAAAGGAAATTTTTGAACGTTATGCACTTCATTATGTAATTCCAATTCCCTACATTACATCAATTCACAGTATATTGCCATACCCCGATTGGTAATGTTAACCTTCTATATTTGAGCAGAAATAACGTACCATATTTCAGTTCAGCAATCCGGGGAACATGATACAAAATGAGTACGTTGTTTTCGATGTTCGTTTTAGAAGTCAGCAACAACGGGGACCACCATTTTGCATTGAGCAAAAGAGCTAAGGCTATGCTCTGACGACTTAGACTCAGTTCATACTGCATATACCAGGGTTCTTATTATGTCTGTTACTTTCAACCCTTCGTGCGTCAAGAAAGAGAACTGCGATCTACTCAATCATGTTGTATCAATTTCTCAAGTGGTTCACTTATGGACGAAGTTACGTCTACCTTAACCAAACAAATGAATGGTCTCGCAAGTGGACGATCAAAGAACATCAAATCACTGATTTCATCACGAACACGAGTTAATCAGCAGACTGACTGGCAAATGACGAACTGGAGGTTTTGGATCAGGGAATACATACAGTTCAAGATAGCAGACACGATCTTCTATCTGAAAGTTTGACAGTTCAAATTCCATCAAATAATCTATTGTCGAAAACACAACTTCATATCAAACTACAATGTTTTGCTAAAACGTTTGAAAACAAATAGGAGTGTCGGGCAGGTGGAAATATTTTCCATTACACCGTTTGATGCATTTCCAGATAAAACTTTCTAAATGTCTGGATAGCTTGTTTTACTCCAAATAGAAGTAAGCTGTTTCACTTTTCGTTTCACGTGCTCCTAAGGGTTCTGTGTTTACAAAAGTTTCCTGTTATGTAATACCTATCATTCTAGCCCAAAATTTAAGGCGATCACACCAGTGACGTTCATGTAATCTCTCCCATTCAGCTGACGACTGCGTTTTCTATTGATGAGGTTCACAGCGGTGAGCAATCTTGCTTCCTGCTGGTTCACAAAAAAGCAGTTGAAAATACATTTAATCGGGTGATGATTTGAATTATGCCGAACAGATATATATTTGATACCCAACATACAGAGTTACATGCGATCCGCATGGGCAAACCCCTAATGGATATTGATCACGCATACTACCTATCTTGTTTGTAGACAATTTGGTGTATCACAAAGCCGGCAATTAGCTAGCGAACACTTTAATCATGTTCGCAAATCGTCTTACCAACTTTCCTGAAACACATCGTTGGAGCAGCGCAGAATTTGGAGCACGTGTTGATGAGTACGCAGGCTTTATGTTGCATTCGTATTGAGCTTCTTTTTACAAATATCCTCCCATTTTAAATTTCGTTGCCATGCAAAATTGTACCGTCGGTGTAATATATAGATGACACAATGTACTTACTATATCATACACAAAGTACGTTTCTACATAACTATGAATGTGTTGTTCACATACAGCTTGATAGGGTTGCTGTGTGAAAAACTACCAACAATATTAGGAATTGTTGAGCACAGAGTGCGAAATATTTCGAAGAAACTTGCGCTAGCGGTTCGTTGTAATAAAATGTTTCGTACTGAGACATTCTGTTGACTCGTGTACCATTCATCTCTAGAATACTTACTTTAACCTACCACAATTCCATAAGATTGAATAGAACAACAGTTAACCATTTTTTAGTGTACCGACTATTGAAATTTTGGACGATACTTTGAAGCAATCCGTCCAATGCAACGTACAATAGAGTAGACGATGTGCTTAGACTGCCAGCTTTGTTCCGATTGTATTTGAATTTGGTTAGACTGAAACCCTGTTTCTTAGGATATGGCACCTTTGTACATTCGATTAGCTGGGAGCAGAGAAAGAGTTGTTAAGAAAAACTGTGATAGCATGTGTTCACTTTGAAGAATTGTTCAAGCGCACAGTCATGTGGACGAGTGTAAAGAGCGAAAATGCGAACACACAAAAGAAGGATTCCTGCACCACTTTTGCAGTTGAAAGTGTACCATTGGCAAAATACTTAATGCGCTATCAAAAATCTGTTTAGTTTATTTGGCCTGCAGCTTATGACATGCTTTTAGTTCAAACCGGTTGAACGCCGCTGTTCCATAGTCGTTATCGACGTTCGTCACACTACTCCGTCTCTTGCGTTCGATATCAGTTCACTTGCAGGTGCAATGAGGTATACATTGGTAATCAGACCTTGGCGAGTTGCAGAACATGTGTTGAAGTGGTCATACGAGTCGTTGTCGTAATAGGTTCAAACAAAGAAACTGGCTGCCCGACATCCCATGTCATCCGTCGCAGTATGCATTGTGACAACAAATTACCAAAGTGGCATACTTACCTTACTGAATATACTCTTGTACAATGAGAACTCGAAACTGCCGGAGTTTAACGATGCTGTGTTGATAACAACTCAAATTCTGGCTTTGTGCGCACAAACGAGTTTATACCAACTCATCGTTATGCCATGGTTTCCACCACTTTGTGGTAATGTGTGTGTTCTAAGCCCACCGCCTATCTCTAGTGCTCTGCACTACAAAAGTTTGCATACGGTATGAGTGAAAGAGATCGGGGTAGACCGAGTGACAATTCATTGCAAAATACACCTTCATTTTGATGTGGGAAATCGGTTATAATGAACCGCGTGTTAATTATCACTCTCGGCTGTGCTCAATAGAGAAATGTTTAAATAGACTCGAAACTGCAGTCGTTCCCTAGAAAGAAAAGAATGCCCAATTGAGTAGTTGAGACAAACATGTCATTAAACGTACCAGAATAGTTAGCAACGTTTCTTGGGGCACATTCTGGCAAAAAACTAAGCTTTCCCTACAACTAGTCCCGTTGCTCTGAATACGTTTACAAGTCAAAGATGTTGCAAAACTGAACAATACATTCGCTCAGCTCGGGAGAATGAACAACTCAATGAGCTTCAGTCAGCCAGACTGAAACATTTTTAAGATCAATTGAAAATTCTTATGAAATCTAAGATTAATTGTAATTATAATTTTCTCACACTTATAAGACGGAGGTTTAGGAAAGTGACAGGATGATATTAGATGAATTTTTTGCTGAACCACATATTGTATGTGCAGCATTTCTCTAGTGTGGTGTCACAAATACTCACGTTCACTCAGTTTGCTGCAAGCTGAAATAGGCCAACCCCATGTTAATCATACAACCATGCCTTGTTTTGGCGAAGTGAACAAAACTTAAATCGAGTTTTGTTTATATTTACTTTGTGACATTTTGTCGCAAGGCAACATGGCTATAACGAACATCACTTTGTTTAATGTTGTAGAAAATTCACCTGAGAATAATTTATCAAAATCTAAATAAAACCAGAGAGGATTATGAAAAAGGAATCGATTAGGAGGTTACTTATTTGAAAAACAATGAAACTCCAATTAATTTCTGTTAAGACTGATTATATATTTGTTAAAATGTAGCTCCTAATTTGTACTGGTTCATATTCAAGGGGTGGTGGCATATCCTTTGACTTCCAGGCTTATTGTTTTGAGCCTCCTTTCAGGAACAAGTTCAGTCCTGTAAACAGAAATTCTTTCCTTCACAACTTATTCGAAATTAAACCTGTACAACTTGCTCAATCTACCAAAAAGTGGCTACATCCTCGCGCGATGTTAATTAAGGCAAACAAAATAACTTTTTTTCTTGAGAATTCATCTTGAACTACACCAAAATAAAAGATGGCAAAATAATGAGCAAACTATTCTCGTTCGTTTCAAAAACTTGCCTCTAATAGCCCTGCTTAATTCTTCCGGGAGAGGGGCAAAATTAATATGATTCTGATCAGCATTTTGATAGAAACAAGCTTTTACAAATATTATAAGCCTCAAAGATATTGAAAATATTATATAAATTTCAAGCAACAACGATAACTGTGAAGTACTCTGATGAACAGTACAACACATCTAAGGAGTAATGATGTGTGATGAGACGCACTTTGATGCACCCAAAGTATCAGCATGGTCGCTTACTGTTAACTAGCTATCTAACTAAGTCGTCATTTAAATACACTTGTCCCCTTTCACATTGTTCTCAATAATTACTTGATTAATTTTTATATGAAGTTTTCAATGATGATTTTGAGATAGAAATATTCATCACAATGCGTAAGGTGGATACAACATTTTGTCATTTGACGAAGTTTGTGGCTCCAACAAGGATATTTATCGATCTACGTACGTATGGTGATTGGTTTGGCTTGCACGCACATTGCATTATATTCCACACGGTATATGGCAACGTGAAATATTTGTAGGGTTATTTATGACTAATATTGTACAGCCGGAATGCACAATTCGCTTCAAAAATGCAATCAACATCTAACGCATGGAATTTCCTTCATTCAGTACATCTGAATAGCGAACAGACAGTTTTACGAGGTGTGACCATATATGTTTTTCTCGTCGGCCGTCTACTATTCTTCTTGTGTGTTCCACACAGTCGTTCTTATATTGCACTTAGTCATAATGATTTCCAAGAGCTGCTGATAAAATATGATCAAGATTTTAACATCCTGCTATATATGTCTCCTTAACGTTGCATTGTGTAATTAATGTTACTCTCTTTGAACAGTTTCAGCACTTTTTTCAATTAAGTTTTGCTCAATTCCTGATTTATATCCTCTTCATAAGATAAGCAGTCATAGATATATGGGCAAAATAACAGTGAGGCTTTCTCTAAACATTTATTGTACATTCCACCCTGGAGTGTTCTGTTTTTTGTTCGCCTCACATAATCCGTTTATAAATATATACATGAACATCTCCGCATGTCGTAATTATCATAAAAGAGGAAGCATGTACATTATGTTCACTTGAAGAAATACGGACTAAGGGAAAATCCACCAGCAAGGAAGAATAAGAAGACTAGTTTTTTTTATCAAAGTCATACTATTTCAGTGAAGGTGCATTTCTCGTTTGTAAATGATATTGCACATCATTGTTCGTCCGATTAAATATATCCTCCCACTAAACAAGGATGAGCGATCAAGAACCACTCTCGGAAAATGAGCCATGTACGCCCCGGACAAAACGCATTCATTGTCGAGACCTGTTCACACTGGAAAGCTTTACCATACTATGTGGTTGCCTTTGAATCGGTTGGCAATTTCTAAACAATGGTCATACATACCTGAAGGGAAGCCTGTACTACACGTTTTCTGGTCGTCATTCTAACCTAGTCCCACAGACTGATAACTGCGCATACCAAACAGTACTGTTGTTTCAGCGCATTCCAGTGTTCATTGTCAATATAGTTGTAACTATCAGCATCACTGCATTTTTATTTGGTCTAATCCTTTTCATATTCTTTTGCACCCAATAACCGTCCGCCACAATTCTTCACCGACCGGAAACGCATAAGCAAGAATCATTTTTGCCTATTACAGCCTGTGAATGAACAACGAAGCAACTGCAGCTTTATCACGCTAATTTGATGCATAACGGTGAATCTGGAAACGGGATTGACTTGCCGAATCTTAACGTGGGGGTTACGAGTGACTAATGGTATTGGTGTAAGACGAAACAATTTGGACTGAGCAGTAATCCCAGTTTATCAATTAAGCAGAAACCAGCATGCATGGAGTTGATTAAGCTTCAAAACTCATCTGATTTCTTTGCTGGTGAAATGTGATTGTTCACAACCAAATCTCGAAATAACTGATACCCTCGAAAATTATTCAACCGTTGCTACCAACTAAGAATGTCAACAAGCAAAACCCTAACTTTTGGTAAGAAAAAAGACTCCACGGAATAGTAATTCTACGTATGTCGTCAGAACCGAGAGTTGCTGACGCATGAAAGTGGGGGAAAACCAACTTGCATGGGTTCACTTTATTACTGCGCTACCTGACGGGCTCGTGCGCACTGTACACAAACTTCAAACCCTCCGTTTTCAGATGCATATCAGATTGGTATTGGTTCTATAATTTGGATTGTAATGTATAACACTAGTTTGTAGCCCCTAGGTATCTTTACGGGAGTTGCAATCGCGTATCCAATGCCAACATTATATGTAAGTATGGTTCAAAATTACTGTGGGCCAACTGACTCAGAACACGTATAATCCAGCCTATTTGTTGCATACTGATCTTGCCTCGTTAATGCATATAATTTTCCTGCACTCCCGGTTATTTGCATTTGATTCTAAAATAAATCATATCCTCAGCTAACGACTAGAAATGTTCACTTCTGCACGAGTTTGTTAAACTTATGGAAGTGGTCCTTTTATTCAGTTATGCACGCGGATTAATTCACGTGAAAAGTAGAATAGAAGAAATTCGAAACTACGATTATGATATATGTTACGCGAAAGTAACTCAAGAGGTATCGTTCGTGAAAACTCTTCTGTTTTTGACTGATGTTATTGTGTCATTATTTGTTGACTGATTTGGTAACCGTCGGCTTCTTAATTATAAAACGTGATCACTTACTGGATTCAGGAAAGAATTTGCCAAACTGGATAATAGTCATTACCTTGGACACAAGCGGTAGTGGGTTCGGGTTACACTGACGAAGAACTTGTTAGTGAACATTGCGGTATCCCAGAAAGTAGATTGCCTTGTTTTGCTTGAGTCGAATGTGGTGTCAGCTTTCACTATTTCGGGTTAATTGTCCGTATACTTTATATCCGATTGTCATTGATGAATGTTGGAGTACATTTGTAGAAAAATACTTACTTTTTCCGTAGTAAAGTGTGACTGATAAAATCAATAAATCGCGTTAAAGGAAGATAATATGAAGTGAGTACATGTGGCTATTTGGCAAATCCGATTACTTTATCCTGTTATCAAGTGAATTATTTTGTTTAGTGGTAAAGTATTGAGAAGGCTAGTGCTGCAAATGTGAAATTTGGATGATTGAAGCACTCGAAAAAGAGTTATCCACATTGTCAGCTTATAGCACGAGAAATTCTCACTCCGATCAGCACCGATTTTCCTGTCAGCGGCTAACATTTAACATATGATGTGTTGGGAAGTAAGGCTATCTAACAAAACAAAATGCAATTAATTCTATCTGTCTGTACATTGGACAGACCGCTCGGCAGATCGAAGTACGTACCAGAGAACATGTAAGGTAGAGTAGGAGGCCTTCTACCAACATCTACCAACTCTGGAAATTATAACACGATTCAGCCATTGCAGCACACACGATCCTCAACTAACACCGCGTTGACTTCGACCATCCGACTGGGCTCAAAACTGGTTTCCGCACGCTTACTGGCAAAAGACTTACTGATTGTTAATACACCACAGGCGGTGTGAACAACAGTGACATCACGTAGGTTTGCGGCAGTCCTGTCACAAACTTCTTCCCAAACAGTCAACACGCATGTACACTGAATGCACACATGCACACACACAACCATAAACACGATAACAATCTCTTGTTATTGGTATCTGGGATCGGCACGTGGTGACATCAGGCGAACCTTGAACAAATACATCTTGTTGGTAGCCTACACACCGCACGTCAAACACACATACATAGCTTCTCATTCAAGTTCATAAGGGGAACAAATTGCTTTGAACACAAACACGAGCCGGTTGATGACTGTCTCATTCGAAGCTTGTAGAATGTAAATTTTCTCATTTACTTCACTTGATAAAGGCTCTTGGAGGGGTTCGAAACATGACGAAACCGATGAATGTTTTAGTTTTAACTCGTTGTGACCTAGCCAAGGAATTACTTAGTAATGAGTTCGCTGATGTTTATTGAAAAGTGCTATGCTTGAAGTCCTCGGTTTCCTTAAATCAGTCATTTGCAATAAGAAGGCCTATTTCACATTACTAACCCCGAGTCAATTCTTGATTTGTGTACATTGTTGAACCAGCCTGGCAGACCAACAAACGAACAATATAACATACAGGATCTAAAACTCTGAGTTCCCTTCAGCAACTTCATCGAATCAAAAATAAGACGTGTTTCGGCGTGTGTCCACTTTTTGTTTAAACTCATCTGTAACACATTTCGGTTATAATGACAGACAAAAGGAAAGAGACGATAGACTGGATACATATACATTCACGTCAAATTACATATCATGGGAACCATGGCAACCTGGCAGATCACCTCAATCAATGTTTTATACACAACGACGGGTAGTGAGTACTGATACGCATGCCTATGGTGAATTACTGTTCCGACTGCGGAACATTATTTTGACTGCACTAAGTGGATGGGTTTGATGCCTTCGGAATTGTAGTTTTCTATTAAACTGGATAGAAACTTACGAATTCCGTTGTTATCTCTGCCATCTGCATAATTGAGGATGATCATCATGTGGCAAATGCAAGATAGCTTATCTCTTAGTAAAGTAACATTACCAGAATTTCGTACCATCGAAGTTTTCGAACAAAAGGTTTATTGCTCTCACACAAATAAAAACGATACTCAGGCCTTATGACTGTGTTATTGATACGCACAATATGTATACCTAACACGGATTGTAAAACTAACCTGCTCCATTAATGCATACCTCAGATAGCATAAAGCATTAATACACACTTCACCGCAAAGGCAAACTAATAGTAATAAATACCACAACCAGTTTGCCGATTCATATAATTTTGCAGACATTTTCATCCTTGTCATTCAAAAAGATTGTTGGTTCTACGAAACGTGCTGCATTGTGTAAAACATAGATTATTGCTGCTTTTGTCATAACTGTCACACAGAATGACGCAACTCTTGTAACACTGAATTCGACACAACTGCAAATTAACTCAACTGTAGGAGGTGCACATCTAGGTCAAATTTCAATGCCTGATATTTAACTAATTCGAGAAACCAATGACTTGTTTGCACGACCAGTCCACAGTAAGCCAACATTTCGCAGGCATTGCACGCATTCGCACAATTTCTGCGCGACAACAAGATAGAAGCTTGGTGCATATGCTATACTCAAGGGTATTGCTGACAAGTTACTCTATTTTAATTACTGACGGTTATCCATTACTCTATCCCGCGAAAATCAGAGAAGTATCTTTGTAACGTTTTTTTTCCAAACAGTATCCAAAAAGAATATTTCACTGAAGATTTATTCAGTGAGAGAATAAATTTCCGCCTGAGTAAAGCAATATTTGAATGTAGCCACTTCGTTCATCTTTGCGTAAATGTGAAAACAATGCAATTGTTGAAGTAATTAAACGAGAATGACAATTATACTGATAAAACATCTCGTGGAGTTTTTATTGTTCCATTCGAGTCTTATCTAAATTCAAATCACTGGTTAAAGCTCACGACAACTTACAGAGCTTCGCGATATCACCGGCGGCTAAATAAATGGAAAGGAACTATTGTTACAGTTGCAGCTTAACACAGCTTGTAGGGTCAACACATTTGTATCACACTCGTAACCGTTCAAGTAGTTGGGAATTTCTGACGTATTGACTCACATGTGGAGTCAGAATTCGGAAATATTTGCCGTAACAACCAGCGTCACACACAACCAGCAACAACACTAAAACTGACAACCATCAGTTGCGCACATTATCTTTCGTCTAACGCACTGGGTATACGTCGTTCAAGGTCACCATCAGTAAATAATCCATTTGCGAATGGGTGAAACACATGGGTTCTACGTGAAGTAGGTAGATAACTGAAAGTGACGAAATCACCATTTCAAGATGTGCCTGTCTGATCGAATGGTAAAAATGATGCATACTTTTTTGGGTTAATAGATAGGTTTGTCGCGCCTTCTATTGACACTTGAAATAATGAAACATAAATCCGCTTCAACAATCTACAACATTCACAGTATGTCACGCATGGTGTGAGCTATCCACGGGACGAACCTACAAGGCATACTGAAATATATTTGGTCATCTCACAGTTTTGTTACAGGTTGTAGTGTGAGTGACAAAGTCATTTGCTTTGATTTTCTCGAAGTGTTTTAGAGCATCACTTCACATAATCAGTTAAACCTATCTTAACAAATAGGGGATAGGAATAGCGTCATCCGTTTTGCATAACAATTGGCTTTCCAATCGGCGAAATTTCATGTTTAGTTTCTGTACATACTGAAAATTCATAAACACATTTTCCAAGAAAGAATAACAGTTTCCTTTAAGAACACTTTTCTATCATAATTTGAAAGCTCCAAAATTACGTTTTACTAAGTTATTTTGAATTCCTATCACAGATTTATTAGTCTGGTACTACTATAATGACTGCTCAAGTTTAGTGAGAATCAGTGACAGGCCGACAAACTGTCGGTGTCTACTGGTAACTTAGTCCCTAAAATTAATGACCATGAATTAACAATTGCTAAACTTCGCATCCATTATGTTAAATCCAGCAGAAATGAAATCGATTGAAGTAAGTCACACTGTTATCATTGTATAAAGATGTGTAAAATATGTTTGTGTGAATGACATTTGTGCTACCGCTTGGATGCCATCATATTTCAATACCAATTGCTTCGTCTGCATTTAGTGTTCAACCTTCTTGCCGAAAGTGTTTCGTCATTTGGTTTCCTACAGTTGGTGATATTTTGTACCATAAATTTAATTGCCAACTGATATCAACACTTTTGTTTTATAATTGTCACTGCACTTGCTTGTTTATATTAGCCTGTAAATACATATTACTCTTGTAACAGTGACCACATTAACAAATTTTAAAATAGACACACCTGTAATGCTATCTTTTGGTAGCCAGATCGATAACGTTTGAATCAATCTAATGATTTTGGTAATTTTAAAAACTAAGTTCATGAATGTGACGGGAGCAATTGTTTGCTCACCCCGTGTTAGCAACGTATTTACTGAGAAAAAAATTTACAACGGCAGGTTGATGTCAGTGTAATCAACAGGATCGTTTTGTAAACACGTGAAGTTATTAATTTCAGTTAACGGAAATTAATCTGAAATGTACGTTATCGGAATACATAATCGGCGATTACATATGTGTTCACTCAATAAAAACAAGTCAACCGCGAATGCTTATCAGTAGGCAGACATAGGTTCGTTAGACGTTTACTCTAAAAATTCCTTGTGGCTCGGTCTTGCTAATCACATGATAATTCACATTCGTCTGCAGCCAAATTTTTATCAACGTAATTGTCACTTCTTGCTGCTACAGATTCTGACAATTCAAAATAGATGTGTCCACAGTCAACCTGCTAGTGAATATGTGGCCTGTGAATTGCACGAAGCATATTGACAGTATATGCTGTAAACAAAACGTGAACGATGCTCTTTTTCTCTATATCAATCGAACATTTTGCCTACACGTACGTATGATTAGGTGATTTCTTCTGGGGCGTGGTTCGTTCCGACGCCGCCCCATCGACAACATTATAGTATGCTGAGTTTTGCATCTCATACACAAAACAGAATGATCGACATCTGTGCACGCTGAGATAAGTCCATGAATGAAAACGCTTATTAGATAGAATGAATTCAAATGACGTTATGCGTTTTATGAAAAAATATTAAACGTACTTCGAGCCAATACTCGAGTCCCTGCGGTATGCACAAAGTTAAGTGCTGTTTAAGAGCAATGTACTTAATGTTTACACTGTAGTGCATGACTATGCTCTTGAACAGTAATTTCTGAAAAGTGGTTCAACCATTAGTCCTTCGAATTTTGCACGAAACTTTGTAGTCCTATTCGGTTCTTTTTCCAGGACAACAAGGAATTGTTGAATTATAGCTATCAGCAAGCTTTTTATCTAGAAAAGTGCTGAGAAATTATACGAAAAATATCCCACACTTTCAAGTGCGATCATGAGAACTACCAAATAAAAAGCTTAGAACTTTGACTAAGTAGTGTCATCAAGAAAAAACAAGCTCATATCTAACACCAATACATATGAGTTCATCCTGCAGCTGAAAATTATGGAACGTAACCAAACAGTATGATTAACCAGAACATTTTAACCAGAAAATATAATTCAAGAATTCATGATCGATCCTGCAATCTTAGGAACCATAAAGTAGAAAAGACAATGAGAACGTCACATGGAAATAAAAGTTTAACTAACTTGAATCTGCATAAAGGACTATACTAGGAAACAAGCCAATGCAATCGAATCTCTCACAATAGGACTGGGAAGAGAGATGGCCCACAATCAGCAAACTTTCCATTGAACTCTGTCACATCACCAGGGATCATTACACACCGCAAAGGTGTGTCCCACCTGCTGGTTACCCGACAAACAGAGTAGTTTTCTATGATCGATGTAGCCAATCGGGTTTTCATCGAATTTGGATCACGACCTCAGTGGTAGGGGGTTGTATGTAGTTTTTACAAAACAGAGATATCTCTAAAGTTGACCGCAGCCAAGGTCATAAGTAACAGACCGCACAACCCTAGCCTCTGCTTTCTGGAAAAGTCTGTGAGGAGGGTTAATATTCCTTGGCTTATAACCAAACCAGATCGCAATTTGGACTAGTGACTGCGTTACTGCCTACAAAAAGTCCGTTAATAATTTATGTTGACCGACTTTACAGTTCAACCTTGTTACTGTTTTTATATACATCGTTCCTCCGATGCACTTACAAATGATACCATTTTGCACGGAACTAAGATGAATTTCAGTATAATAATCTCCAGTCGACACAACGTAAGTTCCTTATTATTACCAGCTATGTTCAATGGCACCAGTATACCATAATTGATATATGATTCTATTAAATAACTGTTTTCAATTAGTTTCACAGAGACAACTGATATTAAACAAACGATATTAACTGAACCAACTTGTATAACATGGGAAGCTATCTTAAAAAAATGGCAACGTCTGTCTTGTTTAGTTGACTTCGATCTCCGAAACACACGAACTAGTTTTTTATACACCAAACATGATTATCAGAAGTTTTCCCTTCCTTGTACTGACGTGGACGTTATTTTGGGGTCTGAGACGCCGCAAGCATTAAACGACGTAATTAAAGCACTCAGCTATGCGACGACCCTCGCTCACCTCAACTCAGAGTCGACCACTCATCTGAACTTTCCGACTTGTGTACAGTCATGTTGTTGGTGCCGTGCTCCACCTGAAATATGTGCTTACATACCAACCATGATTGTTAGATTTTTCGCTCATCTGTCCTGATGTTTTCCCGGCCTTACTGATAAATAATCCCAAATTAACGACAAACTTTTGAGTATAAAATCAACAAGACCCCCTTAAAATGGTTAAACGATGAAAATGGGGAGACTAATCCGAATACAATTGACGTTTTTGCAATAATGTGTGCAATCAAACTTGTCATTTGCGCAACGTGTATCATCCCCGTCAGACTCAATAATCGATTCCTGTGTTGCACCCGCCAAACGGGAACGTAACTTCATAAGCATATATCGTCAACGAATTATCTAAGAGGCAGAATGCAGCCGTTTCGTGCCACATCCTGTTCTCAACGTTTGTCCTTAACAACAAATTAGCGGTCACATTTACTCGCACTGTTTCCGGTGCGCAGTGTGCAAGAGCAAATTGCATTTGGTTTTCTTCGGTGCCTCCCGATCAGGTTCTTCCATAGGCGTCCAATGAATCAATACATTACTCATCGGAGGATATAACATTATATCTAACGACCGGTGTAAGCCAATGGAACAACTGTTCCCATGGCTGCCTCCGTTTTTTCTACAACTGCGTTAGTGATCTTACGTTGACCCTTAAATGTATTCGAGACCTTCGATTCATCTCGACCAGTTGGTTGAACACACAAGCACTGAAGCTTGCAAACGTCATTATTATCATGATAACGTTGGTTGTAGTTTGCATCACATTTACGAAGCAAATAGTGTCAATTGGATAACTGACAAAACGACAAGAACGACGTTTGTGCCACATGAACGAGGCACTCGCCGAAAGAACCTCACTGGTGATATCGATCAATAATCCGTAGGCTGCACATCTGTCTTAACAGTTTGTTGAATTATGTTAGTTATATATTTAAAATACCGACACATCAACACAACGGTTCCTTTTCAACCCCTCGAGTTCATTGGTAACCAGGTCCTGCACCACCACAATTGTAGCACACGAGGATTTATTCATCTATATGAACAGATATGCTTCGGATACTTTATTACCAGGCACAAAAGAGAATGTAAACAAAACTGCTGTGTGACTACAGGCAAATTAATGGCATGCATGAAAATCGAATGACGCAAAAAAAGCTTACTGAGGCTTTCTGTTAGAACCATTTAAGAGAGTTGTAGGATAGTGCAAGGAGGCCAGCAAGAGAATATGGGAAATCACGATATTTCACACGAAAGTTCAACATGGTCGGGTAATAATGGTCATCCAATTAAGTGATAAAACACACATCGATCCGCAATGTCCCTGTATATAACGAATAGCATGTTAAGCGTAGTGACCAAAATGATTGCTCAGGACTTCACTTCGCTAAAGCGATCCCGAAAATCAACCAATCTGAACTATCGTAGCGTTGCCGCAAATGACGATCGAATAGTATTCTTGACCATGTAAAGTATGCTGTTGAGTATATGCCAGAACGGTGTCATATGACTTTCAGAATAGAATAATAGGAATACAATAAACACCAAGTAAGACATTCTATAGAGTTATTCATACTTTTGTTAACTAACGATGCCCCACATTTGTACAATATCACTTTCGCATCAATGTGAAACCGACCGTTCTTTTTCTTTGGTTTTTATTATTTTTTGCGTGTATTTTCCTTTTTCTGAAATCCGTTTGTTGGATACTGCGCAAGTCACTTTTCATTTGATGACAGAAGTAATAATGTTTGTTACTCTTGTGAGAGGATATGTCAACTGTCCAGTTTTGCTCATTATGCAGCGTCACACATTTGACAGACTGCTTGTTCCCATATTTTCCCTTTTACATATATGTTGCATAATGTTGGTGTCATTGTTTGTTTATCCACTGAACGCAGATATGTATATTGCTGTTTACATTAAACGAATAATATGAACAAGTCCATCGAGGGAAATCAATTGAGAAGACAGGTTGATTGGACATTTAAATTGCGCGTCCGAAACTTCTTGGTTGTTTACTTAGTCGGACTGAACAAACGCAGCGAACTGAAATCGGCAACTACTTATCACAACGAGAAAAATGGCTTAGTAGATAGAAAGGAATAACCAAAGCGGTCTATACAAATTGACATTGTGAATGGTATCTGAAAATATGCCTGTCAGACAAAAGGACAGAACCTAAATAAAAGCCCGAGAGCTTGTAGTTATCTAGTGTGAACCATCAGGCACTACAAGAAGTAATTTGTCGTTAATAAATTTGGTTATGGAATGCAGCCTATCTAAGAAATGTTCGCGTCCTCGTTGAACTAGCCAGGCTAATGTAAGATCGCCAAATCGTGCGCAATTGTGATTCAGACAGCCGATTGAGTCTAGTTTAGATTTGATGGACTAGCATAGGATATTCATGACATCAAATCGTCCATTATTTCATCTAGTATATAACAGGCTACAGTAGGAACCAATTGGAAAATGATAAGCTTGCAACAAAAGATAAGATGGTTCAACTTGTATGTAGGCACATGTCACGATTCGAACTAATGCCAGTGATAGCAACGTATCTGTGCCCACCTTTCAGTGGTTGGACGGTTTACATGTTCCGCAAATTGTGCACAATCGACTAAGCATTATACGCCTATGGCGACTGTAACGAACATGAAATCCATATTGACTCAAAGTAGATGCACCCAGAGCACCGAGAGCACGATCAAAACATCTACGGGTGTTTCGAAGGTACCGAAACAGTTATTGATGCGTTGTCGGCGCACTGACACATCAATCAAACAAACAGCCAATCAGAAAATTGCATTCAGTTACGGAACGTACGATGTCGAATGAACCATTTACATTGTGGTCATCGGGCTTCTTCCCTCAATCAAGCGGAAAATATTGAAGAGATTTCAGATTTTAGGGAAGCTGTTTTCTTACAACGGTGTACTAAAATTGCATATCCTCTGATCGCAACGGTCCGAATACCTTCAACCTCGCTTTCTCGAATTACCACTTTGTCCATACCCTGAGAGCTGAGAGAAAGATAAGCTTTCAGCGATTGACGCATCAACAAAGATAAAGTGTGATTGTTCAAGAACAATCCAACGTTCTCTGCACACTGACTATATTTAGCACCATGCAGGAAAATGTTTTTAATTAAAGGTAATGAATGTCCTATTTACGGGCGATTTAATTGTTTTTCAGAATTTCAACTGTTTCAGTACGTGCCGCCAGACTGACGAGTTAATACAATAGAGTATAAAATTCTTGCGCTAACCCACACTTTTTCTTTGGGAGGATAATATTCCCGTTTGCTAAAAGTACATCACTACGACATTGTCGTTCGTTATGTTACACATTATTGTGAATGTTACATCAACAACACATATCAAGTTGAATAGCCTGGTTATACGTATTTGGTTGATGTAAAACGTAGAGGCTATCTGGTACTCCCGTTTATTGCCCGGAACAAAGCATCATTTAATGAAAGAAAGCCGTTGAACAATCGAGTAAATTCCCAGTTGAAAAGGGCTTATTCACTTCTAAGTTTATAATTAGTGTGATACATGCTAGAATAAACATTTGCAAGTTAATGTAGCGATCACTCATATGAAAAACAATAAGTTCAAAGAACACAATGCGCAACAACAAATGAACAGCTAAAATTGACCATAATCTTACGTGATATGAATAGGCCACCACCTGGCATTTAAGAACAAACGGAAATAGCGCACACATTGTAAGAATGTCAGTATTGTGAATAAATGTATGATTATCAAAACATTTGGCTCAATATGCCAATACTGTGCATAGTTAGGTCAAACGAATAGAATCGATACAAACTTAAAATCGGATAACGTAGACTGAACTAATGACGCGAACAGTTATAATGTGACGTGGTCCGTTTGCATTTTTGTTAAGTCTTACCTAGCAAGGCAGCTCCTGTAGACAATAAACAGACCATGATCAAATTTTTTTCACAAAACATTATCCACGCTGAAAAATTTGACATAGCAAGATATCACGTTAGGTGAACCAAAATCATTCAACCAAACCTAATACCATAAACTGTACGATTCAGACCATCGGATGGTTCGGAACGATCTAGGCGTGCCGCTCGAGTTGCTAAACGTACATTTCTTCGTCAGCGAATCCACAATTGTTCTGTCCGGCCACAACAGATTTGAAGACACATCCAGCAATTTGAAGAGCATTTGGACTCCTTGCTACTGTCTAATCCACTTTGAGTAATTTGAGATGTTGTGAGACAACAAGCTCTCTATCAGAACGACACAATAAAACAAAGACAACAAGAAAGGTCTAAAATCCTCCTTTCATTGGTTAAACACAAAAGCGATTGTTCACTATTAGGCACGCAAGATACCATTGTGCAACCCGCATTTTCAACGCGCACTATCACAGAATGAAGTTAAACTTTTGAACAAGAGGTTGAATTTCAGCAGCAATCATAAACCTCTGAATACACTGGAAGTGATTCCGGCGGTGGAGGGGCATTTGCAGATGTTACCACTCGGTGACGCGAACATCACTCGGGCAAAGATCACCAGGATGGTTAAGAATCAAAACTCCCAACCAAGTAATTTAACTACCAAGCAGTGAAAAGCACTAAAAGTCCTTGCGGTCTGATCATCCGAAAATTATCAGAAATGCAAACAAAGGGAAGTAAGTAGTCATTCTGAACAATACAGGTTATGGACGCAGAGCAGATGACCGCATTTCAAATGGACCATACATCACGATTCCAGTGGAGAAACATTGCCCCTTTTGAACAAATCAAAAAGTTTTAAAAACAAATTCGCTCCGAAAGATGACAGGCAGCCCGGATAATTCATTCTGGTTGATCCTATACCCAAAATCAGCAGTAGCTTCGAGGTTATACTGTTAACAAAAGTTCATAAACCTGTGATACAACAGCGACCAATTGTTAACCATACAGAAACCCAACATATGTTTTAGTCAAACTTTTAGCTCGTAATCTTAAACCTCTTGAATGCGCATAGATTACTCTATGTGGAATTCCACATAACTGGTTACCAAGCTGAAGAAACGTAGCTTAACCCCAATAGAATGCCTGATCATCTCCGACAGTGTTTCGTTGTTCACCAAGATTACAGTGGGGAAAGTCTGGAGGTGATTTGCCAGCTTTTTGGAGTAGGTGCTAGCATAGCTGGACAAAAAGGATTATCAGCTAATGTATTTATAGAATGCACGGAGCATTACTCATGGTCTACCTTCCTTACGCTCAAGGGGTGCTCTATCTGCATACAGACGGAGTAGCGATAAGCTCACTTATCTCTCCTATGGTTGCTAACCCGTTCATGCAAGATCTAGAGAAAAGATTACTGTCCGGATTTCCTGACCTACCTAGCCTTTGATGGTAGTAGGTCGATGATAAGTTCGTGGTGATATGTAGAGAAACTATCGATAAATTCATCGAACACATACATTCTTTTCATCAACACATCAAGCTGAGTTTTCGAGATTGCAGAATACGCAGAAGAGCCGATGATAACTTGGACACAGGTGTGCACAGAAGAGACATCCACTCTCAGTGGCACCTTTCCTTTAGATCAGAACACCACATGTGCACCCAGGAAACAGTTACATACAGTTTATTTCACACGGCTTTGTTATTAACTAGTTCAGATGATGATCTATTGAAAGAATATAAGATTGTCAGGTCGACACCGAAAGCTAACGGTTACTGTGTCAAACGGTTGAGTCCACTTCTGGATGCTACCTTGTAGAAAAACCAACCAGCTGAGAAATTGGCTGTCGAATATTGTTATTCCATACAGAAGAAATACATCGGAGAACTTGACACGGGTCCTTGATCAGTACAATATCAGAGTAACACTTTAAGCCACCAACAAGTTAAGGAATAAACTAGTCTACTTAAAGAACCACCGAACAGCTTGTAGTGAGATCACCTTCGACGTCCCCAAAATCCTAAACTCCCTGCTACGTGAGAGTTATCTTGCCAGTAACACCGCCCCGGTTCACATTACCTTGTGAATGTAAATTTACTACAAAACATTAGCATTAATACTAGTGTGTTGGCGTGGGTATCGCGGTTTTACTCGCAGCTGTATAATGAATCCGCGCCATCCCCACTACTGTAGGCTACATTCACTAGGATAACAATGTTTTAGTCACTACCGTTGGGAACACGGTTCAACCAGTTTGATGCTTGTTTGAATTCTTAAGGTCGACTGGAATTTTCGTTGACATTCGTACTCTCTTGCGGCCGCCGTGCGGTTGTGCTCAAGGTTATCTCATGTCCAGCCTCCTAGCGCCCTTAATCGTTGCGTTGAAATCCGCTTGTGAACGTTAAGTAAATAAGTAAATAAAGATTGTTTTCAGACCCGCTGTCTTCTCAACGTGAGTTTCGATCCGTGTTAATATAAGGGTGGGGAAACCTTGGGTGTACGAACCTCGGAACTAACATCACGATAAGCTCCGGAATACCCAGACTGTGTTGACCGAATTAAACCAAGGGATTGATCAGGTTTGTATATTGAACAGAACGCTCGGCAGCTCGAAGTACGTAGCAAAGACCATGTAAGGTAGGGTAGGAGGCCTCCTACCAACATCCAACAATTCTGGAAATTTGAACACGATTCAGCCAGTGCAGCACACACCATCCTCAACTAACACTGCGTTGACTTCGACCATCCGACTGGGCTCAGAACTAGTTTCCGTATGCTTACTGACAAACGGCTTACTGGTTGCTAATACACCACAGGCGGTGAATCGATCCGACGGCTTAGAGTTGTCAGTTGTTTAGCATGATTTACTGTGGGAACAACAGTGACATCACGTAGGAAAGGTTTGCGGCAGTCCTGTCACCCACTCTATCCCAAACAGTCTACACGCATCTAGATTGAATGCACACACGGTTGACGACATCCGAAACGGATTAACTTGTCACAGTGACCAAAGCCAAAGGATGCCTGCGCTTTAAAACATCAACCCCGAGTGGTGTGCGCTGCACCACTTGCGGTTCCACTCACACACCACGTATCCGGTGCAAACTTGAAGGCATAAGACAAGCGGATGTGTAACTGAGGCTGTTGTGTCCAGCTGGTAAACGCTGATTAGTCAACCGAATAGTTACCGGGAAAAGGAAACCTTATCTCTCGGGAAATAAACATAGGGACTGCAATGATAAGGTCTACACTGAAAAGAAAGATATGTAAATGTAATTTAAAAAAAAAGCATTTCAGTATACGAATGCAGGTTTGTGTGGTGTAGAGAGGATAGGAGTGAAGAACAAAATTCAGGTTGGACCACGAAAGGAACAGGCAAACCACTCCTCATACAATACACCAAAAAAGGTCAAGAATAGAAGACCATGGACACTCAAGTTTCTGAAAAGGGGAGCGGACTGATTGATAAACGACCATGGTCCTGGTCGATGCAATCATTATAAAAACGGAATTGGTATATTGATCTAACCTACTCTTCGCCGGCGGTGCACTATGAGTACGCTGGTGACCAACTAATCCCAAACGGCCAGCGCATCTGCGACCGCACACATCGCAACGCCATATGGTCATGTCACCACGACATCAATTCCACAACGTGAAACACTCACCTGCACAGCATCCTGGTATCTCTGCTTCTGATCAACCAGGATTCCGCTCACCTGATCTCAGTTATCCATACAGCACCTGCTTCGGAATACGGTCATCGCCCGTCCGACGGACGTGACCCAGCCAGCGAAGTTGATTCAACAACAACAAGGTTTCTATCCCGTTCATGTCCACTCGCCGCAGTACCTCAGTGTTCGGAACCATGTCCGACCACCGAATACCCAAGATGCGTCTTAGACATTGCAAATGAAAGTGGCTCAAATAGCGCATATTTCGCTGATACAACGTCCTCGTTTCACTGCCGTACAGCAGTATAGAGGAAACTATTGAGCGGTAGACAAATAGCTTAGTGGTCGGCTTCAGGCTGTGGTTCTTCCAAACACGTCCTTCAAGACGTCCGAAAGTAGTACTAGCCTCTACCACACGAGCTCTCAACTCGTGGTCCATGGACAGATCTGTAGACAGATTGCTACCCAAGTGGCAGAAATCTGTGCAGCTGTCGACAACATCTCCATTAACATGAATTTGAGGTGAAGGTGCACGGACAGCGCCTCCGCCCGGAGATGGCTGAAAGAAAGAAAATGTCTTACCTGTGTTGATCTCCAGTCCAGAATTGGATGCCGCGATCGCGAAAGCCGTGGCCAGTCGCTGTCGTTCATCTTCGCTTTGTGCAAACAGCGCACTAGCATCTTTGAGCAGATGCATGTGCATCATTGATGTGTGTAACCGGCTTGGGGCGCTGAAACGTCGAATATTCAGTAGGCGCTTATCCGTCCGGTACTCTACTTCAGCGTTGTCCTTCCCAGCTTCTTGAAAAGCAACTGTTAACATGGCGGTCAAATATAAGTTAAATAGGGCTGGGGCTTGGAGAGGACCCTGCTTCACGCCAGTGACAATGTCAAAATCATCAGAGGTAGATCCACACGATTGCATCTTCCCCCTCAAACTCATATGCAACAATCTAACCAAACTGATGAACTTATCTGGACATCCAAACTTACCAAGCACCGTCCACAGCGCCTCGCGGCTAACGGAGTCGAAAGCCTTAGGAATTCTACAAAGAGGGCATACGGTGGCTGGTTCCGTACCCGGCACTTCCCCTGAAGCTGTCAAGCAGCGAACACCAGGTCGAGCGTAATTCGACTCGCCCGGATTCCATACTGCTTCTTAAGAGCACTGACTTCTAAGACTTCCGTATTCATCCGGTTCAAAAGTATTCTTGCAAGCACCTTGCCTGTGCAACTCAACAGATTTATGCCCCGATAGCTGCAGGGGCATTGCTTGCTAAACCCACCTTTAAACAAAGGTACTATCACAACATCCTTGAAATCTTGTGGCATCACATCGTGCTTCCAGATGGAGTGAACCAGCTGGAGCAGTGCACGTTCCATCGCCGGTCCACCATTCTTCAGGATTTCACCTGGCAATCTATCTCCACCTGCAGCCTTCCCATTGCTAAGGTGATCAGTCGCTCTCTGCAACTCTAGTAAATCCGGAGCGAGAACGAGTGAAGGCTTAGTGGACTGTTGCGACAGGCTGTTCATGGTCACCCAATCAATGATAGTAGGACGGTTTAATAGGCTACCAGAGTGTTTGCGCTAGACCTTCAAAATGTCTCCTGGCTGAGTTCACGAACAGCCAGTGTCCACGTCTATCAGTGCTTTAGTAGACTTGATCGATGGACTGAAGATCGTTTTGAGTGAATCGTAGAATTCTTCATGTTGTCGACGATCTGTAAAGCCTTGCATCTGCTCGCCCAGCTTCATCCACCAGTTGTCTTTGATTCCGCGAACACGCTCGGCCAGTTGGCGGCGGTTACTCCGGAGCGCCGCCTTCTTCGCTTCATTGCCCGAGTATATTGTGGGGTCTACTGTGGAGTATTCTTCTCCAGTACCAATTCGGCGATAACCGCGTTGTTGTCGGCAAACTAGTCCGGGTGTTTCTGACGTTTGAAACCGATTGTTTCGATGATCTCTATCACTATCCTTTCCTTGATTAACTGCCACACACACACACTCAGGAGTAGTGGATACAGAAGCAGCGTGTAGACGAGCGGCAACTACACATTGAAAAGCAGTCTTTGTCTCGCAGTTTTCCAGTCGTTTGATATCCAACTTGTGTCGTTCTCCGGAAGACTTACAATACACAGACTTGCGTACATGGATAAATAATTTAGTCCTGACAAGTGTATGATCAGTGCTACACTCAGCGCCACGCATCACTCGCGTGATACTTACTCCGCGGATGTCGCACTGTCGCACAATCACGTAATCAAGCAAATGGTGATGACCGCCTCGTGGATGGGTCCACGTCGTGATGTCGCTCGCATCCAGCTGGGATCAGGTGTTCGTGATAGCCAGCTCGGGAGTAGCACACAGGTGGAGCAGACGATCACCGTTCTTATTGACTGGACCAATGCCCTATGGTCGGATGACTTCCGGCCAAGCTACCTAGTCGCGCCAGACTTGAACGTCCAAGTCGCCTAGGACAAACAGTCGATTAGTCACCGTCACCGACCGAGGTGTGGCGGACATTTGATCATAGAACTGGTCTTTTGTATCATCAGTGTGACACACAGTTGAACCATAAACACTAACAAATATAGCACACTTACCTCGGCTGCATTGCAGGCGCATAGAAAGCATTCAAGGGCTGATGCAGTGCGGTTCGCCTATCATCAAAGCGTTGATGGGATCAGCGACTGCCAAACAGACATCATGCTCCTGAGCACCGTCTGCCGAGTGAACTATCCAGTAGAAGGTGTACCCGCCACCTGCTACCCATAACTTATCTGGGTCCGCAAGCCTTGTCTCGCTCAAGATTGTTATGTCGATTCCATAGCGACGCATTTACATCGCGACCAGTGCAGTGCGCCGTTCTGGCCATCCTTTGGAGCCGCATCGATCCAGCAGCGTGCGCATATTTCATGCTCCAACAAAAAGCGGTTTACGTCACCGGGCCTGTTTTAGGTTGGTCTTCGGGTTACTGAAAATTGAGTGAGCATTATCTGCTTAGTGATCAATATTGGGGGGACAGTATGAAGGTGAGTGACGGGCTGTAGCATATTTTCGCCAATCCACCCTGCCATGGACAGCAGATAGGGCGACCCAGTTTATCCTGGGCGACGGCCGATGCTGCCTGATACTTGGTCAATTTTGTATCATCATTTATGTGGGCTTAGGAACAAACTCAGACAGGAGAGTGATTAGGGTCCTCAACAAAAGCCTTGGCCTGTTCTGCAAGGCAGCAGGCAGCACACACGCACACATATGCATCAACATCAACTGCCTAGAGCAGGCTCCACAGTCACAACCCAAAATATTCGGCACATTCACATAGACATAATACTGCACAGATAAACCAGTCATACATACAACGAATCAGATGCAGCAAAAATGAAAATATCGACCCGAACCAAAACACAACACAATGAGACCATACTCAACGAACGCATCACAATAAACTCATCTGCCTTCTATCTGACTGCTCTCATTCGGTCAGTCTGACATGGCTGATCCTACAACGACCGAGGTCGCAGTCAGCACAACCCGCCGGATCAAAACAGCACACAAGCCTGACCACCACGCCAAGGTAGCACACACACATGAATTATGACATGTGACCGACTCAAACCGGTTTCAACCACAACCACATGGATGAGTCAAAATCCAGAACCTGGCTGATCCAGCGTGCTTATAACCAACCAAGATATCTTGGACTAACCTACCGTCACGGTGGCCAATAGATCCTCAGGTAAGTTGGCCACGACGATACCGATTGGAAAGATCACTGCATCCAACCAATGATAACCTTGAGTGAACGCGATAGAGAAAAAGGAGACGCTAATGAATACCTCCACGCTAGTACTAATGTGGATGAAATGGCTGATCTTTGTGCTGATTGGTGTCTGACCAACCTACAATCTGGAGGCCAGATTCGCAATGCGACCTGTTCGATCACCAGTGCTGACCACAATCCCACGTCAAGTTGATGACTGGAAAGTCTATGGGAAGGCGAAAGCTACGATCAACCGTAGGTGGTGTTCAATCTAAGGGATAACTGCCTCATTCGAAGCTTGTACAATGTACATTTCCTGATTTCAACCGCTTGATAAAGGTTCTCGGAGAGAGTCGAAACGTTACGAAACGGATAACTCTCTTGGTTTCGACTCATTGTGGCTCAATCAAGGAATTAATTAGTAATGAGCATCAGCGCAATGCACACTATGTTTTCTCTTACCCGTTTTGTTTACGGTTGGGAAGTACCAAACCACTAATATGTAAAACTGACCTACATGGCGTTGGACAATTGATCCCCTGGAGTAATAAGGGAACCGTTCATATTTTGCACAAGACGATAGCCTGTGCCATTGGTGCGCACGTGCGATAGAAAGATCCACAACGTTCAACCTCCACAGTATCCAGTTTTAATCATGAATATGAAAACAAATGTGAACGTTGTGGACCAATATAAACCAACTTCGAAAAAGTGGACGGTGAATAAACAATCACGAAGATTAGTGACATCCATATTTCATATTTTCTATCATCCCGATATATTTCGCTGTTTCCACTACCTTCACAACACGTTTCTGATAAAAAATGGATGCGGTCCTCATGTTCACCGACAGCCGCAGTTGGGGCAAAGTAGTAAAACAGATGAGAAAATCCACAGGGCTGTAGGCCAACGAAAGCAAACTTACATCCATGTTGTTCTGTTCGAACTTTCGTTGTAGACGAATACGCGAATCAAACATCCCTTCTGGATAAAATGAAGAAGTGTCTAACGCTAGACATTGTAGTGATTAATTCGTTAGTGACGTTACATGGTTTGTGATGCGCTACTGTTAAAGAAATACATACTGAGTATGAACTTCCGCAACAATATAATCTTCCATCAAATACGCTAACGTAGGCCTTCATATTGACAACCTGTCAAGGCAATTGCAATTTACTGTCACTCTATTCTTTTAAATTTGGTGGTAATCTTATGGCGTATTGCTTGTTCCACACATCCACTTGTCTAATTGATGCGACCTATCTACCCTCCAGGGTCGTTTTGATCAATGATTCAAATGGCGAAATACGCCCACTTGCTGCACATTGTGACTGCAACATATTACCCTCGAATCTTCCCAAATAATACGCTTTTGACTGTGACAGTAGTGCAGTCGAGTTTCAACTTGGTTCTCCTGATTGCATTCCAAAGTGTTAAACGTTCGTTCGCCTGTAAAAGTTGTCAGAGAATTCACGCCGCCTCAATTTCCCCACGCCGGCTAAATAACTGTTTCAAATAGGGACGTCACCAAATGTTATATGTATACCATTCCCTAATAGGTTACCAACTGAAACCACAGGCCTACAAAATGCATACAGCGCAAACACCATGGATGAATTTACAATATTAGCGGTTAAATCACAAGAGATATCTCACAAACTGTAAACGTTGCGTGGTCAGTCGCCCCAGATTCTGAACTCATTCAATATTAAGCAAACAGATGTATGATAAGAAGTTGTCGAGATCACTTTAAGGAGTTATGCACTCAATGGATCAGTTAGGTACCTACCATCCCAGCGCCAGGAATGTGAACACAGTCAACTATCTTTAATGAAGAAGAGCAAAATAGGCCCACACCTAATAAGTTTATCCCCACGCTAATGATCGACTATATTCATGGACAACCTGAAGAATGACTAAATAAACTAAAATCAATTCCATTATCTGTAATAGGTTTCAAAAGAGACTGTTGCCAGCTAATAAATTATTTACCACACGAACATCATGACCATCAGCTGTTGAAAAAGCAGACTGATTGCTGTCTCGTTGGATTTTTCCTCATTCCGTGGCCGATTAAAAAACTTGACGCAGTGCATGGAACCCATTTTCTAAGGTGCAGAAAATCCCCTAGTTAACCAGTCCCTGGAGTAAATTCCTTCTTACATCCTGCAAACTGAGGTGCATCCTTTGGTTTGACTCTGTGGATCGGAATTGTGAATGGTGCAACCATAAATCAATACAACGTTTGGACAACTCGGCAAAACAGGTATCCGGAAAATTTCCTTAAAACATTCACCGTTCTCTTCGTCAAAGCATTCACCCAGATATATAAAGATTATTTGCAGTTGACACGAACTCTAAGAAATATGTTAATATAATCAGCTTATGACGTACTCCACCGACAGTGATATTCTATTTGTGAATCTCCTGTCTCAACAAACAATCAAATTTCGTATAGCTTGATTTCCCACTGTAATTTATCCAGCTAGTTCCCTCAAAGAGCCCACACACTCATGCATGCAGGATATCCTTCGGATGCTGCAAAGGTATCCTACACAAAAATAAGCATCATAGCGAATGGTATTTCACCGTGCTCAACCCTAGCGGATGTATATTTTCGATGACTGACTGTAAACCGTCTGATTACATAACTCGTACCCGCCTATCTGAGCGGCATGTGAATGATACCCTGATTTTAATCACCAACATTCACATACAAATCATTCAACTAGCGTTCTTTCTAGCAATTTTGTTTCTCGCAAAGGAGAACGAACAACAATCAATTTTCCTGGACACGATAACATGGATCTTCCATACACTAGTTTTTCCACGATGCCATTTTCAATGGTCACTATTCTGTGCGTGTTGGTTGCAAACGTGGTATGCTGGGAACAATATTCCACAGAGTTCAAAAGGTTTGCACTGCAACCTAGACAGATCGACCACCTGTCGATCAATTTCGACTATATCTACTACTGGTTAAAACAATCAACAAATCGACGTAAGTTCAAAACAGCAGTGGACCGATCTTAACTTACTGAGAAGTTTATCGGTTCACCCCTACTCGAATATGATTCTACATACAACAAACACCATGGATTTCGGAACGTAATTCAAAGGCGGATGGTTTGATGATCTCGCAAAGCCGTGTAGCTTCTATCCTCGCTTGCCTCATCCTGCTATTCGCTACCGCCTGCAATCGTAAATCGCGCACTCAACTAAATCGCTAATGGACTTCAAGTAGCCACTCCCTACTACAAACATCCTTCTACTGGACATTGGGGGTAACATATTCAACGCCCACTTTTTTATTTCAAGTGGTTCAAATAAAATTCGCCCCAAAGATCCTCAAAAGAACATTTGTTAATCTGCCGAAACTCTATCGTTCGCTGTGAAGACACAAACTCCGGACTGTCATTCACAATACTGTATGGAAATCAGTCAGGCTCAAACTTATTTGCACGGTCTGTTGAAGTAAATTCCCTACTAGCTATCAATTACTCATTTCCGTTAACACCCTATGCAACTTAATGTACCGCTCGTGCGAACGTGTCATTCCCAAACAATTTATTTAAAATAACTTTCTCCGATTATACAGCGTGGCTTTCCTCCTAGCCAGTCATCCGTAAAACGTATATGACATATCGGGATTGTTCGACTTAGTTCGGAAAGAATTGTCTCAACTCTTTCAGATGCAATATTTTGGATTTAGCTGAGAATCGTCCCCGCGTTGGTATATCTTCTCAGGAGAAATTGGATGAATAAAACAAGCGAGGAAATTGTCTCTGCTACAGTGACTCTACTCTCCAGTATGGTAGACTTACAGCTGGAACCGAATTAAAGTATTCGTTTTCCATTTAAATTATGCAGAGGTTCTTCGGAGATCATCACTCAATCCGCTACTGCTATACATTTACATTAACCACTCACAAAAACAACAGAATTTCCAATAAAGCTTTCTGCTACATTGACGATGTAGCACTCCCGCATGCGCTCGGTGGGGTATATATTATAAAATCCTATCTTGAGGGAGTATTTTCATTTGGATATTGTCTAACATGTCTGTTGCTCATCAACATGGGACCACCACATCAGTATGGGTTTCCTATAGTTGGGGTGATCAAGTGGACCACCTCCAATATAGACGAGAAACTGTTTCAACCGCTTAACGGTGGTTCATACTAGATCGCCGTTTCACTATGCTAAGTCCTATATCCTGGCTGGCTGCTTGAACAAAGGCATCCTGAGTAGCATGTTTAATGCGACTACCAAACTGAGCACGGATATTAAAAAAATCCTCTTTCCGAGTCTTGACCCAAAATTGCTGATCTGTATTCATTTGCACTTCGAGGACTCTGTGTGGACCTAATTCCTAAACATGTCTTCAGCGTACGTTTTGTGCAGCTGTTTTGCAGCTGTTTTTCACTGCCGGGAGCTGAAACGGCAGAGGGGATCATAACCGAGAGCTTTATAAGCTAATTCTCCAATTTTGCTTAGGACACATTTTTATTCCTTTAGACTTATCAACCCCCTCAACGACCTCTCTCCTGGGGTAGTAATTTACACTCCTAGAAGACCGCTGTTTAACTTCCATTTAGGTGCACAATTCAGTTTCATAACATACCTCTGTTCTCGGTACTTGATCCAATCGTTACGAGCGGTGTTACAAACTAACATTAGCCATTGCCTTTTGGTTCAACTAACGTCCAGCTGATAGCACATAAACCGAATCGACTAGATCAGAATGTTTTACACTTCTAGCTTTAAACCCATCCATTAAGCATTGCGATTGCTAAACAGTATGAATTTCGCCAGGAAAGGTAGCCAAGATGGCATGTAGAGCTATTCAGACAATGATATCCCGAGAAGTTTCGCAACATTCATAGGCAAAATGAATGGATCAAGACGGTCGTGTGCGCAATTCCAAAAGTGCCGGTTCACTGACGAAATTGATTTGAAGCAGCAATAATTGAACCGACACATTTCAAAGAACGCTGGCCTGCTTGACCCGTAAAACGTTGCCGCCGAACTGCGGTTGCTTCTTACAACTGAATGTATTGCGGAGCTCGCTTATGGTCGTTAACCACCGAAACACTGCAACCTCCAAATAATCTGCCATTACATTTGCAGTTTCAGTGAAGTCTACATCAACAGAACAGGTCAATGTTTGCTATAGGAAATAGCTGAACATATGGCTGATTGGGTCGTGTGGTCGGCGTTGCAACAGATGTTGGTGGGAGGACGAGCAAATCGAAAACCTATATGGGTCATTGCACTGTACGTCATGAGTACATATCCAAGTTGTTGATTGCGTATACTGTGCAGACGCAATCTGGGATTATACATTCTCAGATGTATAATGATCGATGTATGGCGTCCGACCCATTTTGTACAGAAAAAGGTGAGTTAAGGCAGTTTGGCATCCTTAAAACCGTCAAAAGTTTTCATTTAATGTAAAACACAGTCTGCAAAAGATTCCACTGTTGATAATATCCCCGTGCGTTATATATTCCCCTGTTTCAAGTTTGTATCTGAGGGTTAGACAAACTGTGGACATCTCAAAGAATGTCATCCTTTGCCATGCTCACTCAGTGTTTTGAGGTCAGAAATTAAAACTAGATTAACAGAACTACATTCAGCATCCGTCCATTCGTAACCTACACGAACTATATGAGTAGCAGAAGGTAGCAAAAAATAACTAAACTATGGAATGAGTTTCTAATTGGGGTACCATTGGCGACATCAGAAATTAATATCACTGGGCAAGTTACGAAACAAAAGTTTTCGTTGAATTCTTGTAGTAGTGTATTGGCGCCGGTTAATCAGAATAATCGCGACTGACCCTGAAGACTCATATAGAAGATGAGGGAACTTGCTGGAGACTGGTAGGCCACACTCTTGTCGAATAACGGAATTACTAGCAATGGAAAGTATACACGACTGAGTACAGCATAATATGGCAATGTGTATTTCAAGTCCCCGTTGTAGTAACTCTTCATGAGATGCCATCGTAAAAATAACTCTGCGAACTCAGTGGATAGACTTTCGCGAACGAGATTATGTTCTAACGTACGGTCTAATTTCGGTAAATCTTCATCAAGCCAGTTAAATAAAATTTCATATTGTCATAGTTGTGAACTATTATGCCAATAATTATCGATCCCCACCTAAAGTAAACATTTGGAGTCATTATTGAGGAGATGAACCAAATCATTTTTATCTTCGGAAACATGACATCGACTGAGCTGACTACTCACAGTATCTAAGAGTAAATGCGCATTATATAAATATGCTAACTTGTACGAAAGCTAATCACTCACTTTTGATTAGTACTGAAAGTGTGCAAACCAACATTGAATAGTTGTGGCAGGTGTATTTTCATTAAAGTAAGTTCCGAAATAGTTCGATTGCTGGTGACCCGATAGATCATCGTCGAGTTTTCATTAATTGTCTTTAATTAGTATACCTAAATATTAAATTGTCCCAAGATGTGTATGTCAATGCTGTAGTTGTTCAATATTATTGTGACTACAAAAAGTAATATTGGTATGAACTATTTACTTCGAAATGACTGAAAATAACCAGTTTTATTTCCTGGTATGCACTCTAGTTTTTACAGCAAATGCCAACATATGTAAGTAGACTGACTTACCCTTGGCATCTGAAACGTGAGTTCAGGTAGAATTTGTTACAGTTTTTTGCAAATGTTAACCTAATGTGCGTGGAAGGTTTTTGCTATTATGGTTATATACATTTTTCAAATGGTCGTGGAAAACTTTCCAATATGGTCTAGAACAAGGCGTTTGGCTCTAGAGAAATGCTGATGATCTAAACTGTGAATAGAAATTTATTTTCTATGTATTGAGCATGACCTGTCTTCTTGCCCATCATGACAGCGTCTATTCAATAAACAGAACAAATCGTTATACATGAACGTATAGCTCATATAAATGTCATAGAGTTTTGAAAGATTTGAATGAGTACCAGACAGTTAGACATCATTTCAGTGCTAAGTTAGGTGGGTAACAGTTAATCACTTACTTTTAACAGATGCTGTATTTTTCAATTGATTGGATACATATAGATGGCTTCCAATGACCGAACAAGATAAATGTGTACATAATGTCAGGCACGCTGCATTATCCTTATTCAAACGCGAAATCTAACAATGAAAATGTTTTATGGAATGGAGGTTGAAGTCACATTTTCCTATATTTGTCGAACATGAACACATTTGATCTACAACATAGTTTTCTGTACAAATGTAACTGAACCAATTCTAGTCAATATACTGGTAGATGTTATTTAGATTTTCAACAGAATAAACTATATCAGATTACATACTCTCAGATTCTGGAAGTTAGGAAACGTGAATAAAATCGTCATAGTAAGTGTAAATCATTTGAAGAGGAGGACAATTTACTTAGATGAAAATTGTTGTTAGGAAATGTTCAAAAACAAATTCTGCGCCTTTGAACAAACACAATCCAGCTTCATATACACAGAATCAATAAGTTACAACAGTTCATTAGCTAATCAAATCCGTCAGAGGCAGCACATCTCTCAGGTACTGAAATACGTCTTATGTTCTCTAGGAAAGGTGTCAACTTTATGTCTTACAAAAAACAAGCATAGCAAGTCATAGGAAGGTTATGAAAAATAATGCAAACTATATAAAAATTAGGAGATTTGCTTGGTTCATGCAGTAATTGTTAACAGTTCACGTTTAATTCCGAAGATTTCACAATAAACGGCAGTTAAATAACCAGTAGCCGGCTTCTACTAACGATAAAATAGGTTGAGCCCGAAATCGGTGAATTTGCGAATTATAAATTTCCAACAAGTTGACTAACTGTATAGTCAATCCCGTGACATTCTATTTATTAAGGGTCACCACAATTCTGGACTGTTCGACCTAATGGAGGAATGCCCACTTATTTTGCTATTAGTTTCAATAACAATCCTCATCTTGGTTGAGTGGCGATTACCGCCGAATAATCGATTGTGTCGTGAAACAGAGGTCAATCTATCCTTTTTAATCGACAAGCCACATTGGTTTCTGATGCGTCAGTATGTGGTGGGTAAGCCACTTACGAACATGACCAGTTCACAAAAGATTACTGGAACATAACAAATAGCCAGTATCTCCCAAAGTTCATTGTAAACTGTGCGATGTCAGAGTGGTACATAAAATGTTCATACCGGAATAATATAAACTGTTAATCAACTCAGCAATCCTAGAAAGGTAACAGACATCACATGTTTAAGCTATTACTTCGCTCACGGCTTTACATGTCACAGTTGTTGTCATGGTTACTCATCATGCTGCGAATCCACTGGTTTCCCAAAGGCATGACTGTCTGCATTAGGATTTTCTGTAACTTAGAGTTAACGTTGGTGCTGAAAGTAATACAACTTAACCTAGCAACTTTAATTTATTAATAACGTGAAAATCTGAATTTTCCCAGCTTTATAACTTTACTCACTAACGCTTATTCATGAACCTCGTACATTTTTGCGTCATTGTGTTTTCTAGAACCTGAGAGGAACCTCACCTATCATTGTATTCTGATACCAGGGTAAACTTACTTGGAAGCTTTAACATAACGTATAGGCTGAACAGAAAACGTTGAAAAAGCCATTCAAACTAACCTTCTGTTTGACGCAGGAATGAACCATGCGGGAGGGATAGTGAGAAAATAACGTCTTCATATGTTTCGTTTATGTTAAGCAGTTGCATTTTGCAGTGTTCTAACACAAGGTATTTCTAATTGTCATGAGAATTAGATCACAGCTGAGGCGGAAAAATTGCTGTCAATTTTCTTCAAAAGAATATGTGGCAGTCACTGATGAGAAAAAAGCATGTTGCATTGCCTGTTCATCAACAAACACTTTAGTTTCCCCACTTACTCACTGCCGGGGCAGTATGGCTTGTAGTCAACTTGTTAAGAGTTTTCAAGTTACTCGGCGTTTTTGTACCAGTATGTCGAAATCACCCTAATAAACGAACTTGTCACCATTATCAATAGGCATGCCGTTTATTTTTTGTATTTCATATGGTGCCACTTCTTTATCTGTTACAGCAAGCAGCTGCAAACGACATGTGATAAACCTGTAATTAGTAATGCACCGAGAATTGTGAAGATCACGGAGTATATTGGAAAATCCGCTAGTAATTTGCAAAGATGTGCTCTCATTTCGTTAGTATCTCAATGTGGTTCTGTGTATTGTTCGGTTCATAGAGGACATTCCTTTGCAAATGACCCCATTGACATAAACGCCGTTTTAACACTTCTCGCCTCATTGGAACGATTTCGCAGTTTCCAATTATATCGAGAAATAGATGTAATGGTCCGAATCGTCAGACCCGTCAACCAAATAACACAGTTGACTAAACAACGATGTATTCAGTTGGTCCTGGCTTTTCGCTTCAACGTGATTCATGTTCCTACAGCACAAAGTTCACATCTTCAAGGTTTATACATACGAATACGACTAACATGCGAGAAGCAATAATTTATAGATGACGGAACTAGGTGATTATACCAACAGGACTAATAGTTTTTACAGTGAATAGTACCACCTCAGTCATTGAAGATTTGAATAGATATACTGCAGAATGTTGAGATACAAGCATCTCAGGTATAATTACTGGACGAAACTACTAGTTATCCGAGTAACTAATCTCTAACTTACTTGTGTGCATAAATTTTAGTAACAAAATTAATTGACTGGAGAATACAATATTTTGCACATGATTATGTACGAATTTATTGTTTTGCTCACCTAAATGACCACCTACAAGTTTCATTGAGAGGAGATATTTCAGTCGTCCAACAAACGTAAGAGCGCCGTCAGTCACGAATAACGTTTGGTCACTAGTAGCTGTGGTTGAATAGCTTCAGAGACGTAATAAATTGCCGGATAATTTTAACAAGGCTTGGTAAAATGTTTAAATGTTCTGCATTAGTTTCCGTGTGAGTGTAAACACAAAAATTATTGATTGAAGCCGTCGAATTCTCATCGGCCTCACAGCTGCAGCTGTTCGTAAAGTATAAATACACTGAAAGTTTGCTCAGGTTAGATCCCATCGCTAGCGCATATCCGCGCCACGGCTGACAATCGAATTTTCGTACGATTCTGTAAGGCCAGCTTACTGGTCTCTGTTGCGATGTCCTCACAGTAGAGAACATGAAATTACAAGGAAGCTGTAAGTCGCAATGGCTGGTAAAAGGTTACGCGATCGTTCTTACCTTACAGAGAAGAACGACCTCGTTCCTTAAATCGATGACAACATCATACTGACATCCCTTCGAAGTGAAATTGCAGAAATAATTACATTCGTTAACCGCAATTTTCGCAGCTTATGTCTTCAATCAGATGTGAAATCCGCAGTTGATGTTGATTTCATAAAATTGTAATGAGCCACAATTTTTGTGGGAATTACTGGTTTGTTCGCTTATTTTTGCGGTAGGCAGACGGGTACCACACATTTTGTGATATTGGTGTTTGGGCTAGAAAGTAAAAACACGCGAAGTGCAATACAGTGTCTACTGAGCATGCGCATAATTTCTTACATCCTCATATCATCGTAGACAGCAATACATCAGTGGTTGACACTGATGTTTAACGAAACATGAACTTGAGTTTAGCTTTCATTTCATTACTTTGCGGAATCGATATTCTATTTCTAATCGATCTATACGCAAACGTGTTTGGCATATCAAAACAAACGGCGATCCTAATTTGCACAATATCAGAAAACATAAAACTAACCAGGTAAGTTTTTTCTCGAGGTATGTTATTCATTCCAAATTGCAATCAGGCCACACCTATTCAGTGACTCAACCAGCAGCATGTGCCTTCATACTGGGCACACTGTTTCCGTCGCTGGTTCAGCTTCAGCCGAAGCCTAGAGCTCCGTATTTGGATCTCCTCTAACTACTACTTGCTACTTGAAGGTGGCTTACTAGATACCACCACCTTCAGAAACGTCAGACCGTGTGGAAGTCGAATTCTTCACAGCAGAAACTAGCCGGATGGTTGGCGAAATTACTGAAACCGGTACGATATTCTGTGACAGAGTACTGTCTGAAGAATAGTTTTCATCTAACCACAATGTTAAACAATGTCGACATGTCCGACAAACATGTGGCTTCACTGAACATAGCACCGCCGTCCATAAGCATGTCTCTAGAAGGAACCATCCGTCTTAATATTATTTATGACTTCAAACCAGATAAATATTGCAACCCTGAAAAGTGAATCAGAACGCCCAACTTTGCTGTGTACATTTAATTTAAGCTTGGAAGTTCAAGACAGCACTTATTGTCAGATTGAGAGAGTCGCGATGCCCAATCCATTAGTTCCAGCGTTGGCAGATGCCTATATGGGCAAAATGGGAATACATGCAAATTGGACAGTTTGGTCCACTATAGAAGATATTTTGATAACACACTTACAGTCACAAATGATCAGATGTAGGCGACAGATTTATTACGCCTAATGAACTGTTTACAACCAGACGTTCGTTACACTTTAGGTACTGAAGTCAACGACCTGTTGCGGTTCCCGGATAGAAACGTAATTAAGAGAATGAATAGATCCATTCAGCGTGTTACATATCGAAATAATAAGCGGACCGGTCTGTATCTACACATGAACAGCTTTCTTCCACCGGCATACGAAAACGCAAACGGTTTATTCGGTCTGGTGGGCTTTGTACTAGTAATATTTTGGATGACGAACTATGTCAAAAAGAGCGGACTTTATTAGACAGCTGTTCTCCCAAATCGATTTGGGGGAAAATCCACCAAAAATAAGTCTCAAAGCTCAGTTCTCAAAAAGGCGGTAGTTTTACAACTGTCACTCAACTGAGACAATGTGTGTCGAATAGTTGAGCAACGCTCTAGGTCAGCTGTTGTCCGTACGTTCTCTGCCGTAAAGCCAGTGATCGTATACAGAACAGTCTGAAACCTCACCCCACACCTGCTAAGCAAACAGTGCACCAGTTTGGAACCAGGGCTGCCAAACACTTACCGAGATGGGTTACACAAACGGTCATGCAATCGGACAAATTGATAGCAAACACCCAAAAAAGCCACTGTAGTCGATCGCCAAGCATCACTTGATGACACAGCATGTGACTGACTAGTCAGAGTCGTTTCATGTTGCGTTCCTGAGTGGAAACAAAGGTTTGTTTCAATATGTCGAGGCTATTGCGATTATACACCGTAACCCCATTTTCCACATACAAAAGCACCGTTTGTGACGTTGATGCTGACATGATAGCAACTGTACTCTATTTGGATATTGACCTTCAGTGATTGGTTCATGGTTTGAAATTTAGTACATTTTAAACCATCTGCAGTAAAAACCAGTAGAGCCGCAGCAAAACCTGGTCAGCCATAAATAGTCACGTCATTCTTTGATCTCCCCTATTCAAATGATTCCAGATATGGCATTTCTGAGCTTTCTTCTTGGATCCGAATTTCCGCTGTTAAGACATATACAGCGTCCAGGCATGATGTTTTCCTCGCAGGTTCGAATCCAATTAAAGATCAGATTCTTCGTAGATGAGTCTCTAAGATACTCCATAAAATTTGGCGATAAATCCTTTGAATAGTTTGCAACTACTGTTAACTTTTCACGTCACTTATGAAAGCAGTACTGCATTCAACTAATCAGATCTAAGCTACGCAGGCAGTGTATTTCAACGCTGCATACTGACAAACGGTTAGTGGCCGAAGTCTATCAGAATAATAGTGTGTATTCATTATTCGATATATCGAACACCTGAACCTAGTGGTGGGACAAGGTTGAAGCAAAGTTGACCTCCGTCTGAACCCATCACTAAAATATGCCAACGTGTGACATAACAGTAGCGGAACGAACGCGCATGCTCAAAGAGAAATGGAGAGGTATAGGTCGAAGTGTAGTGAATCTCAATAAGTTTGTAGCAAACAAGTTTGTTCTGAGGAATCAGCTGATAAAGCGATTGTACAACCTCCATCGAGCAAGTCCGTATATACATATATATCGGTGCAAGAATATGCTCAAGTTTTCATGCTTTTTCAAAAGCAAATTGGACATAACAAACCAATCATAGTAAGTCAGAGAAGACGTTAATCAAAATGATTATGATCTAAAAACGCGGAGTATTAAGACGATTACAGTTCTCACGTATAAATAAATCTGAAAATGTTACGTGCACAAACAAGGAAACTCAGTATATCTTTTTTATCTCCAAATGAATTACGAATTTTTTATTAAATTTTCTCTGAATACAAATAAGGGTAAAAACATCATAATGAAATATTTTCGGGTAATAACTATCGTACTCCTGAAAGTTTAATGACAATCTCTAAGCAAACGATATTGATACTCCAGTTTCAAGTCCGTAGAGTTACAAACGGCAATATATAATTCACACGCTACCAACATCTATGCACACATTAAGTATAGATAAACGTCATTATACTAACATACCCCAAGCTTCTGAAATACAAAATTGCGTATTCATTTCAATGTTTACTTGCATGCGTTATGAAGCGATCAGAAACGTATCGGACTTTCGACCCGTTATACGAGTTGTGAATTTGCTCCTTAAAAAGTTCGGTTTAATATCAGGATGTAGCCAATTCTAAACGCGAATTTTTTCTTCCGTTTTTTGCTTTTAGCACCTTCGCTCGTTCAATGTAATTAATAATTGTGATTGCAATCAATAGCTGTGAATATAATTCCGGAATTCAGCAAAATGAATCCATTTCACCCAATTTATCAATAGAAAGAAGAGACTTCTGTATCGCGAGAAGTCACCGATATGCATGCTGTGTTCACACACGATTGCATACAGTTCGAATATGCGATTATAAATAACAATAGTAACTCTCAACCACTGGCCACTACATTGAAGCAATTGATTGTTATTAGTTCCAGTATGCGTTGCATCGAAAAATGTCAGACATTTTGTATTCCATGTCACAGTGCAACCAAGTACCTACGTGAACGGTGGATTAAAAGGGTGAGTAGTTGGCCAAGGCACATCCATCGCGCGCACAGTACGCTTCTGTGAGACCAGGGTTGGGTTGTACAGGCGAAGTCTAATAGTATCCGCTGTGGGTGGAATCGCACGCACCACTTTCTTAGACTGGTTGGCCTTAACTTCGGTAGATTGGGCGAAATTCGTTAATTCCACTGACAGAATGATTCGAATCCACCAAGTAGGATAGTGTGGCATTGGCGACATATTTCGTTACTCCACTGTTGAGCCAAGCTGGGTGGTGCTCACAGACCTGTTCAGATAAACTTCCGGTCGTGCACCCAACAAAAATGGTTCCACGGGATCATGTGAATGAGTTTACGCAGAACCAGTCTACAAAAGCAGGTACTTTATCTTTTATACATTGGCAGGAAACCGTAATGTACTTAAAATGGACACGTAATTTAGCCTTTGAAGGTAGTCTGGTGTGTGGGGTTTTCTTACATGCTGGGTGTAATTGGTCCCTTTCACTACCCCATTCCATGTTTCTGTCTATGAATCTTTCCGCATAACCATTCCATATGGATGTTTTACGTGAGGATACCAATTCTGCAACAATGGTGTCGTCCGTGCAAATTCGTACTACTGTGCCTGTCAAACCTTTAACTAGACTTATTTTCTGATCGAGCGATATGAAGTTACCGAAATGAATGTGCTGACCATTCCAACTACTTCTTCTGTGTATCGTGTGCTGAAATCAGCCATCGGCTCAATGACTTGAACAAACATCCGAAAATCTTAACTGCAGTGCCCAATGAAAATTGTAAATTTTTGTGAGCGGAGTTGAACCTGTTGGAGATATCCGTCTGATTTACGTTGTAAACCAATAAGCAAAAGACGTCGTCAACGCACCTGTTATAAAAATTGCTTTGGTTTACCGCTGATCTAAGGTGTTTGTTTTCTGATTTTGCCACGAAAGTATCTGCAAACAGCGGTATCAACTGCGATCCCATTTCGACGCCGTCACTTTTACCGAAAATTCTTTCGTTGAACGTGAGCGGTTCGTTACAAGTACACAGACAAAGTAACTGCTTGAGTTCAGCCGTTGTTATCTAAATATCTGTAACCATATCCTCAATATTATCTCGAGTATTACATGGTCTGCTTTAGCTGGACTTTGGTAAGTAAGGTTGTACCATCGAAAGAAATCAATCATTGTCCAGCCAAATCGATATGTTTGATTTCATTCACATGATCAAGGGAATTGCGGAAGTTGTGCGTCGAAAGTTTAATGTTACAGTGAAATAAATGAACAAATTCACACGAATCTACATAAGTTTCTCACGAAACTTTCACCATGACTGAAAGTAACGTGACAGATTGCGTGAACGACACGACATTTTAGTCTATTTCATATTGGACGAAAACAAACTCTCTTCCATTAGATTAGGTGAAATAGTGGGCGGTTGAGTGCTTACTTTTAGCTGATGCTGTAAGTTTTGAAATGTCCGAGTGTAAATCGATAATTTTAGTTAGCATCAGTGCTCATCGGTAATTTCAAATAGCTCAGTGGAACTAATGTGAATCAGTCAATGTCTACCTTGTGCTAGCCAGTCCGTCACAAAATATTACAGTGGAGCTGAATCATGCAGTGTGTGTTAATTACAATGTTCAATGGAATTTAATAAAAAAATATGTAATCTTTCATCGATCAACCTCCAGTTATTACTTTTTAAACGGCATAAAATATCGAACAAAGAACAGGTGGACTCAAAACATACCTTCAACATCTGTAACGTGATCAATGGAAAACTTTCTATTCAACGAGTGCACAATGTTACATGCAAATTTATGTTCATTTTGTAGATTGTTGGCTAAAATCATGCGCAATGAATATCCAAATTAGTTTGTGAACATTCTAGATAATTTTCTGCATTCTTTCAATATAATACTGAACAGTGAATAATCGACCGAGCTGTCAAACAAAAGTTCCGCGGTATACAGCAGACTCTGTGGCACTAGATTATTTCCGGGATCGTTACATGAGGACAGTATTGCTTTATAATTAACGGGTTCAGTTTAGAAATTATGTTATTTTTTTCTTCCCACGTTAACTATCAAAAAGGTAATCAATTACACTGATGGTTTACGATGGACCATTCGCAGTTATACGGTACGAACTGGTCGACTTAGGAATCAAAACTATCGTTTCATCTTAGTTTAATTTGATAAATAAAAGTGGAAATAGTTAGTGTGAGTTGAACTGATCTTCTCCGATCAAAATACACTGATTCCATTCAATCATATTAAGAGTACACCGCACATTTTTGCATCGAGAAACATCGATAATTACGACTGCAATTCTTACTGGAAGTTGGATCTAGAATCATGCACATAAGTGAAAGTTCATGTAATAGCACAAATCGTTCAACAAAACTGAGAATATTGATTCTTATATTGAACTTTCACTTCACTCATGTAACACGCATTCGAAAAACATATTTTGTAACATAACGTTGCATAGAAATAGCATGTAAATCTTTCGTTGTTTTGAATGTAGACATACTTCATATCAGTGCTTTGCGTCGAAGGTTCCACAAGTATGGTGTAAGTTTTGCCACTCTGCACTAAGAATTTTAGTCAGCTATATGCTAATCTGAAATGCTTGTCTGCCTGTTGATATAAATATTTACTGGGCTAACCCATGAGTTATGTACTGATCACGTATCACAATTATATACAGATGCATGCGAAATGTAAATTATTTAATAAAAATGCGGAATAACAATAATATCCGATTTGTTTCAAGTCCATGGTTACACTTGGTATTATACATTGTTTCCTTTTCGTTCCAATTGCCAAATCTGTTATAAACAAAACCGTGTTCAGCGACTATGAACAGAAGTGAAAAATCATTTATCCTGTTTGGGGAAGTTGAACAAAATATTTACTATCTCAACGCTATTATATAAATCTTGTGCATTCTGCGCAACACAATCCACTAGTAAACTCCGGAAAATTAGCAAACGTAGCACATTCACTTACCTTTAACTTCTGCAATGAAATCGATTTCATTTGGAAACTATTAATGTTTCATTGCTTCTTGTTTATCAATTGTATTACTTGAAAGTGGTTTGATAGACTTCCTGGTTTTGATGAAACGCCGTGGTAAAATATTTGGGCTTTTGCTGAAGTCGAAACAGTAAAAGGAACAGCATGCCCAAACGGAGCTACGGAGTCACGAAACGGCCCACGATATTCACATGTGGACTGAAGTTGAAAGCCCTATCCACTGTTTCATATAAAATCTACCAAATGATCCAGGGGATCGACTAACTCGGCAGGATT
>JTDE01000457.1:5447-60854 GCA_014338405.1 Paragonimus skrjabini miyazakii | reverse complement strand
ACGACTGGATCCTCATTATACATGACAGAGAGTGTGTACAAGCCCCACTCGATGATGACTGTGAAAATACCGTCGCGATGTACAACGCACTCAGTAGAGTACCCTCTATGAAGAAATTCATCTGAAGAAAGATCTACGTATTTGTGTGTTGCCTAATATACCTATCATCACGAAGAGTTTCAAATAGGCGTTCGCTGTTCTTAAGGAAATGAAAACGATCATCCCAGCTTGGAGAAGGTAGTGTTTCAAACACACGACGGAATTTGACTGAGAACTTCACTTAAATTCATTATTCAATTCTTGCACGCTGCTTTGTATACAGATCTGTTTACCACTGAGCACGTTTGGCCTATAGCTTTCAAGTGTGATACTGGACATCAGCATGTGACTTATGTGTCGCTACGTAAAGCTATTGATATCTGTCCGCATGAAATTGAAGGACTGCATGAAGACAAAAATCACACTATTCTATCCTAACATCGATCTCATAAAATGGATCCCCACGTGTTTTCGTGACAGAAAATGTTGACGTAGTGCCAATAAGCAATGTAAATACCGTTCTAGAACATTTTGTAGATAGGGACACCGATCACTGTAACAACCTTCCTCTGATATTGATGTCTGATGCCTGCAGGTTACACACGACTTGATTTCTACCTATAAAATCTTGTATCAGCTTTCGCATACTCCGAAGCAAATACATGGTACAAATCCCTCTCATTGAGGTCAGTCATTGAAGTTGCAAAACCAGATGATAGAAAGAGCCTTAGCTGAGAAAGCCTACCAGAATTCACACTGTGTGTGTGTCCGAATAACATGAGTTTGATGGAAAACTTAATCGCACACTCGTGGTGTCAGCCAGATTAGCCGAATTCACTCACTTGAAGTGGGATTAACCGAATAACACCAAAACGTGCACATCATTACCAGGTGAAGCGCGGTTGTTTTATGTCTGACTGTCAAGTATCAGGTGCAGCTCTCCTGCTGTTTTATTCTGACTGTTTTATCATGTTAAGTTTGTGCATGCAGTCGAAGTGTACGTATCTGTGCGGCAGGTCTGTTGGCGCGGTTCATCATTCGTTGAACGTAAGTACACCCGTATGCTTGCGTTTGTCTACTTATGTTTGGGCTGGGTCATGCGACCTGTTCATGCATGAGTCTACTTGCTGCTGTTTACTGATCCCCACGTAAATCCGTCTTCCTTGCTTTACTACCTGACCGCTACTTTCAGGATACAAACATTTGCCTCGTTTGTGCAAACCGTCTTTGATGTCTGATTCACTGTCACATTTGGAACGACTCGACAGTGAAACCCATTGTTATATGCTGGACCTCGAGGAGATTCGAAGGCGGTTTGTTGAGACCTGTTCACAAAGTTACCTCGTGGAATATTTTGGTCATCTTTACACTACTACTTGATTCGATCAACTAAATACTGCAAAATCATTTTGTGAAAACACACGTTTGGCGTTTGTTTGTCAGTGCGTTATTACTGGCTTTTCTAGTAGCACAACAGCGCAGGGAATATGCAAAGATTGAGCGCACCAATGGACACAATATTATGTGCTTTCAACTACGTGGTTAAAATGTACGGCAATTGTGTATTACTTTGATTACAAAACGCATACGCAAAACGCGGAATATTTTATATCCCGCATTGGTTCGCGTACATCTGCACGCATTTGCTGTGTGCCCTATGTGGGCTTGATCCGCCCGGAGGAAATCTTCACAACAGACATCGTGACATAAAGTACTTTTCGCAGTAATTGTCGTGCCCATGAAAGAACAGTGCAAAAATAAATCCGGTTTTATTTGATATGATTTTATTACGAACAATTACAAGTGAACAACCTATTGGGAACAGGAATTTAAATATAAGAGTCGATTACTTCGTTGAAAAGAAACCCAACGGAATTTTATTCTCATTGAAACTAAATCCGGCTAACAAATTATGGTTGATTGTTTACTCTCTAACTGTGTCCGGCATTAATATTTTCGATATCGGAGAAACGTGGCATTATTTGACATTCTTTTGTTTATCAGGCTAGCGGTACATTTGAATGCCTGAAATGTGTTCCAAAGTCATGATTAGATACAGGTTCTGCTGGTTCACAAACGTTAAAATGAATCGAGCAGAACTTCTCGATACATGTCCGTAGGCAATTAAACGAAGGGGCTTTGGTATAAAAATGTTGCAGAAAGGGATAAAATATTTCGGTTCAGATAAGTTTCCAGTGAATAGTGAGTGCAATCGCTGGTGGATGGTACGGTCATTTCTGTCTCCAAAGCAAATATATGAAAATTCCATGACCACTGGTTGGATTCCAGTATATCGTACGAGAGCATTCTGCTTACTTAAGTAACTCAAACAGATATGGGAATGTTCGGATGATAAAACGTGTAGTTGACTTGTATTACATGTTCCCAGCCTGCCAGCCTGAATCTACAAATCTCCGCTAGGTTAGACTATTTGCCAGAAGAAACGAGAAAAGAGAAAACAATATGTTTAACAACAACATTTTTAAATCGATCAATGAGGCGCGAACAAGAAAAGCAAGCGGCGAAGACAGAAGGTTTGTCAGTGGCGAATTGATGGGTCTCTTGGTATGGTGGTGTGATTATTTTATTGCAATAACTGTAAGTGCAAATCCATAGATACTTGGTGCAACATCGTCATCGTCTAAATATGAATATTGAGATATAATACTACTAGTATCAAGCCACACAGGCAACCTGAAACGTGACTCCGATTACACTGTTGATATTGTCTACTGATATTATCGTTGTATTGGTGCTTCGCACATAAAAATCATGTGCCATTGCTCCTGTCCGTTCGTGACCAACGTAGTGTTCCAGTAAGTGTAGTGTGACCTGCGTCCCATCGTTTCATCTCCCCAATGAATATCAGTTCTCACTAACTGACACTCTCTCACATCGTGTGCAACTGCGCTGGAACTCCGACGATACTGACGAGGATCACAGGAACTCGTCGTCGTTGCGAGTGAACAACTTCCGACGAAAGGACACGGAGCACTGCACGTGAGAGAATTTTGGCCAGTTCATGTGAAGCGGACTGACCAAGGACCAGGTCAATTTGCCAGCATTTCCTGACTACCACTTTTCCGGGAGAGCTGCAAGTTTAACGAGGAGCAGAGCACCGCAGTGTCTGTGGCCGAATACGCGCGTATTACGTAAGATGGACGGAAGCAGAAGACGTGCAACTTCAAACATAAAAATACCGATATATCCATCTCGTTAATTTTCTGCTACAGTGCGCACGATATGTGATTATCAACAAACACTGTCTGAGGTATGCACAACATAATAGCTAACAACCGACTGCTTAGCTTGTGTCTGCCTCGTTGTCAAAATCATCAATAACGCTTTAGCTCACTCAACTACACAAATAGACTAGGAAACAACAACAGTGAAAGAGCAAGTATTGAAGAGAAAATTGATTCATTCCGAGGCCAGGTTTCCCACAATATCTCCTCCAACTAAACTTGCTAATCAAGTCTTGGCATCCTGTTTCTTTTATACCACAATTGCCACATTTTTGGATAGACTGCTAACCAGCTCGAATAGAAATGTCCCTTTGCTCTCTGATAACCCGCTGAAAAATGTCTAGTTCTGAAAATTGTCAATGCCAACAAAAAGATGTTTCTTGCGATCATCGTTCCTCCAAACGAGAAAACAAGTTTGCACGAAGGGCAAAATGAAGAGTGCAGATAAAAACATGTTGTATAGCAAGAAGTTTCGGTTGTAAGGAGTGTACTACTCGGATTTTGAATGGACAGATGATGCCCAGAGAACGTTCATCATAGCGGCAGATGCTAGTGACCGTAGCCTTGGAGCAGTACTCAAGCAAATTAAAGGAATAATCGAATATGCCAGCACAGTCCTGACCCCAATGGAGCTGAACTATTCGACCGTTGACAAGAAATGTTCGGCAATTTTCTAGGCACTGGAAAAGTGGAGGAAGTACTTGTTGGGTCAACAGTTCCACATGGAGAAGGATCATAAACCTATAAAGTGAATCAAGACTGCGTGGGAATAGAGACGGAAATTAGTCCGATGGGCACTGCGTTTGACAGCCCGCGTGACCACCAGAAAGCCATGCCGCAGTTCAAGGCGCCCAGGCTTGGACAAAGAGCGGATCCATCCGTGTTCACTGTCACTATGAAAGTTTGCTGAACAGAGCACTATCAGGATTGGATCAGGAACCGGGACGATGTTTCTTGCGGTCACCTTTACTTCAAACGAAGAAGAGGCGTGAACAGTTGACATAATCAGCACGACAAACGAAAGTGGACTGTAGGCTACAACTGAAGGTAACCGTAATAACGTTCACCTTCACAATAATCATCTTGGAATCCCAGACGGTAGCAAAAATCAAGATGTCGTAACACTTGTTGACCGCGCTGTAAATAACCCTTCATAATCGAGCTAAAGGTTCCGGATGAAGGGGTAGCTCAGGCAAAATTTATATTATTGCCGCCCAAAAGGTTTATAGGAAGTGTCCTATAATGCCTCCCGTTTTAAGAATTCCATACCCACGAACCTTGTTCGGCTCACTTCAAATGAATCCGAAGATTTTTTTGGTCCGCTATGTCGAACAGTTCCATCGGTGATCTCACAACATCAGCACATCGCCTTCTTTAAAGTTTCACATTCGTCGGTTGAAAGCGAATGATTCCATGTATCTTCTCAAACTGAGCAAATTCAAACTGACGCAGATTCCGCAAACTGCGACTCAAAACGTACCACTAGTGTACATCTCCAAGGTGCCAACGTGAGCTCAAGTTATGTTGGCGGGCCAACTGCAACACATGCTGGCCATCGTAAACACTCGGCAGAATGAACCGTGGCCAACGAATTCGCTGTGTACAATCACACACACTCTCACTGGTTGTAGCCCCACACCTCTGTTTTTAATTTTGCAACAAAAATGAGTCACGAAACTATGAGGATATATATACGAACTATCTGAATCTGTACAACAGATAACCGGACAACAAACTGAATGTTCATAACAATCAACCCTAAATACACTCGAGCGTGTGAGGCCTTGCTGATATTTGAATAGGTCTCATCACAGAGCAAATTCACTGAAACGGTTACTCCAAAGGAAGAAAGATGATTGTGAGATCCTATTTATTCACACTATTCTGACACTTTCAATTATTGGAAAAATTTGGCTCTTCAAGGAAGATGTTTCGAAAGTGGATCCAAATCCAGAAAACACCTACCTTCAGGGCATCTTCCAATTCAGGAAGTTTGCCTGTATAGCCTACAACAGGAACGCATATACACATTATTCAGAATAGGTCGTAGTGTCACCCGGATAAATTGTTACATACGAGAGGGATGGAAACGGGACCACCTTCGCATTTTAATAACGTTCTAATCAAGTTGATCTCAAACTCCTTGCCATAAACATACCAGATGAACGTGTTCGTCCATTCCGAAGGACTAACAACAGTATTGTCAGGCGCAGGCCCAGATAAGGCGCCAAGAGAATACACAATTCCACGAATCTCAAAATTTTGTGGAGATGACACTGGAGTCATTAGGGAATGACTCGATAACCTAGATCACCAAACTCAACGTGGCAAGTGGTTTCAGCAGTGTCTGCGTAAGCAACTACCTTGATCATACACCAGAGCAACTGGTCACACGCGTTAATAAGCGCATCGCCAGTCGATGGGTTTACTTAACAAACTAGATGCGTGGGTATAGGTTGACAACCCGAAAACTGTAACGCTGGAGCAACGTTGTGTTCCGGACATCTTTGGTCAATTGCGTTGCAGATGTATGCAACAAAGGACGGCTCAGTTTTAATGTTAAACGGCGAAATTTTTAAATTTTTTTTCATTTAAATTCATTTTCGTAGTTTTTCACACCAGCAGACACCGTGAGTTAAGGTATGTCACTGATAATTTGGGCAAAATAAGCTAACCAATTCAAACTGATAACCTTGAATTGATACACGAAATGACCAAAACGAAAAGCACCAAGAACTGTGATTAGACACGTGATAGGTTCTGTTTATTCCCAATGTTTGTCTGCATATAGTACGCGCTTTTTAGTCTTGCAGATAATGAGAACATTTGAGGTGCTACTAGATCGCGTTATGTATATTCGTCCTGCTTCGTTTGATCGATTGACAGTAAATCAGATTTTCAATTAAATGTGTCTGCGTCGAAGGCTTAAATGATTTATGAATACATCAATTGTGTGCTAGTATGAAGGTAGTGCTCCGAAGAAATTGAATCGCGATGTCCACTTTTATGGAAACCCAGCACAGTTTCACCGTACGACTCTAAACCGACACAGTTCACTGTGTTGTTATAAATTGCGGAGCGGGATGTCCAGGGCAAGCGAGCTGCAAACCTCTAAGGAGTATCAGTGTGTTTCAATTAAAACTTCTAACGATAATGCCATAATTCAATCATTTCCATTTTAATGTTGCGTACTTCAGACATGCAAGGTCATTTTGTTCATATCGCTTGCTTTTTTTCAAACTTAGCTCAGATACCTGATGAAAAAATTATATAGCATTCATTCTGGGATAGATAGAACACCAGTACACATGAACAAGTCATGTTCAGTCAAACTCAGGATTGTTTATCTCTAACCGATATTCCTGAAATATTGGTATGTTCACTTCCAGCCATAACTTTTGTGCTAAAGCTATTGTATGTGTGTCACTGTGGAATTGGCGCGTCAAGCATATCAAACAACAGTCCACAGCGTTACATAAACCAAAACTTACACCAAACCATTTATTCAAACAGCTGAAAAATGATTACGTGCATGCATAATTATCTCATTTATGGACATGAATGGTCCACCTCTGTCCCCCATCAACCAACCTGCATCAAGTTAAGAAATACTGATTTCTTAGTGAACATTTGAACACTGAAACTTTACAATGTCCTCGTTAGACCATCATCATAACAGCGAAACAAGCGTTTTCAATGAATTTCGTCTTGTGAAATCTACGGTTTTAATTCAAAATTCCCGAACCGTGAATATTTGCACACCATTTTTGCACACATATAATTAGTGATGCAGGGTCAATCACTATGCACAATCGCTAGATAACAGAGATTTTACGTAAAACAACCAACGTCATTTCTGGAGTTTTTTCAACGAACAATGTCTTATCTCATTTATGTTTATCGTAAGATTAGTTCCTTCACACGAAACAATTCTACAAATATAGACAATGGTGTTAACGCTACTGATGAGTGATACTTTAACGAAATAAACATTTTCACCAATAAAAATTCACACAAACCTGTTTTCCAAAAAGAACGAGACTGACCAGGTCATATTAAGTTGTTACTAAACATTTTACGACACCATCATCTCGTTCGCCGTAGTCGTGTAATGTTTGCCTCGTAAATAAATTTAGAGTATTGAATAGTACAGGCTCGTTCTAAATTTTCAATCTGTGCATACTGCATATACAATGTCGTCTTTTGCAACTAAATCTATTCTGGTATCAACCTCTCTGTGATACATGCTCGGTTAGCTACAGTAGAATTATGCTGTGAACTAATTTGCTGTGATTTAGTGCATCGAGGCTATTCTGTCTAGCCCTCTATTTTAACGGCATGTATAAAATGTTTTGACGTAAGACGCTGATTGTGATAAGATCAAGTTGACAGCGCCTTTTCAGTGCAACTATTTGTAGTTACATTTAGCGAAATACTTATTTACCTACAAATTATCAATGGCCTTACAGCCTGATTTGATAAATTGCTTCGTCTTCAAATTAGGGAAGGCAGTGGGATTAAGTGGTTCGACAACCAGACAAATGTGGACGAAACATAATTTCCTTCGTGTGATTGATTATTAGAACAGTTCGGTTTGTGTTCAATGGAATGCAAACAATCCGCGTTGTATGATACCAGATGGGTTTCATTAATAATGAGTCATATGATGATAGAACCAAAATACAAGCGAAATGAAATACCCGTGTCTGATTCACTTCACAATAAAAAATGACAATGGGATTACGAATTATAAGATGTCATTTCGAACAATGCCATTGAAAAATCGTTTCGTACCAAAATATGATAAAAAATTAAGTGGAATATGCTGTCTAAAATATGATGTAAAACTAACTGTCGTCGGCTGACCACACCAAATTATATAATATATTTTTCGAATCGTTTTAAAATATAGACGCAGTCTTATTCTGGAAATTATGGGTTTTGACTAAATTGGAAGCAGCGATAAAAACAAGTGCCTTTAGCCGCCATGTGCCCTATCAGCCTAACAACAAAGCAAACAGCAGCAGCTATACTTATTCACAGTAATGTGAAGAAATTTCCATTGAGGGAGAAAACTGTCGGGTGGTCATTTGACGAAAGCCATATGGAAAGATTGTATGAGCTGGTAACTAACTATAACTGTGTGACCCTTCAATTACCCGTGTAGTTTTGTGTCTCTGCACAAACAGTCCAAGCTGACTGATGGCGTACTGCTTCTAATGCTGATGCAAATCCAGTAGAAGCACAGATGTTTCTAAATCTTGTCCGGTTTAAATTAATAGCATGGTTCATCAGCGCGTTATTTTCACAGCTCAACAGTTGTATTGGTCCATTGCATTAACCGTTGTTTCCCAACACCGGCGTTCTAAATTAAATCAGATTTCTCTTGACTTCGGAAATGTTGCCTCAAAATTGCTGCTTTCAGTTGCTTTCAATTTATTTTGGCAGGTTCTAATGCCATCTAGATGTTTCCCTCACCAAAATTTAAGGTTGCTTTTTCTGTTATATTTCTTACTAAGCAAATGTGCGGTTTGTTAAGAATTCACGTTTCATCATATTCATATCTAGTTTAGTGGCCTCAATCTCAGCAAAGTGTCTTTGAAGGCGTTGTGGACAGTTTTCATTGCTACTTACTAAATTTTAAAACAATTACTTCTGACATATCAAAGCAAAAAACCAAGAACGCTTTCTATACTGTATTTTGGCTCTTCATAAAACCTATATTTTAACGAGATGCAGTTTCCTAAGCAACCGCTGTCAGTTATCTTGATATATAATTGTAAGCATTCAACACGAAAGCACTTCAGATTAAACTTGTTAACATCATCCATACAAAAAACCCAGATCACTAACCACTACGCCAAGCTCTACCAGCTAGGAAAGCGAATGTTACAATAATGGGTATCAAGTAATATTACCACAAAAGTATGCTTTCAAATGGAAGTAAAATGTACAGGTTTGTAGGTTTGTGCATTTTACAATTACGTGCCACGTACAGATCGTGTTTAAATCTTCTACGAGGTAAGTCCAGAAAAATATGTGACATTTATGTGACGATTGCTCCCGGATATGTCGTACAATAAATCATCGGTTGATCGCATATTTCCGATTTGTTTAAGATGTTAATGATGTTAATGATGTTTCACAAGTCTTGATTTTCCAGTATCTGCCCACACCGCTACAATATACTTGGAAATATCTACAACACACAAGTTAAAACATAGCAATGTGGAATTCGTACAAACTTTATATAAGAAAACCTCAGCGTTGATCATCTGCATCTGTTACATTATCGCTGACGTGTGGGCAACCACAGCCAGTTGTCATCAACCGGATAAGAGAAACACCAGAGTAGCATTCCTGGATGATTCAATATTTCATTCATATCGTCGACAGCGATTTGAACTTCACTTCACAAAGGAATGTTGACAAAAGCCTTATTACACATGGTGCCTATACTGTCTCCACGTTCTGCAATCATGAGTGGTCATAACAATGGGCTTCAGCAAGACAGCCTCTTTTGACGTACTGACGATCACCGAACAACTCCATCAAAATTTGTTTAGGTTTCCATAGCTGTGCTATTTTGTAGCAGCTGGTTCATGGATATACACTGTTATGGGTAAAGTGAAGTATATTCTAGCTTCTTTCAGAATGCTTCTTCCACCACTATTTCATTATCACTATATTGACCCACTTTTGCTGTGAAACGAAACGTTTTTCTCAACGTTATGGGTGTAGTTTACTACACCCAGACTTAAAGGAGTTCATGTTTCATTCGATTTGTACATACACTTATAATTAATGAAATAATTTGTTCACTGTTTCTGAAAAGCTTCCTTATAGTCTACGTCAGTAATCCGACAAACTTTACTCACCTATTCCCAACTCTCTCACTAAATCGGAGCGGAGTTCTACAAGAGAAACACATGATTTTGTGAAGTTGAATGCACCTTCAAGATCTACAGTTTAATTCACATACACTGAGATATTCTCCTTTGATACGTGTTTGGGATATGACAAACGATTTTCTTCGATATCCTCTTGTCGTGGGACTGCAATTACAAATATTCCGAGGAAACTTGTTTCGAGACAAACTGCAAGGTTTCCAAACTGTTTATCAACGTATGACGATATGAATTGACATCTAAACTAGACCGGACGTCACACGATTGTCAGTGTGTGGATTCGACGTAACAACGGAAGTTTCGTGAGCCAAAATTATTTGCTATTTAAATTGTGTTTAGGACTGCAAGGTCTGACTGTCATCAATACGGTTACTTTTAAAATGCGTTGATGTGAAGTACAACGATATATTTCATAATACCTACAATTGAACCAGATATTTGAGCGGATTAGTCTAACCGTCTTTCCTGTTAATCAGTACCTGACCAACGATAAGCTTGCAAAGCTGGATTAATGCAGCGTTTTTTAATGATGAGACCTGGAATGAAATCTAGTCATTTGTGTTCAGAAAAACAATAAAGTATTGGTCTCTTGGTCATTATTGTGCTCCAGAATGTGTTCGTGGTACGAAGTGGCGCTTATCAAAGTCGATCAGGCGACATCAATCAGCCTGAAAATTCACCGGGTACCAAAATTCATCAACTATCGCCGTAGTCGTGAATAAATCGCCGACGCCGAACACAGCACAGATGAAACCCAAAGCGACCACATTAGTTCTATACAAACAGTTGACCCTGAAACAGTAAGGTTACATGAAGTCAACGTCCGGCCTGTGTCTAACGTCCTCTCGTGATGCGTTGTTTTAATGATTATCTCAATGAGTTAACGTCGTTTAAAGCATGAGGAGTTTTCTTGAACTACCTCAGAATGTACTGATTTGAAGAAGCGTCATATTGGACAATTACTTGTGGCGTCAGTGAATATACAGTTTTTCAAATACACGTTATTATCTGCATCCAAATATGTTAAACCATGCTTGGCGCTACACGAAGCATTTCACTAACAACACATCTGATCGCGGAGTTCCCTTCAATTCTCCGAAAACAGACGTAAATAAACAGACCCTGCTGCATGTGACACCAGTTAATACTTTAATGTTCAGCACTTACCAATACGTGTGGTTTCATCTGTTCTTGCTAAAAAGTAAGTGAGAAAAAAACCTTCTCGAAGTTATACACCACATTAGCATCATCGCATAACGTCGATAGACAGAAACCCAATGCTACCAAATTATACCAGTCTACAATATGTCAATATATTATTTTATGTAGAACTTACTTTTGATGATTAAACGGAAATAACGAGTCATATTGAATCAGCATTCTGAGAAGATAGTACGAATCAGTACGACATTGTGGACGTTCACTTCAGAAGTTGGAAACTTCTACAATCGCCAATTTGCACTAATTAATAATCTCAAGCTACGTTCCGTCATGTTCCACGTACGCTGTACTGCACATATCCAGGTATCCATTATGTGTGTTTTGTTCAACCCTGTAGGCTTAAAAAAGAAGCAGTAGGATTTACTCAAATACTTTGTCTTGCTTTCTCAGTCAGCCCATTTATCGTTGAATGCAAGTTCATCTTATCAGAATGAATGAGTGGTCTCGCGTCCAGAGGACCGGAGAACAGATCGCTGATTCAGTCATCAACTTGAGTTGACCTTCAGACGGACAGTGAAACGGTGAACTACATGATACATCATAGCACCAGGTAGTAGTAACGGATTTAGCCAAGATTCTCACCTAGTTTTTGCTTTACATTAACTAAAACCATGTCTTTACTGGAAAACTAGTATTCTTGCTACACTGTCCTCGTTGACCTGATTTTTTGAAACAACCATCCGGTGCTATCGTTCGTTCCATGTTATCGCGCACACTAATGTACGCATTCAGACTTCTGTTCCACTGTCACTCGCAAAGAAAGCCAAATTTGTTAACATATCACGAAAATAGCATGAACGAAACAATTGTCAGGGGTCTAGCATGATAACGGATTGATTTCTACTGCGACAGTGCATGGAATTTAATAATGTTGTGCTGCATAAACTGTTGTATGGTCCGCCTGTGTAATTGCTCGCAGAAGGGCATGCCTCACCCTGAATACAGTATAGATGTGTATCTTCTTATCAGTGGGTTCACTTGATGCATTAAGAATTTACGATGTGCATAAACTTACACTACACGTTGCGTTTGTGTCAACATGTAACTTTAAAATTTGTTCAGTGTTTTCATTGGGCTTTAACAGGAGAGGAGATATGTCAGATCCGTTCAAAAGCTCCTTAGTCAGAAACATATGTTTGTGTCAAATTATACTGAGACTTTCAGTTACAACATCTGTAAGTGCACAGGAGTTGCGGGAGGATACAAATACTTTTTACAACAACATTCAATGAATTTCTCGAAAAAAAATCCTTGTGTTCATACAACTATCGAATAAAGTTATACATTACAACGTCTCCAATCACAAACAACAAGGTGTAAAGCTCGCTTCTGACAGCTCTGGGCTCAAAAGATTGTATGCATTTGATGCCAGTCTCTTCAAGCCAAAATATTAATGCTTTCCATTCCTCACCCTATTGATGTGCTACCCCTGTCGAACCCATATAAATATGTTGTATTTAGCCTGATGATAAAACACTGAAAACAAGCTTGTTTGCTACGCGCTTATTCTCATGACTAAACCGGGCATATTCACGGTACTTAAACAAACCAAAGACCCCACTGTGCTGAAAAAACTTAATAAGTATATCAAGTTCAGTACACAAATGGTGGAAGCAAACGCTGCTGTCGAGTTCCTGGAACAATGCATCGAACGCTTAGAATTTCCGAAACAATATTGGACAATCCTCAGACGAAATCGCGTTAACATTAACGGGACCTCACTGCAACGACTAGCTTTAAATGAGAAGGACGCATGGATGAACAGAGCATGCGACTTGGACTACAAGCAGGCTATTTCTGCGAAGATATTAACAGAGCTGTCACCGAATGAAGCTAACGAGTTTGAAAGTTATGTTCAGCAGATCGTAGCCAAAAGACGAGAAAAGAAGTCAGCAAGACTGAGAAATCAACTCAACCCGATCAAACCTAAGGCCGAATTTCCGAGAAATCCGGAACGGTACGTGCGTAATTTTTCCTCTTTGGTATTGAATAAGTTTGCTCTTGAAGTATTATCATTAGGACCAAAGTTTTGCTGTCCAAAAAGTAAACTCAGGCAGTTAGATTTAGAAAGTCAGTTTGAAAACCTTTATGATCAACTGATCGATTTGAAACCAACGTCACCTATTAAAGTTGAGATGCTCAAATCAACCTTGGTTCAGTCATGTTATCAATACCTTACCCGGAAAACCATAGGTAAAAACCTACTCACTCGACAGCATCTAGCCGCACTGGAGTCCCTAAGGCGAAATGAGGATGTAATAATATCCAGACCTGACAAAGGGGCTGGAATCGTCATTCTAGATAAAGCCGATTACTTAGCTAAAATGAATGCTCTACTGGCAGATACAACCAAATTTGTTTGTATAAAGACTGAAAAGGACAAAACAGTAGCTATTGAAAAGGCATTAACAAAGACACTGAGATGTATGGAACAACAAGGGCTGATTGATTCAACTACTTTCGAAAGAATTAGGCCAATAGGCAGTGTAATCCCCAGGCTTTATGGGCTACCAAAAGTGCATAAAAACGGAGTGCCGCTACGGCCGATTCTAGATATGCGTAATTCGCCATATCATGCAACGGCAAAATGGCTAGCCGAGTTGTTAGAAACAGTTAGGAGAAAACTAGCGATTCATAGTCTCAGAGACTCTTTTGAATTTGTCGAAACGATAAAGAAACTGAACACAAAGGGAATGCGTCTATTCTCACTGGATGTTACGTCTCTATTCACGAATATCCCACTAAGTGAGACGATTGAGTTTCTCGGTCAGTATATAGAGAACAATGACATAAACGTAGGGATACCAGTAGATGAGCTAAAACAGCTTTTGTATCGCTGCACTTACAACGTTCAGTTCAGTTTCTCCGGTAGGTTATATCGCCAAAAGGATGGGGTGGCAATGGGTTCACCGTTAGGCCCTTTATTAGCGGACATTTTTATGGCTAAGCTTGAAAATAGTTCATTAGCAGATCATATAAAGTCATTATCTCTTTATAAGCGTTATGTAGACGACATTATCTGCATGGCAGATGACTCACAATGCCTCAATGAAACACTGGTGCACTTCAACTGTGCCCACAAAAATATCCGCTTCACCCTGGAACCCGAGTCACCAGTAGGCATAGCATTTCTGGACGTGTTCATGTCACGCCGTGAGGACGGCACATTACAACGTAAAGTACACCGAAAGGCAACTTGGTCAGGACAGTATACTAACTTCAATAGTTTTGTACCTTTGAGACAAAAGAAGAATTTAGTCCGATGCTTACTAGACAGAGCTGTGAAAATTTGCTCGGATGACACCGTAGAAGAAGAAGAACAGTTTATATTTAACACACTTCTTGAAAACGGTTATCCAGAACAGTTTATAGCTAAACACATGACAATTAGCGCAAAGATAGATGTACCGCAAACCGTAGACAAAAAGTCTGTCTATATTACGTTGCCTTTCAAAGGCGACAGCAACGCTGAGAATATAACTAGGAGACTTAACGTGGCACTTAACAAAACCTATTTCGCAGCTCAATTACGTATACGATTTAACTCCACACCAGTTTTGCGTCCCCAGCCAAAAGATATACCGCCTGTACATGCTGCCTCTTTTTGTGTTTACCGTTTTGTTTGTTCCTGTGGAACAAGCTACATAGGCCGCACAACAAGGCGACTATCTGAACGCATGCGGGAGCATCATCCGGCGTGGCTAGCTAGAGGATCGATGAAGACTTGCTCATCAGCGGTCGCTGCACACTTGGTCGAATCGAACCATGTGATTAACCCGGCTGATTCGTTCAAACCGATCTATCGAGTCTGCGGAGTGCAATCGAAATGGGTCAAAGGTCGTTCATTAGCCATCGCAGAAGCCATCGCAATTCGATTACACTCACCCCCGTTATGTTCACAAAAGCGTCTGGTCAAAGCATTGAATCTCCCATGGCCATGTATCAATAACTCGGATCGATCTGTTACGTAGGAGTACCGATTTGCCAAAACCATTTGATGAATCTGACTAACTTGATATTAATGTCTTCCATCCCTCACCCTATTGATGTGCTACCCCTGTCGAACCCATATAAATGTGTTGTATTTAGCCTGATGATGAAACACTGAAAACAAGCTTGTTTGCTACGCGCTTATTCTCATGACTAAACCGGGCATATTCACGGTACTTAAACAAACCAAAAATAGGAATTGTTCAAATCATTGAGGTTCATATAATCTCTTGAGTTCAGTTGAAAAGTGCATTTCCTATTGATGATTCCTAACCAGATTAACAATTTCGCTTCATTTTGGGTTCCACAGATGCAGTTGAATATACTATACATTGTCATATAGATTGAACATCACCCACAATTGATCGCATCTGTCGCATTCCCATAGACTTTCCAGTCGGCCCCTTTCGAAAAGAAGCACTAGACTCGAGTTTCGCTTTCATTAGAGCTCGCCAGTAGTCCATATCATCGCCACTGCCAGGACTTGAACCACGGACATTCAGTTCATGAGGCAACCGTGTTTACCACTGCGCCATTGACCTCACGTTGGGCACGATCGAATTATCATATGAGAACGCTCATCCACTTCCGCTCGTGAGTAATGGTCAGGTTGCCCGATCTCCTCGAGAGGAGACACAGTTACTGTCTGTTAACTCCAATCGATGACCCCTCGACTATGACTTCTCTCCAAGTTGAAATCACAGAAATCATTGACTTATTGAGCGGTATTTGATTACGACTGGAAAGTCTATGGGAATGCGACAGCTGCGATCAATTGTGGGTGATGTTCAATCTATATGAAAAATCGAAATCACCTACTACTCATCAGTAATCAAATACCGTTCAAAAGCAGAGACCTTAGAACACCCAGGGATGCGTACACATGTAGTATATTCCGTCTCGTCTTATAGATTCATTCCAAGTAAAAACAGCACCATTACAAGTTCTTGCATTTTCAGCAAGAACTCTGACATATGTGTCACACTCGGACATCGTTGATCTTGTACGAGGAATTTTCCATATAACTTTGAACATCGTGTTTGCGCACAGGTTGACAAAGTCATTATGAGCAGTCCGTTACGTTCAACACTAGCGAAAGTTTCAAGAATGACTGAACGGAAAAGGAAAGATAGTTTCAACCAAACACAATAAAAATTTGTTGATGATGTTCGGTTCATCAGTAACAAGACCATTTTCAGTTCCGCAGTTACAAACAAATCGCCTGACGTAACACATCATGGGCAATCAACGGTGTGCTCTAGCTGTCACACATGCGGCCGCACATTTGTGTTTCATAGTTGCTAACGCGGTCTGCCGAATTAGTCCATCTCTAACGACTTATACCAGTTCACTTGCAGTTGCAGCGACCTGTGTACAGATAAACACGTCGCCAACCACCTCAACAAGTTACAGAACATGTAGTGAACTGATCAGGTGAAATGGTGGCGCCACAATCCCAAACAGGTGACCCAGCTGCCCGATGCCCCACGTCATCTGCTGCAGAATGCATTATGACAAGTCATCCTTTCGACAGAATTAGCTCATTCAAAATACTGTGACGCTGTCGGAACTTGAGGCTGCTAGCGTTCAACTAAGACGAGCTGTTGCCAACTCAGCAGCTGGCTTGCAGCGCGCAAGGTTTCCTACAGCAACCCATCATTTTGCCATTTTAGTTAACAATTACAACGGCAGGGATGTTGGCCTAAATGGTAAGTTCGAATCAGCAGTAGGAATATCCAATATACTCAGAATTGTACCATGAAACGTAACAGAGCAGCTAGCTTCGCTTCTCCAGAGGCGTTCTGGGAAACCGAGCATTCCATAAAAGAGGTAGCGACTGGAAATTCAGGCACGCTGCATCAAACACGTGTGCTAATCGGAGGTGGTGTAAAACTGAACAATGCGTTTGTTCAGCATGAAAGAACGAACAACAGAATGAGCCCCAATCAACCAGCCTGAAACAAATCTAGGAACAGCTGAGTGATTGGTCAATTCTAAGACTACCCTGAGTAATGATTGGTGCACAATTTGTGAAACGTAGATAGTGGGCAATAGTGAAATGATAGTAGGTTAATTCTTGATGAGCCATATGTTATACGTTCAGTATGTTGTCATAAATACTCACGTAGATCCAACAGTCGACAAGCTGAAATAAACTAACACTTTGAGTAATCACGTAAGCGTTTCATTCAGGTGAAAACATTGAAACTTGAAATAAGTTTTGCTAATATTTGTAGTTCTTCATTTCTAGCATTTTGTTGCGGGGTAACCTCGCTATCACAAAATGTTAATTTATGTGGTGTAAATACAAACTTACTTCGGTATGCATCATCGAAATCTGAAATAATTCAGACAGAATTATGATCATTAATTCAACTGAAAGATCATTTGGTCGAAAAACGCAACGTTTGCCTAATCTTGTTTCGTTAACTTTGAATCAACATTGACTGCAATTTCCCCCCTATTTTGTGTTGGTTTATATTTGACGTGGGCTGTAAGGAATGATGGTAGGTTTGACTTCTGCATTTGTTACTTTGAGCCGTAATCCGCAAGCGAAGATAATCTGTTAAAATGAAAGTTCCAGCAGTATTTTTGGTTGTCTCAAACGTTATCCCAGTTGATATTTCCGTAATTTAATCAACAAAGCTGTAGTGTGTTCTATCAGCCTTCAAAAAGCATAGAACAAATGCGCATGCATATTTTTTGAAGATTTCATACACAAATTCACGAAGACGCCCCAGTTTTCGTCAAGTCAAATAATGTTGTTTGCCTAAGGACTGACTGACTTAAAGAAACAAGAGCCATGGTAAAACCAGATTCAGCAACATAAATTCACGGCAACTTTGAAGATCGAAGATGGAAGACGACAAACTAGTGAACACATTATCCTCAGTTCGTTTAAACACATACCGGTAATTGCACTGCTTAGTTCTTTCAGAAAAGAAAGAGAATTAACGTCCATCTAGTCAATTTTATAAAAGAAACCATTTCAATGTCATCAGGACAAAATTCTACAAATGGCATTGGCTTCAGATACAACGTGAATTTCAGATAAATTATAAATTGCACGACTATAACAGTGGAGGATATGATGTTATAAAATCTAATGAACCACACACGGATTTGTACAATTCAACAGCGTGGCCGTTGTCGTTGTTAAAGTAAACTGCAGCATTCAACTTGAGTCAAGTCACTACCTGATTATTTGTTCGCTGTAATTCGCACTTGTTCAATGCCATAACTAATTGCGTGGCGAACAATTGTATGAAAATTCTTTAGTCTGTACAGTTTCATGGCTCATACGTTGGTGTGATTTGGAGTATAGATAATCGTTCTGCCGCGTAAATCAGATCTATTATGTCGTCATTTGACGGGGTCAGTGATTTTCCCAAGCATACCTCTCAATATGTGGAGGTATAATGGTTGGTCTGGGGCCCCACGTATGTACTTGGTTTGTTGGTTTTTACACTACATGAAGCAGTGGACACACCAACTATACGGAGTATGTTTGCGCAATTACTAATGGAAAGCTGAAGCTCATTCGATTCAAATTCCTTTAGAAAACGCAATCGACATCTAACCCACAGCATTTCGTTCAGCCAACTCACCCAAATCGCGGGAAGATCGTTGTTACCAAATGTGAACAATTCATCTTTTCGTCAACCACTTACTGCTCTCCACCCACGTTTTCTATTTACTTGTTTTTTTCTTGTACGCAAACGAACTAATTCTGGCAAACGGCTAGCATGGTTAACTCAGAATGATAATTTCCTACAATCCATGTCTTCTTAATGACGCAATATGTAGACAATACTAATGGTCACTATGGACATCAGTTTGTCGAGTTCAGCTGTGCTTGGTGAACAAATTCCACTTTTCGTTGATATGTGATGCAACCGTACTATCTGTTACGCGATAATTAGAACATTTTATGAAAAGCGCCTCAAATACAGTGTTGTATTTTTTGTTTGCCGACCAGAATCCCCAAGCACTGACAAACATGAAACAAATTTGACACCATGAAAACCTTGGGAAAATATCTCTACGGTGTAAGCTTGACCAGAACAGTTGACAACTACGTTTACACGAGGTGTCCGGTGACATTTAGTTGCATGTTTACCATGTTACAGTTTTCAGGAAGCTGCTCCTTAAAGACACAAGTGGCGCGCATGTCAGATGTGTGATTTTTGAATTTGGACGCACATTTTATCCACTCATACATGTCGTAACCTACACTATTAATCAGATATCAGTGCCCTCGGTTAAAGGTTCAGTGTCACTGTAAGCCTTATCAAACTGTTTACACCAAATCAGATACTCAATCAGCTACCTCGGCAGAACAAACAAACAAGCACGTCATCAAGTAACCGATTCTATCCAAAGTGGGTGTAGTGCCTGATAGTTCAACATATCACGTCGACTACGCAGTCACCCTAAAAACGTTAGCCAGCATCATCGATCGCTTAATACCGTCTGAATGCACATCACCGAATGAATACAATCGAAGCATTTCAAGTTGTTTACTCCGTTAGCAGAAAGCGATCACTACGCTTCGCGAAGGTTTTTTCTATCAAAATATTCTCCCATAGTCATTATACTACGTCCGGTGTTTATCACTATGCCAGGGATGTTATAACAAACTGCTGCTCTCTAAATTATTGTACACCTGTGCGATATTATTTTCGGACGTTACCAGACACACAGTGCATACTTACACTCTGACTTCTCTCGTCAAGCTGTTAATAATAACGATCCGTCAGTTGACGGGTTATCATAATTACAGCAAACATTATTGAATTTAAGAATCATGAGTATCTTCTGAAACGTTCCATGGTTACTACGGCTCTCTGTTTTTACCAGCACTGTCCAATAAAAAATCTTACCAATAACTTCAGCACACAGTAAGAAAACAACCAGTGAAATTGCACACTGCGATAAACTTTTATTTGCATCCATTGTGTAGAACTTCATAGGTAATCAATATATATATATATATTTCATATATATATATTTCATTCCAGTAATATATAACAAACGTTTGATATGAGGGAATGGTTTGCATAATTTTGGAGTACATAGGTATTTTACTTTCGGACAGATACCAAAACTAATTAGTTTCGGGTACTAAAAATTTCGGTCAGTGTCTTCATAGGGGTCAACGTTCTTGACTGACAGTTGAAGACTATCCAACTATCATGACAGAGAAGAAGTCAAAGCTTTGCAAATTGTGTTATAAATGCACTACTTATTAATACACGCTGAAAAATGCCGCTGCGTGTATTCCAAGAATACCGAATTCAAAGTTGAATGCAGGATACCGTTTCGTTCTCGCTCCGGAAGTTTGTTTTGATAAACCGAATTCAAGTTGTTTTCGTCAATTACACTCTCTTTTTTGGTGGTTCGGTAAATTCCCGAGCACAGCAATTTATAGTCACACACGATGTGTTTTGCAGTACTGTGAAGTGGCACCCAAGTGGATTGTTTCTTGGTTATTATCCATTGGCAAATCTCCTTCCCATAAGTCAGGATGAACGTTTAAGAGGTCACTCTCTAAAACCACGTCGTGAAACAGGTAAGTTATTTTGTAAACATAACTTCTTCACGGTTGTGGTCTGTTCACATTGGAACACACTGCCGAACTCTGTTGTCATGGCTTAATCGGTCCAGTGTTTCAAAATATTACCTCATTAGCGCATAAGTAAGAGACGGCCGACACTATAACTGTTCTAGCTCAGTCTCACAGGGCATTAATCGCTCATGTCTGACAGATTGTGAGTCCGGTGAGTTTCAGTGTTTGTACTTGAAATGGTTGAGGCCAGCAGTAGGTTTATCCAATTTCACCTCGTATTATTAAACCGCTCAAATCAAGTTTTCACAGACCAACATGTAAATAAAAACACAGGCAAACAACTCTCTATCCCGAAACAATGTCAATTCAGGATAGCGTAGTATTTGACTAAGTGGGTGTTCAACCGTGTCAGTCAAACAATTGGAAGTTGCACGGACGATGTCACCGGTCATCCACACAATACACCGGGTTCATCCTTCGGGCTCCACATGCTCCAAACAAGTCAAAATATTACCAGTCCGTCGGCCTTCTCAGTCATTATCGTACTGCGAAATAAATGCTTACTCCACTATGCCGAGGCAGCTGCTATTAGACGATTGAACCCACTGTTGTGCATGCAAGACACACTGTTCATTTCACCGGCACTACCTTGGTAGTGCTCGCGGATATTTTTCTTACCTAGACGAGGCACCGTCCACAAAGAAAGACTTTGTCTTTTCAGACGCATCTCGAAGAAAGCTTGTTTCAATGTTAAGTGTTTACCATAGCCACTACAAGTCCACCCATATTTGTCCTGACACAATTCACACGAAGTTCGGTAACTTCAAAAAAATACGGTGGCGTGTGACAAGCACATGTAACACGGGAAGTTGTAACATTATGTTAAGTAGACTTTGATTTTTCATTAATGCGCGTAAACAGTCGTGATAGATTAATGCTCGCCAGTCAGTCGGAAGAGATTATTTATGCTTTAGTCCTAGTGTAGCAAGAAGGCTTCCGATAAAGCACAATCTTTATTGTCCAACACGCTAGTTCACATGCTACGCGCGCGCTCGCGTTTATGAGTCAGCATTCCAGTCCACAGCACCCCGAGGTTCCCGTTTCCGTTTCCGCTTCGTGTGTACTTCTACCCGGTTTAGGTGTATGGTTGGCGCCTTCTACCTGGGAGTTTTCTGCCTGCTATTCCCCGTTCATTGATCCGATTTCGTTGAGCGATGGCTTGTCCGATCGCTCGTGCTGTCCTCCGTCTATTAACCGTGGGCTTTGATTGTAATCCACAGCTGGGCCGAGATATTCCTGAGAGTGTCGGAATAATCACGCCTTCAATTTGGTCATTCATTCTATTCCGGCTGCCACGTCTCGCCCGTTGGTCCGATTCGGTCGAGCGATGACTCATCCGGTCGCCCACGCCGTTCTCCATCCGCTAACCGTGGGTTTTTGAACTCAACTCCACCCTGTGTTGGGGTATTCCTCCGAGAGTTGGAATGCTCGCACTTCCTGCCTGACAGTCCACTACACTGGGAAGCGGTGCAAAACCGTTTTTATTTAAACCGGAGTTTAATTTTCACTCTCCAAGATCATCTGAACTGGAAAATAAACCCGAGATCGAATCAGCGAAATCAATGTTCCATCGCCTAGGTGTACAGGGTGGAAGATGTCGCCACTAATATCAGTGTATGCCAAATGAACAGAGAGTTAAAATGTCTAGGAAAATTATTAAAGCTTAAGCAGTAATGATCATAAACGTTTTCGATATAACTGCCAGAAAGCACCATTTTGATACTTCAACACATTTGAACGCCGTGGTTATAAAGTGAAATTGTTGGATACCAATACTCAATGGTATCTCGATAACTTGGGTAGTTGTGAGCTATAACTTTTCTTTATGTCGTTAGTCGATGATCTGATATAATACTTTCAATGCGTTTATCTGAAACATTTAAATTGAGCTGTTTGGTGTTGTTTTGCAAGAACAAATCTCTAGCCCATTGTTCTTATCGAATCACTCTGTGATAAATAAGAAATGTTGAGATGATTCCACCGTGATTATCTACAAGACTTTTTAGTACTTTTTGGATTACACGTGGCATAATTCTACAACCTTCATTTGGGAATTACACTTTCCATCTACCTTCACACACAAGCCGATCAAATTTATGCCGCCCGTGTAGATCGTTTACCCCAATGAATGGCGTTTCCATTGGATAAGCAGTTTTGTTTGAAGAAGAAAAGAATTGAAGAAACGTAGAAACTGGAAACGTCTTCCGATTAATGGGTAACCCACCAGTAATGAGGCTAATGGTTAGAGTTCTTTCTTGAATCCGTCAAACACAATCCAAAAAATAAATAACATTTTCGTAACAGACTAGCTTGCCAACAAGGAATTTGAGAATAACCACAAACTCCGGTAGGACTCAACCGTCTTTCATAAATAACCAAGAAACCAAATGAGAGACTGACAAAAAAACTCAATTAATAACTGTTATCAACCAATATATTACAGACTTTGAGTTCGCAGACTTCGTGTCCATAGAGCTCGATCATAACCCACGGTTATATAACCAGGTTACCGCCGCTGCCGGTTGACAGTTGTATTGTGTTAGAATACTATTTCAGAATATGAGGCTGACATGAGCTTAATCTGTGGACACTGCGATTCAGGCCACACTATTTGATGCTCACTTCTGTGTTGAAGTCTTCTCCAAGTGTCTTAGAGGTTAAGCTGAAAGTTTCCATGCTATGGGTTGTCCGGTTCTTACATGCCGATACAAAAAGCTAGCATCTAACAGTGTCAGTCTCTCGACAAATTTGTTCGCAATTTTTACCTACAAAATCCTTTATTGAACTCATCAGTCGAAAATTAAGCCGGGACCAGCCCCAGTTAAACTCAGGACATAGTTTTAAGCATATGGGCCAGTCTGATGATTGGGAAAACTGTAATATACTTTGGGTTATTTTCCCAAATTAATAAATGTACAGCCTGTTTGGCGGTAGGTGGACAGACGTATATGTCAGCACACTGACGTTTCATAGCTTCTCCGTTCCAACTTCTCTAATTTTGCCGCAGTTAGTTTCCTCCGACCAAATTCGGTTGGAGTCTGTTCACATTCCGGCGGTCATGGACGAATCGGTTGAGGGTTTCACGTATTAGCCGATCAACATATGTGTGAGAAGCAGCCAGTGTTGCAAGTTTTCTGATCGTCATTTTAGAGAAATTTCACGGATTGTTAAATGCGCACACATAGCGGTATATTTTTGGGGAACTAGTAATCAATGGATTGAGAATAACACAACGTTACGAGCGAGTTGTAATACACAACGCTTCAACCATCTCGGATGGCCTTCCTCGAGAGTGTTTTCGCAATGCGCTTCCGTGTTCGCTGTTGATATGGGTGTACCCGTCAACATCACTGACTTTTCCTTCTGTTCAGTTAAATTCGTCTTTCCTTTACACCTAATAATCGTCCAGCGCAATTATTAACAACCAGATAAGCGCAACCTAGAATGTTTCTTCCTCCTGTTACAACTTGGTAAACTGTAACAGAGAAACTGTGGTTTTAACACGTTAAGTTAATGTTTACTGGTAAACTAACAGTCTGGTTTAGTTAACCGAGTCTTGAGTTGTGATTACCAATCAATAACGATATCAGTATATGGAAAATCAACTTGAACCGAGCAACATTCGAACTCTATGAATTAAGCGCTAACGTAAACTAAAAGCCACTGACTTGAATAAATTGCACACCTGATAAACGTATTGGTTTATCTGATTGTTCAACTAGTGAGATTTGATTGCCTATATCTACCTCTAAAATCTGCATAATTCGCGTAAAATTTAGCAAGAAAGAAAAACTCAGGATTAGGATTATGAACTGATCACCAATATATGTTACGTCCAAATCATGCACGAAGTATCAGTTTGAAAACACTTTTGTTTACGAGTAGTGCAACTGTGTGATTTTGTGTTCACTACTTCGGTAAATACTGGTTTATTCAGGACGGAGAGGATACAGCGAGTAAGAATACAGTTTGTGCACAAATGCTTATGATGTTGTGTCAGGACAACGGATATCTAGTACAGGAACAATGGTAAATCCGAGATAGCATATTTTGTTCAAGTCAAAAGTGGTATTACTTGTTAGTAATTTCTGGGTTGCTTATATGTATAATTTGCATTTTTCAACACTGCTAAACGTTAGATTACATTTCCAAATGGATGCTTACTTCTTCCGTAGTAGTAATAAGCTGGTAATAACCATCAATTACATTTAATTGAATTGCAGTCGATTGAGTATAGATTACTGCTAGGTAAATTCACTAGTTTGTTTTGAAATCAGCCGAATTATTGAACAGGAGAAGAAAAGTTAATGGGAAGGCCAGCAATCAGTCGGTATTCGTGAAAACCCTGTTGGTTACATTCGTTCTGTGCACACATGATATATATGTTGCAAAAACTACCCCAAGCATTTCTGTAATTCACTCGCATTCAAACAACTGAAACATTTGTGCTACACTCATCGCCCTTTAATGAGTGCTGATTGCTATGTGAGCCGCCAACATTTAATATGTAAGGCGCAAGGAAGTAGAACAAACCAGAATGGTAAGAGACAATGAAATATACTTCTCTGTATAACCAACTACGTGGAACAAGTTTAAAAGTAGACTGGGGTTTGTCAAACCCAAAGCCGTTTCAGCCAACTCACAAGTGAATGTGTCGATGTGCATTTAGAAAAAGTATATTTACAGTCTCCAGTTTCTTCGAATCAATTACTGTCTAAATGTAGACCGTTCTGCTTAGTAATCCTCAAGTCAATTCTTGGATTGTTTACAACGTCTAAACCAAATTGGACAAACCAACAAACTAGCTATATGCTATATATGATATAACACGCTTGTTTTCCCTCAACTGCATTATCGACGCAAACAGATCGTGTTTCGCCGTATGGCAACATTTCCTTAAAACCTATAAGTAACAAACATAAAACATTCAAGTGATAATGACAGACAAACAGAAAAAGACAAGGGAATGAATATACATAAAATCACGTCAAGTAATACGTCATGAAAGCCACGGTAGCCTGGCGGACGACTTCAATCATTGTTTCAAACACAACGCCTGGTGTTGGGTATTTATAAGCACAGGCGAGCTAGTAACTTACAGTTCTGATTACACATCAATATTTTGAATAAACTAAGTAGAATAACTTGGTGATAGTGTGTCATCAATTGAGATAGGCACTTACAAGTTCCACCTATAGGGTTGCTATCTGAATAATTATGTGAGTTGTTATTGTGAGATAAATGGAGGTTAATTTACATTTTGACGGAATAGCATTGCTAATGTTCCAAGTTATCTATGTCTCAAACAAAATTAGCATCAGTCTCATTCAAATTAACAAGCACCCGGAACTTATAACTACGCAATTTGATATCGACGATACATTGATCTAGCAATAGGCGATAAAATTAACTCGCTTTACTAATACATACTTCATTTGGTATAAAGCTCCAAACACACTTTAGCGTGAAAGCAAACTATTGGTTATAAATGTCGGAAACATCTATACTCAGGAGGCAATCGCTAAGCCACCCTAGAATGTAGGATTCTTGTTTCGCTTATCATCTTCCTGTGTAAAATCATTAATTACATTAAGCTATTCCATAAACCAATTACCCCACATTTATACTCATAAAAATCAGAACAGTTTCTAAGTAGGCGTGAATACGGAACAACTGCAAACCTGACTGAACGTTATAACAATGATGCATTCTTTCGGGAACTACAGTTGGCGCTAGATGGCTGTAGTCCACACAGCTAGTTCATCGAGTCATATATTCTTACGGACATTTTCGTTCCTGTTATTTAAAAACATCGTTGGTTCTATGTAAAGCACCCCAGTATATAAAACGTGAACGACTGCTCCTTTTTTCAGAACTGTCACATAGAATGACGCTTATCTTGCGACACCGAACTCGATACAACTGAAATACAACCTGACTGTAGAAGACGAACTTGTAGGTCAAAGGTTGGTGCCCGATATTTAAACATTTCGAAGAATCAGAGACTTATTTTCACGGTTGGTCTACGGTAAGTTATCATTCGTCGGACAATACACGCAACCAAGCAAGTTCTGCGCGGTGTCATGAAAGAAGCTTAGTGCATATATTATATTCAAAGGTATTGCTGACAAGTTACAAGGAATGTTGGATTTTCTTTATTCCGCCCGTAAAAACGGCAGTTGTGCAATAGACTATCGTACGAATTATATTCACATAATACTTGTTTTCCAAACAGTTTTCAAAGACAATATTGCTTTAGAGATTTTCTTTGTTAACGATTAACTTTTCTCAGAATTTATGTAATATGTGACTGTAACCGCCTTGCTCAACTTTGCAGGACGGCCTAAGTAATCTTCACACAATTTAATTAATGAGTACCTCCTTCCATAGTTACAGACACGACTGATTATGTGCGCTAAACTAGCGGTATCAAGAGGCGTAAATCCCAACTACTCCGTTACTGAACACCTATTTGAAATAGGCAGCAAAGTGAAGGACACTAAAGTATTCAGTTTTCTGCACCGAGCCAGTAAGAAAGACACCCTGCAATTGATTCACGCATAGTTAAATGCAAATACCAGCAAGTCTTTGTCAGTGTATCCCAAGCACGTTCAGGATGGACAATAGGTCTACCTGATATTCACCGTCAACTTCTACTGTGTTTTTAATGTGTCACTTAAAAAGAACACACTAGGAAATGCTCATTGAAAACGGCGTCGTTATATACGGTCGCATCCAAACTCAGATCATTGGTTAACTCTGAGAACAACTTACAAAGCTTCGCGATACAACCATCGGCTACGTAATTGGAAAAGAGATTTTGCTACAGATGTAGGTTGCATATTTTATGGGTTACATTTATATCACTCGCGTCAAGTTTTAAACGGCAAAGATCAAATAACATATTTACTTCGATGCGGAATCTAAATCCTGAAGCACTTGCTGTGAAAACACGGAAACACGAACCCAGCAACAAGACTGTAAAGCTGAGGAGTATTAGTTACGCACCTCGTCGTTGGTCTAAAGCACTGACTATTCAGTTTACAAGCTAACCACCTGTAATAAATCTATAGTCAGACGAGTTGATTACAAATACATAGGTTCCCCTTAAAATACGTTGATAGCTAAAGTCACCAGAATGACCATACTTTGATACGGAGTCTAACTTCTGAAATATTTTTCGTAACAACACGCGAAACATAGGCCAAACAACAACACTGTAAATCTGACGCGCGTTATTTACGCACCTTGTCGTTGGTCTAAAGCACTGGATGTTCATTTTGCAAGCTCGTCATCTGTAATTAATCTATATGCAGATGAGTTGATTAGAAACGCGTTAGTTAATGACTGAAGTCACCCGAATGACCACGTCGATGTATGCCCACCTGACGGAATATTAAAAGCAATCTACATACTTCGAGTTAACAAATGGGTTTGACACGGTTGGAACAGAGACCCTTAGTAATATTATAGATAGCGTGACAGTATTCCGTCTCGACAATGTACTGTGTTTACAGTGTGTCACGCATGATTTGAGCTTCTTGTGGAGCTGATCTGCGAAGTGTGTCGAAATATACCTGGTGATCTGAAGGTTTGTTACAAGTTGTAGTGTCACTCACACAAACATATGCTTATTTTCTCGGATCAGGTAATCATACCACTCCACACAACCCCTTAAATGTATCTCAATAAATAACAGAAAGAATAGTGTTATTCAATACACATAATAATTGTCATTTCAATCTGCTAAATCTAACGGTTCGTTTTGTACTTGAAATATCAGACACATTTTCTCGTAAATAAACACAGTTAGCCTTGGGGACATTCCTCCGCCATTAGCAGGAAGTTTCGAAATTGAGTTCCACTAACCCATTTGGAAATCTCCTCACAGATTTACCAAATAGATATCACGATAGTAGCTGCACAATGATATGAAGGATCATTGTACACGCCAGAAGATCTTCGGTGACTGCTTGTGGATTAATTCCTCAAACTGATGACAATGTTGACAGTGTGCTAAAGTTAGTTGAAATGTATTTTATTGATATACGTCACGTTGTAATCATCGTGTAATGATCTGCAAAACATTTGTGTGTGAATGTCCTACAGAAGAGGTAGTAGTAACGTTTCAATACAAATTATATTTTCCGAATACAAAGACAAACTTTCTCGCAAAGTGTGTTTCTTTTTGTTGCTTTCTATATTTGGTGATGTTTCCTATAAAAATGTGCTGACCGATATCAGAATTTATATTGTACACGTGTCACTAAGTTTAGATGTTCAACTCAGCGCCTAAAGTTATATTGTCCCTTCAGACGTGAGCTGTTGAAAGTTTCGGTTGATGTATCCATATTAACTGATCTGACAACTGAGACCTCTCTGATATCGTCGTTTGGTAGCTAGGTCGATAACGCGTGGCTCAAACTTATGAGTATCAAATTTCAAAACCTTAACTTACAAGTATGACATGAGAAACTATTTGCTTACCCTGTTTCATGAATTCACTTACTGGAAACAGAGTTAACGAAAACAATTTGGTGGCAGTGTAATCAACACAATCAGTTTGCAGAGCTGATGAATTTCAACTAGTAAATCATAAATACACAATCAAGGAACAAACACGTATCCAATTAATAACCGTGGACGACCTTGCGAATGTCCATCAGAAAATGGATATAGATTCTTCGGTAATGCAGAGTTCTAGCTGTATAACAATTCTGTTTTGATGAACACCCTGTTTTCTGATATGGAAATGACATTAGATTGATTGTGACTCTATTACGATGTATGTTTAACATTTCCACATAAATAAGAGAACGCTTCAGTTTAATTGCCGTTGTATGCATTACTTTCAAACTTGTCCCAAATTAAGACAAACCATGGTGTGCTTATAAATATGTTGTTTTGGTATTATATAAGTGAAGCTGAGAGATTAAACTTTACCCTTAAAATTTTGCCACAAGCACATTCTCTGTGGAGTATTGGTTAACTATAACTACCGCGAACGATTTAGTAAAACTGAAACCATCCCGTTAACACTTAAAGATAGAAAAACAAAGCTGTCCGTGTAACAGAAGATGGAGACCCTGAAGGCGATTAACAGAGATTAACAGTGGACAGTCATTTCTGTCGATGTCTCATGAACTATAAGAACAATTCCGTTTGTGCCAATTCAAAATTACCTAACGAAACATTTCTACAAAGTAAACGTTTCGCGTTCACGATGATAATATGAAGAGCGAAATACCATACCACTTTTAAGAGTGCAATAGTAAACCGCCATATTTGGGATCATCAGTTAGAACGGAATACCAGAGGAGTTTCGTAGAAATTATACCGTGATTGAGTCTGCCGTAGAGAAAGCCGATCTGGACAATTTGGAAGAAATCTTTTTATGAAAATGTGGGCGTCAGCTGGATCGAAATCAACAAAATAACCACAAGATAGGAATCCGTGCAATGGGTTTATATATTTTACATTCGAACTCAGTCAACCACCAGCCACGCTATTTCACATGGAGTTGTTAGCTGCGACAGACTAGAGTAAAGTAATGGCATTTTTAATATGATCGTTGTGATTTCAACGATGAGCCGATACTTCGGGAAATCCATCTGGTTTTATCGGTTTCACATTTGTCCTGGATTTCATTTACCTCCCGTTTTCTTAAGTTACTTGAAATTAATTTTTACTCCTGTTTACCTACACTAAAACATATTTGCCCATGTTTATGCTCGCTTAATTACCGTCCCAATCGCAGCTGGCGTACGAATTGTACCAAAAATCCAAGATCATTTTCTGTTGAATAGACAGTTCTTCACGGTGACTGCGTTAACTTAATAACAGGCTGGTTGATAATCACTAAAATACCTTTTTCAGTAACAGGACATCCATTTCGATTACGCAGTACATAGCAGGCATAAATATCCCGATATCCTGGTTATGCGTTTGACTTACAAATGAAACGCATAGTATCTCCGATGTTTTGTTCAACATCAATTTCACACATTTTATGGTCCGGTCGTGTTAAATAAGTGGTACTTCAAAATATTCAGGAGCCAACATTTTTATCAACTAATCTGTCACATCTCATTGCTGTACACCTTTATACTTCATACTAGCCTTTGTCCATATTTATCTTGTTAGTGAGCAATTTACCACCACAGGTACTTACTAAAAAGTTGAATAATACCAGTTGCCTATAACACTTTGTATTACATGAAGCTTGCCGATAGTACAGAAAGTAGACTTAACGCGAACAACATTTTTGTTCTACATATTACTTGAACCCTCAGGGTAAACGCATATATGTTTGAATGATTCCTTCTATGAATTTATTGGTTCCACTCCTGCCACATGGGCATTACTTTCAAATACTCTGTTTTGCTCTGGTTTGCGAGAATTTAGTCCGTATTAAAATGGTCGGCAGCTATGTTCACTGAGATGAGTTTATGGATGAAGACATCTATTAGACTGAATGAATCCGAATGACACTGTGTATTTGATAAGAGGGCACTAAACATACTTTTCTTCAACGTTCCACTTCCTGCGGTGTGTGCAAGCGTAAGTGTGAATTGAGAGGACCATGTTTATTTTCTTCACTGTAATGCACGCCTAAGATCTAGAACGAAAATTTTATCCTTCGTTTCTCACAAGTTGTACAAAAACACTGCAGCTCGATTTAGTTCGGTTTCCAGGACAAGGCTGCTCGAGCTAGAAATTGTCTAGTCACAACCACCAGTAAGCCTCTTAACGGGGCCTGTGCCGACTTTGAGAAAAAATAACTTTTACTTTCAACTGTAATCATGGAGTGCTCAAGTTCACAGTGCCATCAGAACAGAACTAGCTCGTAGCTACCACAGACATAGACGGGTTTATCCTCCAATTCTAAGCAGGATACGAAAGCGAAGTGCGTAACTGACAATGGTTTGTTCACTGAAACCTACATTTTAGACATTAAGAATAGCTTTGGAAACTTGGTAGTCGTAAATTAGACAAGCGAATGCTAACGTCACTTAAACGTAAAAGCCTGACTAACGTGAATCAGCAAGAGGAATGATACTAAGAAACAAGCTAATGTAATCAACTCCCTCACAGCAGAACTGGGAAGAGAAATGGCTAACACACATCAAGCTTTCCCATGAACTCTGTCACAGCACTGGCCAATCTTATACCCGCCGAAGTATGTTCTGACTGTTGGTTATTCGACAGACGAAGCCGTCTATCATGATCGACGTAGCAACTAGAGTCTTCTCCAAATTGAGGTCATGGCCTCGGTGGTAGGGAGCTGAATGTAGTTTTAACAAACCATCAAGATCTCGCAAAGTTGACGGCAGCCGAGGTCATCAGTAACAGATTGCGCAACCCTCACCTATTCGTTCTAGAAAGGTCCATAAGGATAGTTAATCATCCCTCGCTGAAAACTAAATAGGTTCACAATTTGGAATAATGATTGCGTAACTGCTATCAAACAGACCGTTCATAACTTCCATCGAATGATCCTAAAACTCATCTCGGTTACTGTTTTGTTACGCTGTTTTGTTGCGCTTACAAACGATAACCTTTTGAACCGGAATGATATAAATTTTAGTCTAATGATCTCCAGTCGACGACTTGTAAACTCTCTGTGATAACCAGGTTGGTCCAATGGAATCACTGAACCAGAACTGACAACTGGTTCTAGTGAATAATTATCAACGGTTTTGTGTTCAACCCTCTTTCCAGAAGCGACCGATTTTATGCAACTGATTCTAATTAGACCAACTTGTATATCATGAGGAGCTATCACATGTAGGCTCCAACGGGCGTGTTGTTCAGTTGATTTTGATTCCTAAAACACTTGAAATATATTCTTATGTACTAAGCATGGTTATTAGAGGTTATCGCTCTCTTGCCCTTACGTAAGCTGGAGTTCTCCCGGCCTCGCAGGAGACCACTTGCAAGTTGGTGACAAACCGAGTCTAGAGACAGTGAGAACCTCCCAAGAATGCGCAAACGGTGGAAATGCAAAATCTAATTTAACTGCAATTGAATTGCTGGCAATACCATGTACAATCAAAAATATCGTTTTCCCAACGTGAATCGCTTCGTCCCAGTCAGTCAGCGCCTCCTGCGCTGCCCCAGACAAACGGTAGGATTGATTCACCAGCATACTCCGTCGACGAATTATATGAGGAGCGGTATGTACTCGTTTATATCTCCGAGCTACGTTTCGTTTCCATCAGGTTAGTAATCTCATTTAGTCGCATGATCTCTAGTGCGCAATGTGCAAGATCAAATAGCCATTGATTTACCTAAACGGATCCCGTCCAGGTTCTTCCATATAAGTCAAACGAATTAATGCATTACTCATCGGACAATATAACATCAACTTTAACTGTCAATGTAAGCCAAACAGAATGAACCGATTGTTTCCGCAACTTCCCAGTTTCGCTACTTGTCCATCGACGATCTCACAACAACTTGTACAATTATTCGACAGTGTTCATTCATATTCGGTCACTGTTAGAGTGCCGTAATATTGAATTTTGCAAACACCAATAATGGCATCAAACAAGCAGGTGCAGTTTGTGTCTCATTTCTCTAACAAGTATCACAGGAAATACCCTGGTAAAACGTCATCCCAGTAGCTGACATAGAGACTTGAATAATGTTCACGCTTTATCCGAAAAAGGAAGCTAACTAGTACTATGGATCAATACATCTACATTTGTCTGAAAAATTTACAGCACTATGCTATCGTTATTTTAAAGTATTGACACATCAATACAACGTATCATTTTCAAGCCTGTATGCGGAATAATAACTACGTTTTGCACAACCACATTTGAAACACACGAAGGTGTATTCATCAGCGCACACGAATAAACGTTTGATATTTTATTGCAGAACACGCAGGTGAATGTAAGCAAAAGTGTGTATTACTGAAGGCAAATTTACGGCATGCATATAGTTCATAAAAAGCAGATGAAGCTTACTAAGCTGCTCTGTTTGGGCCATTTTAGTGGGTTGCATGACAATGCAATGGAGTCAACAAAATATTATGAGAAATCAGGATATTTTATGCGAAAGTGTAAGATGGTCTGACAATAATGACTATCTAACTGAATGTCAGAACACAAATCAAACTACAGTGAATGGAGGTTGTTACTAGTGTTTCCAAGCAAATAGCGTGCAACAGATTGCGTGCAGTGTTAGGACTTCACTTCATAAAAATGATTCCGGTGATCAACCTATAGTAATGTTCTCGCAAACAGCGACTGAAAATTATTTTTGTCAGATACACTAAGCTGTCAACACTGTTTGGAAAATCGATGTAAGGCGTTTGAAGCGAAAACGGTCAAGAACTTTCTGTCGGCATTATCATTGGAATCGATACAAATTTTCTTACACCAAGCTTCTGTTGATTGACGAGTGGTCATGATGGTGAGTTGTGACCATAACTGTAAAATAGACCCTCACGAAAGGGTAGCTGACCGCTTGTTTCGGTATCTCGATGACAACAAGAAGTTAATGCACTGTCATGAACACTTCCGTTCTAGTTAGTATTTCAACAGTATCGTTTAGTCTTGTCGCTGTGGGTAGTATTTTGTATTAGGTACCAAAGTTGGACAGGAATTTGTAATAACGCATATTTATAAACAGGCCCTCAAAGAAATAGAAGTTGAGGAGCCTGTTTGATGGGACAAGTAAGCTTCGGGATCAAAACCTCCTGGTTTTTAAATAATTCACAATGACCGAACGCAGTGGATTGAGTATGTGAACGACCCATCTTGGCAGATACAGTGGTTTAGCACTTAGTAGTTTAGAATGTGAGGAAAGCTGAAAAGCAGAACAAAAGCGTTCTGTTTATGTTGAAACTATGGACGCCAGCTAAAAATATGTCTGTCAGGTGGAAACAAACAATGAATCTTAATAAAAGTTTCACAGCTTGTTGTTTTCTGGAGGGAAACATCCCAGTCTACGTGAGGTACACTACAAATCAGTTTGACTAGTGGTAATAATTGATTGTATTATGGGATGCAGCCAAGTTTATGCATGCGCGCGTCTCTGTTAATTAAGCCACGTCCAGGAAATAACTTCTAACCATACGCAATAGTCATTCAGATAGTCATTTGACCCAGGCTCAAATTTGATGAGCTAGCACAGGAAAGTGCACGTATCAGTAATCACGTTATCAAGTCGTCCCCTATTATTTCGTCCAACATATGCCAGTCTACATATATCACCACGAAATTGTGGTTTGTTATATTGCGCACTGTTGTGGATATTACACATACACCACAGGTCAAATTAAATAGCCTGTAAATACCAATTGTAAAATGGGCCGAAATCAATTACGCTTGTTGCTATATGGATATACAAGCAATGGTGTTACAAATTCCTTAAAATCATTTCATTGGTCTAGGAATTGAGGGCTACAAATATCGGACTATTCTCACTTCATAAGTAATAAAATACATATCACTGTGAACATCTTCAAATAGATGCGGTAAACACTAATATAAAACGCAATAATTTCGGAAACGTATGAGCACATATCACTAGAAACACAAACGGTTAAATCTGACCACAACTATACCTATCATTAATAGGCCACCACCTGTTATGTAAAAGAAACGGTTAATAGCGCAAAGCTCTTAAAGATATCAACGAAGCAGTTAAATATATCTTTATCAATGCACATTTAATTGAAATGCAAAGCAACTTTACAAACCGAAGATCGGTTGCTGTGGATTACAGTAATGAATCAAAGACAATATGATATTTCTTGTGCATGTGCACGTCAATTCTTACGTATCGCGACAGCTTCTATAGACAATAAACAAATTATGACCAAAATCATTGATATATCACGATATCGTGTTTATGCCCAGGTTAACCAAGACCAAAAATGTTCAAAAATGATTTGGATAATGTTATGCAATACGTCCACCGAAGTGATGAGCTAAACGTCTATTAAGTTACATACAGGACGAAGGTCTATGTCACTAACGTGCACATGCTATGTACAGATTTACGTTGCTCGGAAATCAATATCAACTTTGAAAGTGAATATAAACACTGTTAAAAGGTGCGAAAAACTAAATCCAAATAAGTAGGCAGTGAACAAACATCTGAGGAGAGTGGTGGCACACACATTTTGCTTTAACCATACAAGTGAACTACAACTGGCATTTGCGCCCATCAACAAACGAATAGCCACGTCAGTTGCACGCCAATCTCCAGTGAGTACAGTTAGGTTCACGTAGTTGTTTGAATGAAAATTCGATCGTTTGAATGAGTCACGTGATGTGACGAAAGCACATGACTAAAGATTTCACCACTGTCTAATATGTGGCAGTCATTCTTATTTGATCGCAAATAATCCCCGACTACACTGTTGTCTGCGCAAAGCAAAAATATTGTCTGACATCAAAGCGCATCAGTAAACTGAGAACTACATTTTCAGTAGAATCTGCTAAGTTGAAATTGACCTTAGTAAAAGCATCTGAGCCAACCAAATTTCGCGTTGTTGTAGCTAACATTCTCAGCATGTAAAAAAATTTTCCACGATTAACTTGGAGCCTCTTTGGAACCAGCCAAGTTTATCAATTTTCCAACATAAAATGTCTTTCTGTTTCAGTCTGGTTAGTCACATGTCCAATCACTTTATCGAAACCGACAGTTTTGTTGAACAACGTTTTAGCTAAAACCCATACCACTACATTGAGATAGATCTCGACCCGTCTACATTAACCCATACTGCACCAGGATGAAGGACACAAGTGACCACTGATGAATTCTTGTTGGTTTGATATCCCGCATGCCACCAGCTTTCGCGTGGAATCATGTATCACAAACCTGTAAACCAGTCAACCAAATTCAATCCAAGAAATATTTATATTGTTTACGGAAGTTCTTCACCAGTATAAACTTCATTCGAAGTGCGGTAATTTGAACCTTCATACCAAAAGCCGGCCAAAGCATCTGCAGTTTATTACCGTCTTATTCTTTCAAATTCGTGTGTAATCATATGACGTGTTCCACCTTTCATTCTTTCATTTTTCCAATTGATATGACCTACCCAATATCTACAGCAGTACGCATGCTTGCTGCGCCACGAAACTGCGATATACTAGTGTTAAATTTATTATACTAATCTGAACTTGACTTGAACGCTGGTGGATTTGAGAATCAACGTAATCTTCCTGATTACATGTTCCGAGATGTAGAAACGTTTGTTTGCCAAATAAAATTATCGGAGGATTCATGCCGATTATTATTTTCTACACCTCGGTTGAGTGGATTTAACAGATGTGGACGCTACAAACGAAACCTGTACACCATACCCGAATGAGTTACCTACTGAACTCACAGGTTTGCCACATGCACACATCTCGAGCAACTTGGTTGATTTTACAATACTGGCAGCTACATCATACGAGGCATTCAAAAAATTGCCAAAGCTGCGTGACTAGAAGCTTCCGTTCCTGGGGTCGTTCAACTTTTAGTAATGAAGATGCAAGATAAGAATTTGTCTAGACCACTGTATGTAATCAGATAACCAATCTATCTCGGAAGGCGAACACTGTCACCGATCCTTGGAAGAAGAGAATAAAATGGACTTCTAGCTCACAAGTCCATCTCTCAACTCTTACTACACTAATCTCATAGGCAGCTTGAAAAATAACTATGCAAGCTTAGTTCAGTTTCATTATCATTAATACCTGACATATTGCATAAGTATCGAGAAATATTGCCATTAAATAGCAACTAGTCTGCTAGTCGAGAAGCATTGGCAGAATCAGTTGAAAAGAGCAAAACGATTGATGTTTTTCTTCTAAATGTTGCCAAATTCCACGACTGATTAGGCATGATTTGCCACGTGCTTACATTTAAAGAAAACCCTTACCTGTATGGTCCACGCGGTAAACTCATCATCGCACCCCGAAAGGCTGAACTGCATTGTTCCCATTGTTTCTGTGCGATGGGCGGTGGGATTGGTGTCTGATAAAACTCATTTCCGTGCCCGGACAAATCAATGCAACACTCACGTTAAATGGCCTTAAAACCTTCTCCGTGCTCTCCGTCAAAGTATTAATCACTGATGTACGGAGAGTCCCTGACAACTGACAGAAACTCTAAAGAACACGTTAGTAAGATCATATCTAAGCTAGTCCCCTCAAAGAACTCATACATCCATGCATAAAGTGCAGCCCGATGATTTTGCAGGACGATCCCACAAAAATTGGTATTATAACGGTTGTTATTGCACGTGTCCAACGCTAGCAAATATGATTGGGAAAATTGACTCTCAAGTGTCCAGCAAATCAACCCATGTCCACCTGACTATGCGGTACGTGAATGATATTCTGAGTTTAACCATATATATTCATATATAAGCCCTTTAAATTCCTTTCATCCAACCCATCCTGTTACTCACAAACAAGAACCAACGGTGAATTAACCTTACCAGACATTCTAGTTACTAGGTAACGAAGTAGATCCTTGCTGTTCGGGGTGAACCGTAAAGCCATTTGTAGCGGTCACTACGCTGTGCTGGTTGATTGTAAATATGTGTTGGAAACACTACTCCACAGGGCCCCTGTCAAATCTGTACTTCAACCTACACAGAATGACCACCTCTTTTTAAATTTCGATCATATGTGTTGTTGGTTAAAACGGTTAGCAAGCCAACTACAGTTCAAAACTTTAATTGGCTAATCTTAAATTCCCAAGGGGTGTTTACTGGTTCACCCCTGCTCCATTATGATTCTGTGGACCAAAACTGCCAAGCGTTTCAGAACACAAATCAAAAGCGCATAATTAAAACTTCTATTCTTCCTCACCTTGATCTGTACCGACTTGCATTTGCAGAACTCCTGGGTAACTTAATTCCCACGCATTTCTTCAGCTTAGGTCTCATAAAGGTATATCAGTATTTGTGCACAGCGGTCAATCAGGTCATGACTAGAGACTTCGCAAGCCCCATCTTTGACGTTTATCAGGCAAAACTTTTAGTCGTATAAAGTTACCAACTACTGCGACGGACCTTCTTCTAAGGTCTTTAGCTACGCGTTTGGAAATCTTCATAAAGCCTAGTTAGAATTTCATATACGTAAGATAGTTAGCTTTGTAACGCAGTTCTGTTTTTCTACTTGCTGTGGTCCTCAACAGCCGTGCTACAAATTGTTATTAATTATTACCTTTCGGTCTAACAGACGTCCAGTTGATAGCAACTAAGACAAACCTAGTAAATATAAGTTTTTTAGACTTCTAGAAGTATATGGGAATAACAGTTAATCCATGAGATGCGTTTCAACGTAGGATATCAGTAGCGAAGTACACTTGCCTGCTACGAATCAATAACGTACTCAACGAATGTCCTCGTGAGATGTTTATTACTGTTTAGTAGCCCCGATTAATCTGAACAATGGCGATTAACCCTGAAGACTGGCACAGAAGATGAGGGTGTGTACTGGAAACTAGTAACGGAATTACAAGCAAGAACGCAAACACGACTGAGTACAGCACAATATGCCGGTTTATGTTTCAATTATCATACGATTGCTATCGATGAAATACTTCTGAGAAATTGGTGAATAAACTTATCTTGAAGGAAGTTATGTTTTGGCGTACAGTCTACGTTCAGTCATTCTTCAACAGGCCGTTGAAATAAGATTTCCTATCGTTATCGTCGTCAATTATTGCGCCAATAATCATCTAGACCTATATAAAGTAAGTATTTGGAGTCATTATCGGATAGGTAAACCAAACCTTGTACATCCTCGCAAACATTAATTTGATTGAGCTAAGCATCCACGGTAACTTAGAATAGATGCGCATTCAAATAATCATGATGTAAACATGTTAACTTGCACGATGGTTAAAATTCTCACTTTCGATTAGTTCTGTAAGTAAGCAAACCATAATCTAACAAGTATGATCGTTGAGTTTTCGTTAAAACAACTTTTCAAACAGCTCAATCGCTTGTCAGCTTATAGGTCGTTGCGAAAGGTTCATCAAATGCATCTGGTAATCATACTCAAATGTGAAATCGTTCAAAGGAGTATACATCACGACTGTAGTAGTTCAATATTTCTTTGGCTATAAAAAGCAAGCTTTCACGAAATCTTTATTTCCAAAGGACTGATAATGTTCACTTTTATTTCTCGTTGCGCAAGAATATTCTTACACTAACTACCAACATTTGTAGTTGAACTGACGTACCCTTGGCCTCTGGAACATAAGTTTACGTATGGTAGACGATATTAGTTTGTACATTTTAACTCGATGCGTGTGGAAACCTTCAATGGTAAGACTATATCTATTTTTTGTGAGGCCGCGGAAAGCCTGTTTTCAGAGTAAATCATATTTGTCACAGTCTGTATGGGTTATAATTAGTTATCTGACTTCAAAAAAATGATACTGCCTCGAGAAAGAACTAACTTTTAAACAGGAAGTTGTCTTATTGTTGTGGTGGTTGGCTTGTCCTCTTGCCCAGCGTAGCAATCAGCCAGCACTTATCCGACAAACAGAACAAAGTGTTACACGCAGAGCTGCTAAAAAATATATGTATAGGTGTGAGCAAACAGTTAAACGTTATTCAAATGATATGTTAGGAGTGAAGCATTTAACTGCTTACTTTTAACCAATAGATGTCTTTGAATCACACAACAAAATAAATTTGATCATAATTTCAGGCAAGTTGCCTTAGCTCCAATCAGACGCGAAATCGAGCGATGAAAATGTTTTGTGAAATGAAGGTTAAATTCACATTTGTCATATCTGTTAAACCTAAACACATATGACCTATTTTCCCGTAAAGCTATGATTGAACTACCTTTAGTCAGTATACTGGCAGATGTTATTCAGATTCTGAACGAAATAACCTATATCAGAAAACATACTCTCAGATTCTGGAAAGTGAGAAAAACGTGAACAAACATGAACAAGGCAAATGAAAATCACTCACTATTCAACACGGTTTACGTAGATCAAACACTATTGTGAGGAAATGCTTAAATACATGCTATGCGCCTAGGAACAAAAACAATCCAGCATCGTGCATAAAAAATACATTTGTTTAAATACTGCTCATTAACTAATCAAATACGTCGTACAAATATAATTTCGGAAAATCTGAAAATTCATTTTGTGGTTAGTAGATACGGTGCTTTGACCTCGTGATTTACAGGAAACATGTCCAACGAATCATAGGTGTTATGAAAAATTGTCCAAACTATATAGGAATTATAGAATCAGTTTGCTTCATGCAATAGTTATTCACAGTCTACGATCAGCTATGAAGATGTGATAAAAAAATAGTAACTGAATAACCAGTGGCCGGCTTTTACTAACGATGCTTTGGATTAAACCCAAAGGCAGTGAACATGTTGCCGGAAATCAAATTTTCAATAAATCGGCTTGGTGCATAATCAATTTTGTGACACCCTATTCACTGCAGGTCTGCATAATCCTGGACTATTTAGTCTAAATAAGCAATATCCGCTTATTCCGTTAATATTTCCAGTAACCATCCTTATCCCAGTATTATGTCTATCACCGCCGAAAAATCGATCGAGCCGTAAAACAAGAAGTGGTCCCTACATTGCATTCTGTACACCACGCTAGTTCCTATTGTATTAATATCCGGCGATTGAGTCACTTACGAACATGCTCATTCTTAGAGAGTTCCAGTAAACCCAACGAATTATCGTATCCCCTATAGTTTATTGTAAAATATGCGATATACATGTGCCAAAATTTCCTGATTGATTGTTCACACTGGAATAAGATAATTTGAAAAGTAATTCAACAATGAGAGGAACGAAAGTAATATGACATTTCTGAGCTAACAATGCACTTATTGCTTCAAATGTCGACGTTGTTATCATGGTTACTCATCATGTTATAAATCGGCTGATCTGCCGAAAGTATGACTATCAATATTATGATTTTTTGGGTTGGAGTTAATGCTGATGTTAGAAACAGTCAAATTTAACCCACCAATGATAATGCATTAACTTAACTTGCGATACCGAACAACACCAGTTAGTCCAAGCTTTATGCATGTGTTAGCTATCTATTTTGATCAACATTTTATCCAAGCCCATGGTACTTGTTGGCATAATTGTGTTTGGCAGAATCTGACATACAACCCACCTATTACTAAGTATCCTTATACCAGGAAGAATAGAGTTCGCAGTTGTTAACCTAAAGTTTATATTCAATACAAAACAGTAAAATCATTCTTCGGACTAACCTTCTGTTTGACGCAAGAATGTTTAATTTAAAAAACAATATGGGAACAGAAATGAGATTTTTATATTTTCTTTGTTGTGCCTCTACGCTTTCGTGATACTGTTACATTCTGACGATAGGTTTTTCTAACTACCACAGAAATTAAACCACTGGATGACAAGTTTTATTGTTGTCCCTTCAGAGCAAATGTAAGCGGAAACAGGCAAATCATGTCATCAGTTGTCTTCAAACGAATAGATGGTAGTCACTGGTAAGAAGAAAGAATGTTTCATTGCCTGTTCACCAACAAGTACTTGAAGGATCGTTAATCTTCCAGCTTAGTCACTCCCGAGGCATTATGACATGCATTCAAATTGTCACGAGCTCTTAAGTTAACCAGCACTTTTTCATATCAGTATGTCGAAACCACCCGAATGAACGCATTTGTCACCATAATCAACAAGCATGCGGTTTTTTCTTGCGTTTCATGTGGTGGTAATTCTCCATCTGCTACACCAATACGCGCTAAGTCCGTACTCCTAAATACACTGATAATTACCAAGATCAGGAGATACACTGAATTACTAGCCAGTGATTTGAACAGATGTGTTCACAATATTTCAGTAGTCCCATGTGACTCTGTATGGTGTCTCACTTACCGGAAACATCCCTGTGCAAATGAGCTCGTCGGCATAAACGCCACTATATCAGGTTTTGCCCAACCGCAACGATTTTGTAATTCATAGTTATAACAAGAACCAGATATAGTAGCCCAACCCGTCCGATGTGTTAACCAAACAACACGGGTGATTAAACAAACATGGGTCGAGTTGGTCGTAAAGTTTTACTTCATCGTGAACCGTGTTCATACAACACAAAATTCACATCTTCAAGGATTTTACATACGGACACGACCGACACATGAAAGGCAAAAAGTTATAAGTGGCTAAACTGGATGATCGCAACGATGGAACAAATAGTTTTACAAATGCAATTACTGTTTCAGTCACTGAAGGTTTGAACAGATACACTGTCGGACTGATGAGATACGGACACCTCAGATATAATTACTCGACGAACCAATTAGTTCTTTTGTACATACATTTTAGAAACGCAGTTAACTTACTGCTGGTTACAATATTTCACAAACGGTTGGATAGGAATTTACTGATGTGCTCACCTAAATGGCTACCTAAAAGTGTCATTGACAGAAGACATTTTAGTCGTCCAGCAAACACAGACAAAGTACCAGTCGCCAAGAAACTTTAGTCACTAGTAACTATGGTTGAACCCCTTGGGAGATGTACCAAGTTGTGGGATAACTTCAACTACGCTTAATAAAACTTTCCAATGTGCAGTAGTAATTTTGGTGAGAATGTGAACATAAGTATCAGTATGGGTAAAACCTCGCTTATAGTTGATTGAGGTTCTTAAATCCTCATAAGCCTCACAGCCAAAGCTGTTCATAAAAAATAACACACTGGAAATTTGCTCGGATTAGAGCACATCGCTAGCGCATGTCCGTGCCACGGTCGATAATAGACATTTATGCACGACTCTATGAGGCCAACAAGTTGGTTGCTGTGTCGCTATCCTCACAATGGAAGGGATAGAAGTACATGGAGACCACTCCAAATCGCATTGGCTCGTGTGTTACCAGAAGATTGATTGATCACCTCAAACGCAGACAAAGAAGCAACCATTTCTGTTTAGATCTAAGACTACATCATAATGACTTTCTTTCGAACCCAAATCACACAAATATTTAAATTTGTTAGCCGTTATTTTTGGCAGCTTCTGGCTAAGACAAAGTGTAAAATCTGCGGTCATGCATACGTGATTTTGAATTTACAAAATTTGTTGAACCCGTTTGAATCCGTTGCCTTTCACCTATTCATTACTTACACTTGTGTTACACACATGGTAGCGTTAGTTGTCAGAATAAAACTTTGGTTCGCCATTAAGCGGGATTATGTTTGAAGATTAGATACGCAAATATATTCCGCTAATTAATACTGTGTTACGTGATGTAGAATTCATGCGAAATACTCATCAGATAAACAAAAGAAACAGATTTAAAAAACTGGCAGTTTTGGTCGTTCACAGTATTTGTTCTTCTAATCACAATGTGGGACTAAATACCTGAATTGATGAAATAATATTAACGATTAAGCTCGATAATTACAATATACGCACTACCTTTGTTCACATGAGACAAGAGATCGAGTCCAGGTTTTAGTTCGCTGCTTTGGGGAATCGCTATCTGGCTTTTACTTCAGCTACATACATACCTATTCGGCACATCCAAATAAACAATAATTTCGATTCACAGTGCTTAAAATAATTTGCACAATCTCTTCGAAAACGTTACTGTGGATGAAACATTTAAATGTTGCATGCAATTTTGCTGTTTACTTCAAGTTTTAGTCGAAACAAACTGTTTTTATGACTCAGCGGATTGCGCATCTTTTCAGCCTGGGCATGCCGTCTCTATCGCTGATTCAAATCAAACTAAGGTAGGAAGTTTTGTAATTGAGTCTCTTCTAACTTGTCAAATGTACCAGCCGACTTACTACTAATGCGGTTTCAATGTTCATCGGTAGCGTTTATGTGGTCTTGAGTGAACTGGCTAAAAAAGCATGCCTGAACAGCCAACCTCCTGGATTATTTCGAGGAATCTGCATGATACAGTGGGTTGATGTGGTAACTGAACTATTGCATTTCTGAGCTTGCATCTCAGAGTTGTAGGTTCGTTCATAAAACACCTGCCGCCGCGGGGCATTTTGTTTTTCTCAGAGGTTCGAATCCAATTAAAGTCCAGATTCTTTACAGATGGGTCTCTGAGCTACTTTATGAAAATTTGTGACAAATTATTTGAGTGATATGGAAATATTGTTAGCTCTTCACTTATGAATTCAGTACTCCACGTAACTAATCACGAGTAAGCTACACATGTAGTACATGTCAACGCTGCACATTGACAAGCGTTTAGTGGATCAAGTGTGTCACACGAATACTGTCTCTACTTTTCGATGTATATCGATATATATCTGGCAGTCGATATATATCGACTGCCAGTAAGTAGTGATTGGACAGGAGTAAAACATAGTTGACCTCCGGCTAATCTCATCACTAAACTATTTCATCGTTTAAAACAACAGCAAGGGAACTCAGGCTCATGCATTGAGAAAATGAGAAGTAATGTTTTGCGCTTCTTGCCTTCTATTGTAGTGAACCTCAACAAACAAGGGTATTCTGGGGAATCAGTGGATAACACGATTGTACAACTACATTCGTTGAATAAACATATGAACCTATCATCGCACGGATAGGCACAGTGCTGTCTGCCTTTACGAAAGTAAATTAAATATGACAACATAACCACGGTACTTCAAAATATATACACACTAAAGTGATAACGATAAAAAGACGTGGATCATTAAAATGGTTACAGTTCTCACGTATAAATATATCTAAAAATTTCACGTAAACAAACGAATAAAACTTGTTCTTTCTATTAAATTATCAATAAATTACAATACTATCCCTGAAGTTTCCGTAAACAAAATGAGGGCTATAAACGTCATAATGACAAATTTTTCTTTACACGTTCGATAGCGCCTTCGCCATACAAAGAATATCCATGCCAGAGTCTTAAGTTAACGGGATTACAAATGATAGTCATTTTTTACTACCTTCTGTTCTCATGCTACGTACTGACATACTTCATTATATTAACGTACCCCTGGCATCTGGAATGCAGAGTGGTATATAATGAGCGATAATATGTAATATATTTTACCTTGATGTGCATCGCATAGTTTTATTTTTATGCCCACTTCTGTACTTTATAATGTGGCGATTAACGTGTCAGCAATTTTGTCTTCCAATCCCTTAGACAAGTTATTGCTATATGTTTGCTCCTATAGAAGTTTGTTCTGAAATCATACGGAGACCAATTCTAAACACGAATTTTGTTTCCGTTGTTGCCTTTAACACATTTACTCGCTTAACGTAAGTGATGATTCAGACTACAATCGATATCTGTATTTACGTAGTTGCATGAAATTTAGCACGATGAGAGACGACTGAGGTGTCGCGAAAAGTCAACGATATGTTCGCCCTCTCTACTCAGGACTGTGTAAATCATAAATTTGTAAAACGTAAGTGTAACTGACAACAAATTCTCTCAGCCATTGATCTCTACATTGAAATATTTTAATGTTACTGTTTTCCAGGCGCTCACGCAGGCATTACATTGGAAAACGCCAATAGTCTTAGATTCCGATTGCTCAATAACACGAGTTGTCTGCATCAAAAACGAAACCTGCTCTTCGCGTTCACCTTGCAATGAAAGAAACAAAATGTCGGTTCACTCATTTTACTGTTGTTGCCTGTTGCACCACCGCAGACATCAACAAATTAAGCATATATCAAAACTATTATGTGTTGTAGAAAGCGATGAACGTTACTGATAAATGTTTCACCACATCGGTAAGTTACTTGACGATTTGCGTGAGAGACGAAACTCCGAAACATTTTGATCGTTAACATATTAAGCAACAAGTCCAGATGTAAGTCGAAATGTTACTTCGAAAGCAAAGTATGGATTTATCGGAGCAGACTAGGAATTTCAGTTACCCACGGTTGTAACATGTTCCCTTTTTAAAATAAGTTCAGGAAGCTCCACCCCTTAATTCCGTAAACCTGTTTTGTTTTGAGTGGCTGTATCTGAATTTGGATATTGACAAATTCTCGGGTTAATCGTGACACTAGCTTTTGACTCTGCAGTACTCATTGTTAGCAGTCATCTATGCGGACAGGTTTGACATGAGAATGCTCAAATTCAATCTACTTTGTAAGCAAACGGCTGATCGCTCCGGGAGGCCTTGAATCAAATTAACAATGTGGCTAATTATCCTGTCGTCTACTATGTAAAGTATCTTAAATCTTAGCTATCGTTTGAGACTCTTTTGTGGAAAACAAATAGGTCAGAAAGAGAGGAAACACAATTTTACATCTCGCTAGCTTTCTTTCACTGAACAAAAACTAGCTACTGCTTCCTCTATGAGAGTAGTTGTAACAATTGGCGGTTAACTGCTTACTTCTCGCCGACTCTGTGATTTTTGAAATATTCGTGAGTAAACCGATAGTTTCAAATAGCTCAGTGTAACCTATATGAATTCATCACTACTTAAATTGTGATAGCAAGTCAGACCTTGAAACCAACAATGAAACTGTTTTGTGCAATGCATGTTGATGTCACATTAAAATATTCAATAAGACTTGGCCAAATTTCTGCAACTTTTTATTCGATGAACCCGAAATTGAGAAATCTCCAGTTATTCGAACACAACAAAAGTGATTCCACAATAAACCTTCAAGCGCTGGAACGTAATTGGTGGAAAACTTTCCATATAATGAGCACACTATATTATATACGCATGTGTATGAGTTGGCAGACATCATCTGAACTGCATAGCCCACTTAATCTGTCCACAGACTTGATATTATTCGAAGTTCTTCCTGATGAATTGATCAACTGAACTGTGCAACGAAAGTCCTGCAGTACAAAACATACTCTGAGGCACTATTGTCCCTTTAGTATAGTTACACAATGACTACGTCAGTTTGTGACTGTCGAGTTCGGTGTGGAAATGCCTAATTAAAACTTCCTCCTGAAACTGATTATCATGGAAGTATTCTGTTGTACTGTTGACTTATGATGATCAGTTCGTAATATGTTAGTACAAACTAGTCAAAACTGGAAACAAAACGATCGGTTTCTTTTTGCACTTCACTATAACACAATAGTGAAATTGAACAGGCTACGTTGCAATGACATTATTTCCATTCAATCAAATTATGAGTACATTGCACAACGCTACATTCAGATGAATAAGTAATAAAAACTGCACTTCTTACTGGAAGCAGGATCTACAAATATGCATGTTTGAAGCTTCATGTAAAATCTTAAATGATGTTTAAATCTTCCGTTTTATTTCCAATGTAAACTTTTTTGGCATCAATGCATTCCACCGTAGATTTCGGAAGTAATACGTTGGTTTTTGCCCTCTCCATTAAAAATACTGACTAGCTTGTTGTTGTTAGTAAGCGCCTGTCCGCTTTATCCTATGCACTCGCACTGGGGTAACCCATTAGTAGTTCAATAAGTATATATCACGATTATGATCACATTTATAAAGAAAGGGAATTATCTAATATAATTGCGGAATATGAACTTCGAGTTTGTCTCAGGTGCACGAGTATATTCGTTTTTATACTTTCTTACATTCATGTTGTAATTTCGAAATCCGTCATATAAAAATTGAGTTCAACAATGTACAAAATGATTTGTTCTGGTTAGGAGAACTGTACAAAATATTGCAACCTGTGATATACAATTGGTGTATTATGCATAGTGAAATCCATTAGTAAACTTCCAGAAATTAACATACACTGCACATTCACATACCTTCAGTTCCTGCAGTGAAACCAATTTCAGTCGATAAATATTGTTACTAGAGTGTATTTTATATTTATAAAACAGTTTAAGAATATATGGCTAATACGATGAAGACGTGTTGTTGATTATTACACATAAAACATGAGTAATTATATGATACTACAAAATGACTTCAAAATTTAAATACTTATGAAATGAATATCATCTGTGGTATAAATTAAATTAACAGCAACTCAAACTAACTTGCTATCTCTCCCTTGGATACTTGATCCGTGAGCAATAGAATAATTACGTAAGACAGCCTCGTCAACATATTTTGCGTATACAGTAAAACAGTCACATTTCCTCACTTTTATAGTGACATGAAAACAGTCACACAGAGGCTCAAATCATTGGTCATGGCGAGTTGTAGACACATAGCTATTTCTCATTTGACTATTGGTCAGTAAGTGTGAGGCTATCGATTTTGTCCGTAGGCTTGAAACAAATCATTTGGATTCCTTATTGCGCAAGTCTATGCAAACTAAACTTAGTCATCACTTCACCAATATTTCGGTCATTTATCGATAAAAATCATCATCCCGTGGCTTTGAATGGCAGGCCGGAAATATATTTTTAAGGGAACATGTCCGATTGACTTTTACAAATAATACAACTGAAGTCATGAAGTAAAACTTTCCAGAGAGAGGGTCAGAGATTATTAACAGATCGTAACTTGACCCTTCTTCTAACGGCTTAAAACAAACTGAATATGACAGAGCAGCGAGGTGAATATATCTCTGAGAATGCCAAGTTAAAGGAAGTAATCTGCTGCGTTGGAAAACTGCATTGTTGTTGAACAAGTATTCAATCCATCAATCAAGCGCTGATTAAATTAGAATACATATTAAAGAATGCACTAGTTGTGATTCACGCTAAACGTGCCTTTATCTTATGACCTTGTGAAGAACTGGAAAATAAAGCACACTGATCACTTGCAATTAGCTCTCCCATTGTTGTAGAATGTAAAACTTTCGCAAACTTAGAATATATGATATCGGATACTCACGAAAATAACTGATCGCCTATAATACATAGATAACTCAGAACCCAAACTTACGGGTAAGTTATGATACTTGGGTGGCCTTCCTCAGGAGCGTTGTAATCAAAATCAGATTAACAATGAAACAGAGGTCGCGGTCAGCAACACAACTTCTTTCATTTGACGCATTTATTAATTTATCATCGCACACATTCGGCATGAACGAGATGAACCTGTTTCAAAAAGAATAAATTTCAGTATCCAATGGAAGCAGCTTGAGCCATCGAATATACTTCTCACACCTGAACTTGCCAGTGGCAAGCTGTTGGTAAACAGTGCAAATGAAACGCAATTCAGAACGATGAGCGTTCTACAACAACCAGCCGTCTTAAACTCAGCCAACGCGGAATAAGAGGCTCTTGGTGTCTTTCGAAAACAACACTCGATTCACGACAATCATGACGATAGAGGTAATGTCAAATTGACTCCAAATCAAGAAGCATAGCAAAAGAATATGTTCGTGCACCTAGGTGCAGAACCTTTTGAAAAGATGAGTGATCAGAAGACCAGCGGCATTCTTAATAATTTCAGAGGCACACACTAAAAGGTTCCTTCGGGATACAGAAGAAAACTTGGTCAGTCCTCCTGGTTCACTTTCAGTCCCAAGAGAAACCGTCTGTCACGATTCTATATGTGTATAAATTTGAGATATCCATCAAATCTATCGTTCCGTGCACCATCAGTCCTAGTTTATCAGTCGTGTAGTCACACGGTTTCTGATGCAATTTGGTAGGCGACGTTGAAAATTCCCTTGGTTTTGTTAGCAATCGTGAACACACCACATTACATTATGATCGGAGTTTTCGACACAACCTCTCGATACACCAGTGTATCAGTAAAAATTGGCACTGATGTCGTTAAATAGTTATCAAAAAGTGACGACTCTTAGTGCACAAACTAACTTATGACCTTGCGAAATTGTACCTGGTCATGGACTATGTTTGCTGTCAACCATTTTCGCATGCAATAAAAGTTGTACAAGTAAACCGATGGTGTGACTGTAAGTACCCCTGTTGCACCTGTAGCAACCCAGCTGTTCCTGAATGAGTTCGTCTGCCCTCCACAAATCTGATGGTGAACCTGGTGGTTTCATCAGTGTAAGCCTTGGGCAGTTAAAGAACAGCTTATAGCATTTAAGATCAATACTATACATTCTTGCGTTCAAGTAAATTTGAAAATGCGCGATGTCCGCCATAATAATGTTGACGGTACACGTTCTGAACACATATATAAGTGACTGCCGCTGTACACCGCCGTTTCATAATCACTGGATGCATACTCTGCTCTAGTCCTCCCTCTTATCTTTGACAATTCTCCACGGTTATTCTACAGAGCTGACCGACGTTAAAGTATGTAGCGTACAAAACATTCCAAAAACTACGCTGCTTGTTCGACACTTCAATATTCAGGTGGACGTAAAATCCGGCTTCGATTACCGGTTTGCAACCGAGGTACATTTTGACTGCCACATCGCCAAGTAGCCTTTCTGAAGTTGGACCAATGTAGTGAAATAAACAACAGTGTTTTATCTCTAAAGTCTACCGTGTTTTCGCTAAGTTCCAATTAACCGATGTGAATCAGTAAAACATGTTAATGTTTGTGGAATGTGTAACTGTTGTGCGCCTTCCGAATGTAAACTTCGGGAATGACAAACAACTAATGAAAACATACACGTGATAGAGAAGACAGCTAAAGTTAAAATCAATCTGAGATTTACCAGGACTTGAGTTTTACTTAAAATACCACACTCACCTATCACTTTAGGCAAACGAATAACGCCTTAATTAGCTGCTCTGGACGAACAATGAAAAGTTACTGGAAGCATTTTTGCGCTTACATCCCCAAACCAAACTTGTGGGACCAAACAGCATTCCGAGACAAATGCGAGACAAATGAAATACAGATTGTTTGTAGGGCAACTTGACACTTTTGTACTTAACGAAAGCTAACAAAGCAACCAATTAATATTGTGCATCCCAGTTCATGATAGTCACTGCACCTCATCGTCAGTTTCGGGCAAACCATTAAATAACAATTTGCCACTTGATAAACTTTGATCCGTTATATCTGCTTGGTCTACAGATTTGCCAGCACTCTGACAGCTGAATAGTGGTGCACTTCATACAAAGTCGGTGACATTTCACATTCGGAGAAACTGTGAGCACTCGGCTGAACTTCCACCTGATAATTTTACATTCAAAACTCCGGAAAGTAGATCATTGCATTTGCATGCACATAAGCCTAAGGTAAGCCCAAATCACAAGTGATGAAATGTATAACAGCCTAGGTAAAATGAAAGCATATGAAAAGTGTGAATGAATGCCAATGAATTAAACTAACGTGAAAGTTATGACAATAAAAAACAAATCATCATCGTATTCACCAGTACATTCCTATCGGACCCAGTAAACAGAGCATGGAGACAAAATCGTGTTCAGATAGTGAAACATAAATTGTGTTTTGTTGTAATTGTCCAGCTGAATGAACAAATTAACATCATACTTCGATTCCAGGTTGATTGCAAATTGGAACAATAGAAAAGGCTAAACCAGCTAGGATTTCTAGAAATATTCTACTATGTAGTCATTTGATTGTTGATCTCTGTTAACCGGTTTTGCCCAGTTCTTAGCCTCGGCAGATATTCAATACGATATCCAATCAACATGCTTAGAATGACCAACGAAGATTGCAAAATAGACATTGGCCTTTTAAATGGCATGATGTTTTATGGGTCATGATATGTCAACATCCTGAGTGAAACATCACTTTCTCAGTTATGAATTAACTAACTATTCACAGTTAAACGATTTCAGCAAATATGCAAAGAAGTGTTTAAAATATCGATGTGAATCCAGATGAGAGTTTTCGGCCAACCGCTTGCTGTTCAGACAGAATACGATCGGAAGAAAAGCAGCCAGCGCACTCACATGATCCACTCGGTAACTTATATGAAAATCACCATGCTTTGAAGCGTGCGGACAATCCACAATGTGGTCATTCACTCAGGCTAGATCGAATTATCCATTGCTGTAGCAGTAACCTGTTGCCAGACAAAAGTGAATGGCTACTCTATTGACGGAGCTAACTTGAGAGAGATGGTAACAAAACATTGATGTACTTTGAGGTTAATAGTATTTGCACAGTATAGACTTGTTGTATGAGTGGTGAAGGGACGTTAATGTTTAGAATATCGATATTTTGTCATCCTTATGTTGTTATGGTGCACCTGTCGGTAAACGGATCAGTCTCAACAGACAAACTAAACACGGTTGTCAATATGTGCACTTTGCATACAGGTCATCGAGGCAGCCGGCTCAAAATCATTAGCGGAAATTGTAACATAGATATTGTGATCTATCAAAACGTGACCCTCTGTTGATCATGATAAGAACTCATAATGAGCTATATCTTAAATTAGACTAAGTTCTCAAACCGAGCTTGTCCACTCAGATGTATGAAATGCAACCAATAAATTTAGCACGGTTTAAGGGTTGCAACAAACCACAAAGGTAAACTTAAACCCTACGCCCACATGGTTTCTGTCCTTTGTGTTCTACAGGTGACAGATCAGTATACCGTTATTTGACGGTTGTCAATTTTGGAAAGAGCAGCCAATGTTTATCTGCTCAAAACATCGCGAACAAAGTGAAATGTATTATGGTTTGCATAGGAAAGAGACCCATTTGTGTGAACTCAGGATTTTATCTGTATTCAGGTCGACAATACAGACAGCGTGCCGAAACGCATCAATGTTCTATCTGTTGGCCTGTCAATTCGGTTCAGTTCACAGGACGTGACGGCTAGCAGCCTGGTAGTCCAGTTTCTTGCGCTGGTAGGCAACAGCTTCCTGCACTTCGATTGTGAGGATTCCTTATCAGGCTTCGTCTACCTGATACACGTAACCTACAAAAACAGTGACAGGCTTGTATGTAAAGACAAGGAAAAAGAATTAGAGGACCGGAAAACAACTTGCCTCTATGTTCGTTAATAAAATGGAGACAACCGTACTGAGATGATCGCGCATACGTACACATCCGTACATACTCATTTTGAAACAACGAATAATATGTATGTGGTACCTCAGCTATATATGTTACACCTATATGTAACTGCGACAGTACTGTGACACGCTAATTTTGCAGTGCTCTTCCTGCACACTTAAAAGAGGGCTTGCAGACTGCTTGCTCACATGACAGCTTATTGTCGTTTTGGACAAAAAGAGATAAGTTAAGAACGAAAGACATGTTTAGGTACAGTTCAATCCACTTGAAACCCCGATTTCTCAATGGCGACACATGAGCACACTAATACTGAGATAGTCTGACGCAAATTTCTGAGAAACAAGGGAGATGGAGTAGAATCCTACAGCTCCCATCTCCCACTGCCTCACCTGGTAGGACCAATTTTGTAGCCCTCGGAATGGAGGCATGTGCTCATCGTATTATTTATTAATTTATTTTTTGTTGGAAAAATAATAGTAATTTTATCCGAATAGTTTGGACGTCAGTACCTTTCTATTGCGGCTCAAGGTCTCTTTTTGTAACCTGTTAGTTACGGCCTTTTCTGTTTTTTTAAATGAACGGAGACTATATATAAAATATAGTTGAGTACCAGTGGTAGTGCCAATTTTGTCAATGTTATCTTGTCTTAAGGTCTGCATGTGCCAATCAGTCATACCAAGAGGCCGTCATGAGCTGTCAACAAAAGTGAGTCAATCGTTTACTCATTGGTTTCTAGTTCTCATTCACACTGTGAGTTGTCGATCGCTGCGACGGTAGTCTTTGGAAATTTTGAATCCCCTGCGTTCACATTGTTAGCATGACTTCGTTCACGTGTGTTCTTTCTTGAATATTATATTTTCTGCACTGATCTATATGTGCCTGTTCGAGAAAATGTCGTTTGAGTATTGATTGTTCTATTCTGATATAATACTTTCTGAGGTACTCCATACTGCGGAGCACATCTTTTTGACTCACTATATAATACAGTTCGACGGACGTTTTTGAATCTGTATTGTGGGACATATTCTGAATATATGATACTCACATATTGTGTTGCATATTATCAAGCGCTACCTGGGTTCAGTGTTGACGGTTGTGAAAGGCATGTTGTTTGAAGGTCCCATATCCTGGAACAGTGAATCGCTGGATGATGAAAATAGACCTAAGATAAAAAGTGATACAATAATTGAGTTATTAATAGAAGAGTCGAGAGAGAATAACTCCGACATCTACCGAAGCAATCCAACCAGGTATAACTTAAAATTCACAAAGGCGCAACGCAGGAATGCTACTTGCGAGCACATCGATTCAAATGTTGTGTTCATAGAAGTGGTGAATAAGGCTGTACACGGGTGATGATGGGATCTGAGGTTTGGGAAATCAAACAGTATATCACATCACAGTCGTCAAAACTTTTCAGATCACACACTAGGTTGACTAAGTTATTCTCCATAAAACTTGTTTTGCATTTCTAGGTTTGTCTTTGTGGTTCTTCATTAGACAGCCTCAAGTAGGTTTATACGTCTTGCCAGTTTTGGGAATGGATTATGGTGTCATCCTCAAAGTGAGGTCGAATGAATCTGTTATTTAGAAGCTTGCTCTAAT
>JTDE01000456.1:240068-255822 GCA_014338405.1 Paragonimus skrjabini miyazakii | reverse complement strand
AGTGCTACCCAAGTATGTGAAACTGTCCACAATCTCAAGCGGGTTACCTGCAATGATGAAACTGGGAGTGGAAATGCCCCAGTCTTGAAGCAGCCTTTTGAACTTTGAAGGTGCGAAGCGTATTCCATACAAACCAGCCCGGCCACTGACTTTGTTCAGCATGGTCTGCATGTTTTCAGCAGAAGGGCTAAGTAAGACATTGTCAACCACGTACTCCAGATCGGCCAACCTAGCGCCAGGAAGAAGCTCAACACCAAGCCCACTGGATTTCCGAAGCGCACCTTCCAGAATGTCGTCCATGACAAAGTTGAACAGGAAGGGAGAAATCGGACACTCCTGACGAACACCACTGGAAGTGCTGAACGCTCGAGACAGTTGTCCATAAACCCTTGCCCTGCTCGTAGAGTGAGCATACAGCGATCTCAACAGATTCACGTATTTCTCTGGTACTCTGTTGCGAAGAAGACAGCTCCAACGAACGTTACGAGCAACTTAATGGAAAGCAAGCTTTAGGTCCAAAAAGACCACGACCGTCGGTTGTCTGTAAGAGTGCATATTTTCCAAGATCCGTCGCTGTGTTAAACCTCTGATTAATGCAGTGCCAGGTAATTTCCTTATACCACAGCTCCTTGTTTATAGAATTTCGTTTACCTGTATTGGGCCGTCTATACAGCGGCTGCTTCGAAATTTACTCGTTAGCCATCCCGCAAACGTGTCCCGGCTATCTAAGCTGATTGGACATCAAAATTGTTTTAATCCTGTCCGTGTGTGCTCGACGAAATACCCCAGTGTTCCGAATCTCGTATGACCGTCACAAAACTAAGCTATCTTTTAGTCCTTGCATCCAAAGACGACTGAGAGGGTGCACGTTCCGTTGACATCATGCCCAAGTTTTTCTACCGTGCAACAGCGTAGACAACATCATTGCACGATGTGCAGGCAGCCTTGTCTTACGGGGGTGACCAATCGGAAGGGGTTTCTATTCGCGTTATTCGTTCATCGTTGTTCGTAGCAGTTATTCGCGTTCGTGTTCAGTAGGATTCAGTTATAACACCTTGTTTTCAACTTCAGGCTGTGGTTCTTCCAGACACGTTTTTCAAGGCGTATGGAAACAACGCTAGCTCTCGCCACAGGATTTCGCACAGAGATCAGTCGGTAAATTACTACCTAAGTTCTACAGTTCTGCGCAGTTATCCACAATTTCCACCGGTGGAGATTCCAGGTGTAGACACGTTGTCACCGTCGGAGAAATCTAAAAGAAAGAGAATGCTTTACTTATTTTAATATCCGAACCAAATTCGGATTCCACGATCGCGAACGCCTTTGCCAGCCGCTGACGTTTGTCTTCGCTATGTGCAAATGGCTCATCTGCAAACAACCGGACGCACATTGTCGAATGGCATAACCGGCTTGGATGCACTGAGCCATCGAATATTCAGCAAGCAGCCACCTAGGTGGCATTCAGCCTTCACACAGTTATCAGAATTTTGGACATTATCTGAACGCAATCGTCCAGATATAAACTAAACGCGGTTGAAGCTAAGACAGCTCTGCTTGACGCCAGTGTTACTGTCGAAATAATGAGAGGTCAATCGACACTATTGTGCTTTCGCCTTCACAGTCACATGCAACATTTTACTTAGTTTGACGAACTTACTTAGACACTCAAACTCACTGAACCCAGTCAACAATGCCTCTCCGTTCACAAAATCAAACGTCTTGGTAAAATCCACAAAGATAACATACAGCGGCTAGTTGAGCTCACGACATTTTCCCTGTATCTGTAAAGCAGCGACCACCATTTCAGTCGTAATGTGACGCCCGAAATACACACTGCTCCTCGAGAACGTTGGTCTCCAAAACATATTCATTGAGTCGGTTCAGCAGAGTTCTTGCCAGGATTTTTGTAGCCCAGGCCACTATACTGATGACCCGATAATTATCGGTTCCTTGCTTGTTCCCCTTACCCTTAGACGGAGGTACAGTGAAGGTGTCCTTAAAATTGTGAGAGATTGCTTCCGTCTAGAGTGAACCAAATGAAGCAAAGCGCGTTTCAAAACTGACCCCACTCAGGCCATCACTAAGAAATCCCGTTCAACGCGATGTCTTCTGCCGTGCTTTAATCCATGCCCACGTTCGATGGATGATAGTGGACAGCCGATCATCTGATGTACAGAACCAGCGTTTAGTAGAAAGTTTCGGTGCCGTCAATTTAGTCAGCAGTCTGCCAGTCGAAATCATAGTTTCTGTAACACAGCAGATGTTAAACTTTCATGTTTTAGGCATGCGAGCCAATGCAGCCTGTCGGTGTATCTGTTTCAGCCTGCTAATATTAACGATCGTTATTTTCATTGGCGCATTGATCGAAGCACCAGCCTAGTGAAGATAGGAACATGAACGGTTCCTCCGTCCAGTGGAAGTAAGGGTGAGGAGCAAACTGGAACATGGCCATTGGTGCGCACTACCGTGCTTCTGGGATTCGGATAGGATAGATTTGAAAGTATGGATTGGAACGATCTAGGAGCTTGGCTGAGAACGACAGTTGGAAAAGGTCATTAGTAGTGTTCTTCATATGTCACTCCCGTCGTATGCACTTGGTGTTCACAGTTGGTGGTGCACTTGGTTGGTTGTTTGTTTGCAAGGTGTAGACGTCTTGATGTTGTATGTTTAAATATAGACTTAGCTATTTTTAGTAGTTTGATCCATTCTCCTCCCTGCTTTTTTTTACTCTCTTCTCATATCGGTTTTTTTCTTTTTCCTTTCCTTCGTGGTTGTGTGGCAGTTAAGCATCAGTGTGAGCCATTGATGTCTTGGTGTCTTTGATGATGATGAGTTTACTGGGTTCATATTACGAAAGGACGACGCAATACTAGGCTGAGTGTATTACGAAAAACCATGATCGTATATATGCTAGGATTACGGTGCGATCACCCATACCTAGATAGGAAAACGACTAGGGTTCTCAACCACAACTATGAACTCGAAAATTTGTACCGAAAGATAGCAAGTTGGTGCCAATTTTCCCGAACAAAAGCCAACCTCATTCTAGCCCTGATTCCGGAGGATTGGAAGTTTATAATCCGTCAGACGTGTTAGAATGCCTGAGTCTGCCGATATGCCCTTCATGCCAGCCATCTTGATCCAGTGGTTTTTATACTGCATCGAACCTCATTCTCCTTCTGCTCTTAACGCGCCGCGGTTGACAACATTCACACGTGCTCGCTTTTCTGCACAACCTTATTCTCTTCCATTTTTCCGTCTATTTTTTTGTTAGCATTATTAATTTTTATTCGCTGTAACGATGTTTGGTGGCTGGACTCATATTTTCATCTGGTTCAAATTATGTCCGTTTGTATACAAATATGTCTCTGCACGATGAGTGATCCAAATCACTCCTTCACTTATTATTAAGAGTGTTAAAGTGTTACTGTATAACGTTAACTGTATTCCTGCGATACGTTTGTTTTTAAACCTCACAAATGAAAAAAAACATCCTTTTCTTCCCGTCAAACTCTCACCATATACTTTGATTTCCAGGGTTCTCTTCTAAAAGATGACGATCTCCGGAAAAGACGTTGTCAAACTGACGGAAGTATTTGTGGAAGCACCTTCATTTGCCCTGGCATATGGTGCCTTTGCTAACTTGTATGAGAACGAAGGCTTTCCAGCTAACCAACGCTCAAATCTTTTGTGTAAACTGATAGAATTATGTTCAGTCCTTTACAACGCTCGCAAAGCAACTTGGAACTTATTGAACCGAAGTGAGGTTGAAGGCACCAACTCTTTAAAGTCCATCCTGACCTGCTTTTTTTGCAAAGACCTTTATTTTCACCCGATTGTGTTATCCTGCGGTCATTCGTTTTGTCGAAATTGTGTTGATGCTAGCTTCGTTTGCCATTCCTGCTCTGCGTCCCGTGCAGTTGGCGAATTAAATGACTGTCTTCTGCTGTCTAAGTTTGTCGAGTATTTCTTCCCTGAAACCACCACATTGCATCGTCTACTCGACGAGGCAAAAGCTTTGGTTAACCAGGGCAAATATTCCGAGGCGTCACTTGTTCATGCGAGTCTAAGGGCATCACGTAAGGAGCCGTCATTGTTGTTATACCAGTTCATATCTTGCAACCTACAGATCCAACCAACCCTCGCTGTTTGCAAGCTACAGCGGATATCTACCTTTTAACCACAGATTTTGACGCAGCCCTGGCTACCTGTAATCAAGGTCTAGAGCTTCATCCTCATCTTCTAAAGGTTTTTATTCTTTTTTTTGTTCAATGTCATAAGTTTGTATGTAGCTTCATTGTATGAAAGGACGTACGCTTATTTGTCTGGGTCGTTATCATGAAGCGTTGGAAAATATCTTCAAATGTCTTACAACCTGTCCGTACATAGAGTGTTTGCGTCGCGACATTACACATGTAAGACTTTTAGAGTGCCAGTCTGGATTAACATCATAACACGTACATAGATTTTGGAGGATGTCATCACTCAGTCGGATATACTGAAATGGAAGCATGCTGTTAAATTGTGTGCGGCCAATCCAAACTCCATATCGGACGTCCTTGCGGTTTGAACACATTCAACTCTTGGACTGATACATGTATTTTGTGTCTAGGGTCTACCTGCTGAACTTCGCGCTGTAGTTCCTATTGAACCATGGATGCACTTTCCACCTTCCGTAACTTCCGATAAGCCTGGTCCTGCGGACACTCCAACGAACGTTGCTGCTTTATTAGTCGACGATGCCCCACCGAGTCCATGTAAATTCAAGTCAATCCCAGCATGATTTCCTTATACTCTTTTTTATAGCTAAGCTGGATGCCATTCGTGACGATTTTCTATGTGCTTTGTGCCTCAGGTAACTGTAATCAACTTTTTGTTGTTGATTGATTGATTGTTATGTCTACAGACTACTATTCTACCCTTCCAGTTTGCCTTGTGGCCACACATTCTGCCGCGATTGCATAGAACAGTCGTTGGATTACAAAGCTGAATGCCCGTTGTGCAAAGCCAGTTTATCACAAGTATGTGTTTTTATTTTGTAGCTTTTCTTCGGTGCGTTTTCTGTCGCAAATTTCCATCGTTAGTCATCCACCGGTTATTTAGAGCATTGCTTGTAGCTTGTACTCCTGTTTTGTTTATTGTGCCCGCAGTGTTTTTGTATGATCGATTGCATTCTACAGGGTGCGCTTGGGAGATTTGGTGGGCTTGTTGAGTTTCTTTTTGAGACTGAGTTGACCGACATAGGGTATGTGGATTATATTATGTTGTTCAGCTTCTCGATCAAAGGCCTACAGCTTAATATTGGACGAGATGATTGGCCGGGCTAGTTCGTATGGAATGCGCTTTTCACCTTCAAAATATGAAATGTTGCTTTAAAAACCTTGGCATTTTCACTCTCATTCTATATTTCAAACTGTGAATAGTTTCACATGCTTGATTGCATTATCTTGTTGACATGTTATATTATGGATGAAATATCAGCAAGAGTAGTAAAGGAATGCGTTAAATTTAGTAACCCGCTTCATCTGGGACAACAAAATGACATTCGGTTGCCGTTAAAGTGAAAATTGTGTAGTACTTGTCTGCGTTCTGTTCTCCTCTGTTTCCGAAACGTTGCCTGTTCGCTGTGTGTAGTGGGCAAATGGGCATGCGCTAAACCTTCGCCCACTAACAATTTAAAACGCCTTCGAAACGTAGTCCCAGCTAAAAAACACAGCGGGGTTTGGAAACAAACCGTATATTTCCAGCAATGTTTAAAAATGTGATAAGTAGCCTAATCCGGGACCAACGGCAACAACCAAGAAGAGAATGAGAAGAAGCGCGAGATGGGCTACATCCCACTCGGTGGCACTCAAAAACGCGCCAGACGAAACTTGTGTGGGCCCTTGGAGTGCGTTAAACAATGCTCGCAAAGGTCCGGGTTATGCGACCTTGAAGAATAAAATAATAGATGAGTCGTTGGGAAAGGGATAAGCATTCGCTGCGTGCAGTTAGTTGCACGATTGAAGAAAGTGGCACTGAGTTCATGTCAAGCCTTCGATAGCAGGCGTACACAGAATCATGCGTACAGAACGAACAAGCGGGAAAACGCAGTGGCAGCCGATCGCTGGCCACTACATGTGAAGATGCCAGCTGTGTTTGACCACCATTGACTCCGCCTGCTACCTCACATCAAGTGGGATGATCGCGTGTTTCTGAACGCTTGGGATACACGACTGATTAGTGAACTACTCAGTTTATACAGTCTGTGATAATTGGATCACATGCTTCGCAGGCGTTGTTCACTGAGATTACCAACCATTGGATGAAGCCGCAGGTTAGCCAAGTAGGAACATTGCCCGTTTAGTTACGTGGATAGATGTTGCTCGTCCGGTTGTTGCCCTCGTAACCACTCAGTTCGCTGGTTAGAAGTGCTTTAAAGGGGTTGAGCCAAGTTGGTCCTGACATTTTGTGATATACTTCAGTGTGGAGTATTATTATTGTTTGGTTAACCTCTTACGCAGCGTGGGTGTGCCGGTCCTACGTAGAGAACTGATCATGATATATTCGTCCAGACCATGATATGCTCGGTTGTTGTCCGGCAGACTGAACTGAGAAAAGTGTAATCCAACATGACTCAACATGACCAGAGTCAGTCAAACGGACAGACATGCACACACAAATAGAATTAGTCACTCCGGGTCCCACAAGTCCGATGTGCCTTCAATGAAGTGAAAGTGTTGATTCTAAACCGTCGTCAAAAGCATCTACACTTACAGTCTGTACAATCCTAAAGAGGTCAGTTTGCGAACGGACATGATACTTGTAAGGAGTGTGTTACGCTGTAGTACCCCGCTCCCCCCAGTATGATCAGTACTCATGTATCAACATGTCCTATTTCCTAATGGCCAAGCCAAAACCCGTGTGAGGCGAATGTTTTGTATCGACCCAAACTAAACAGCCTTCACGTTCTGCATATATTGTTTTTTTGTACGAAGTTGGTTTCCAGAGAACGAGGCACTTCAACCTGGCGACATTTTTGAACGAGCTGTCTACGCCGTTCTTGAAAACGCAACAAGTTGCTGTAATCACCGATAAAGTGGTCAAATTGGACATGTTGGCAGGAAGTGGAATGATACGGTTCAGTGACGAGACCACAAAGGTGAGAAGTGCCGATCGACGCTTATCTTTTGGCAACATAGCTATAAAACGTTATATCAGAGTGCACAAACGACGCGATAGAACTGAAGACACATCATGACGTGCCTGAGATTCCATGGAGAAATTGTCAGGTTTTGATCAGTCTGTTAGTGATTTGTAGATCTATTTCGTTCATGAATGCAACTTTCCATTTGCTATCTGCTGGTGGAAAAACTGTCGTGACGGCACAATCCGTTAGAGAATTATCGTATTTTTACTTCGTCCATTTGTACTCACCGACGCATGTTGGTCCCTATTCTAGCATTGCGTTTCAGGCGTTAAAACAGTCACAGAGACGTGTAAACAGCCATGTCTTATCCGTCGTGGACCGGGTTGGCCAACTCACAGCCGATGAAGTCGACCGACCTTACTGGAAATGAGCATACACCCCACTCTCCACTCACCCACAGCCAGCTAGTTTGGCCCTGATTTCGGCGATGTGTTGTGCCCGTTCGCTAACCCTACTCGGTTAGAGGACATGGCCATTCAGTATGCTCTAGTGTCTTGACTCCGGATCTTGTAGCGAGGCCCACAGTTCCCGGACTTATTGTACGCCGAACGTAGTCCTATCTGCTGGCGGACGGCACTTACGGTCTTTGTGGTCTCCCAATGGGCTTGTGACTCTGTTGACAGGACAACATCCTGGGCTTGTCTGTTGCGGCACCGTTGTACCCGGCGCGTATGTTAACATACTTTAAGGCGCTAACCACCAGACCTCAAACAGAGCGAGAGCACTCAGTTTATTTCAGTAATCGGCTAACATAACACGTGATCTTTGAAGTGTGTTTATTTTTCCTTTTCGAGTTTGTTGCTGTTGTCAGCCTTGGCGACCGCCAACTTAGAGGCAACCGATTTGGCACGTACTGATGCTGTCGGTTTAGTCCGTCTTGCGACATAGGCAGTGCAAGATTTCCTACATTGTCTAAAGGCATCATTTCATTGGTTCAGCGATACGTAGAGCCCCAGTCAAAAATTCGTGAGGATTCGTACTTGTGCGCTTTGTGAATACTAGCCTATCGCATGCTGCATCGTATGCCCTTCACACGACCTGGATTAGGCTAGAAGCAACAGTGACGCGATCATTGTACGATGCGGGTTCAAAAAAATAATCGGTTACATGGGACGTCACTGGCTGTCCGGTTGAGACTCTACTGAGGAGACTCGCCTGTTATTGGAAACGCCGTCGGGAGGGAAGAGGACTGGAGGTCACGTGTACTCATGTTGTAAGAATTTGTATCCCTTTGATTTTTGTATTACCTTGTGAAAATATTTTCGTCTTCCCATTTACGGATACACCCGACCTGCTGCACCTCTGCGTTATACTCTCTCTCCACATATATATTTATATATTACAGAGCTCTCACCAAAATATGTGATGTGTTGTAAATCGCTAAATGGGTGACTGTAATCGTGTGACGTAGCGTTCACCAAACGCTCAGCTCAGTTTCAACTGGCTACGTGGATCCTAGTGTTCATTCTTAACTTGACCCATTGACGATAGTCTTGTGAATTTTGTGATTTGCCTCATGACACGTTTTATCGTTTGGGAAGAATGATGAGTAACAACTGTTCATCACATTGTCACCTCTGTGTCAATGAGAATATTCCGACGTATAATCTGAAGACGATAAGAAAAAGGAGCCCGTTTTACGTGCGTAACCTCTACTTCAGGCATGTTGATTAGACAGACTGACCTGTTATAAACACAGAAACAGGGTTGATCCAGAGCTCATTCGAATAACTCATGTGAAGGGACGGAAAATAGGACGTCGGAAACTGACCGAAGGAATTTTTCTGTAAGAAGTGACGTCGAATGATAGGCAATGGACAGAACATTGGCGACGGTATCACTCATTGCAGAACTCACCAAACAAAGGTCGTTTCTCATAGGCATTACTCCCGCTTTTGGTGCTTACGTCAAACGGTTCGCTTGCAGTGGCGACAAAAAGTAGCTTTCGTTTGCGTCAGTGTGTGCAGATGTTGATTTATCTGCTCGTAGTTCCGGCTACCATGTATAGCGCGTATTCACATTTTCCATAGTAAGACGGCCAAGTTTACCGGTCGTTGTATTAGCAGTTACGGCTGTGTTCAGGTGTTTGCTCTGTTTCACCTTGTCAATCGATGGCGTCTTACACCATTTTGGTATCGGCATCTAGGTTGTTTTCCATTGGAAGATATAATAAACATGCATTTTTTATGCTTTCGGGTCTACTGACTAGCAGCACAAGTAACCGGACAGACATTGCTCCTTTCAACGTAATGCTAACAGACAGATTAGGGACAACGGATTGCGAATGTTGGAGATTTGATAGTTCTCATAGTGACTACCACTTCTGACGTTTCATTCTCTGCCATCAACGTTTCTGGCGAAAAATGTTTCAGATCTGCTGCTTGAGTTGATATAATTTCTATTCATCCTTCTGTTTCATAATTGACTTTTTACTCAGACTATGGATGGTTAGTACGTAAAAACCACAAGAAGTGGCAAACGTGACACAATATGAGAAAAAAAGTATTATGTAAGATGAAGGGTGGACAAATGTGGAGGAATAAAATAGAAAAAGTCACAACGATGTACACAGAGATCGGTAACACGAGTGCCATTGACTTATGTTCTTCACCATATCCACCAGTGTCCTCATCCAAAGGTGTTCATTGTCCTTGAACGCCAGCTAGAAAGCCGCGAACACCCTACTGAAGCAAGCCTCAAAGTGAGTGCTTTCATACTCCGAACCCACGTCATGCGTTGACCATCAGGCTACTGCGTCCGGTCTAATCCACTATTCGCAAATAAGACGCGATGTGATAGGCGGTGAGTTGGCATTCATAAGATGTGGCCAAGCCAACGAAACCTGTGTTGCATGACCAAAATGCGTAAGAATCGATAGCCTTTATCCGTTCAGAAGGCACGTTGGGGAACCTCGTCATTGCTGACACGGTGTTCTCACCAAACGCCGTCAATGCTTCGGAGACACCAATGGTCGGAAACGTGTACTTTGTGAACATCCTCCGAGCGACTGGACCCGGTTTCGCAGCTGTGTAATAAGACTGCTCCCACGATGGCATTCTACACCCGGTCTTTCACGGAAGGACATATCATACGGACGCCACAGATGGCGTAAGTTGGCATATGTCATCGAGCCTTTAGTATGTGATTTGTGATCTCGTCTGACATTCCACCAGCGCTGATAGAGCTCCCGCGGTATGTGGACTTTTCGACTATCTCCAGCGGTTCACTAATAAGTATGAGAACATGTACATAGTTGTGCCAATCTTGCAACATTATCTTGCACCTAGTGGGTGCAAAGGTCATACCAACCTGACGAAGTGAAGTCTGCAATTTGTTTAAATGTCTGGAGTTTACTGTGATCTGTCACAGATTAAATGGATGTGGTCTGCATACATTATGTCTGGAATTTGAGTGCCTATCATAATTTCAGTCTGTCAGGGCACACACTAGGATCTCGTCTACTGTAAAATTGAATAGGAAGAAAGAGGCTGGACAACCTTGTCGCACCCCGCTTGAGATGTTAGAGGTTGGCGATATGCTGCCGTAAGCACGAACCCTGTTCGAGGTCTAACTGTACTTTGCTTTCAGAATGTTCACATACTTCTCAGGCACATTGCTACTCGACAGACAGTCCTAGGGTGTCACTCTGTCAACCTTGTTGAAGGTTACTCTGACGTTTCAGAAGACAACTGCTAGATCGAACAGATAATTGGCACGAAGCTGCAGGAAACGTTCATCGTTGCCTGTTCGACGAGTACCGTAAGACTACGGGCCACCGAAGTCATAGTCGTCAGCGTTTAGTCTACCTACTTAGGCATTCATGTCTCCAGCCAGTTGTACAATGTCCGTACGCCGCCTGGTATATAGAAAGTTGGTGAGTTGGTGATAAGAATTATTTTTGAATGTGTCTGTACTACAGTCTGTAGTGAACTATACCGCAACAACAAACAGGTTGCGTTTGCGATATGTGCCTCGATTTTCTAGCAGTACCTTCAAATCTGACTGCAAAAGCGGCCGTTGACGGGAATCTAGTCGAGCAACGCCTTCTCTGTGTATGCGATTAGGGCAATTCTAATACCGACTAGGCGAGTGGCTTGAGCCTCAGGGTCTCCAAGCAAGCGCACATTGTGTGCACATGGTGAGGCGACTGACGGAGATTAGAAATGTAGCACTGAGTTAGAATGCTGAAGCTGTATTTCAGCAAGACAACAGATATCGTTAGCTATGGTCTCCAAAGTATGTGCAATAGCTGCCTGCTGTTTGCATAAGTGTTTGAACGTTAAAGGTGACAAGGTTATGTGGTGTTTGGGGGGCGAGTAGGTGGTTTGTGTCTTTCAGATTAAACCATCTTGGTGTTTACCACACTGTCATTGTTGTTGTGACTTCCGTCGTGAGCGGTAAATATGATGAGTTTCTGGTATGGGCGCGGTAACGGGATTGGAGAGTTGTCAAGTAAAGAGTTATTTGACGAAATCATGGAACTAGACAAATCGGTTGGGAGCGGTAAAATGAGCAAAGTTAGCTACGGACACCTCGACCAAAGGGCCGATTTTATAGTAATCTAATATTAACGTTATACCTGCCATGTGACGGAGTAGGTTGCACGTTGACTGAATATTGTTGGGCTAACCAAACTTCGAGTGAAGTTTCCTCGTCACACAGGCTGATACCCTCAGTCATTAGTTTAGTAATTGGCATCTTCAATGCTCGTTGATCACATCTGTTGATATATTTTCCCCCTGGGATGCAACGTTTCCGTTCTGGTGATATTACTCACATATGTAGTGCATCGTTAAATCCCTTTTCAACTTTTAGTGTCACTCATCAAAACTAAGATTATTTTGTTTATTTTGCTCAAAACTGCTCAACAGAAGTTGTATACTGAAAGGAAACGTCCACTTTGTCCAGCTGAAATGAAATGGCACTTATTGCAAAAGCCTCCTCCCAGAAATAGTTTATTTTTTTGGAAATATACTTGAAGCATATTTTGACTTCGAAATTTTTCTTTCTGCAGCTCAACATGGTGAAATTAACTGTTGCTACATATTTCTCTTTTTATCTTCTGGTTGCCTCATTCCACTATTATTGCTTCAACCACGGCTGGATTTCTCAAGTCCAATCACAGTCTGTATATATACTAACGCTGGTCTGCTATGTTACCTTTGGTTTGAAGGTCAACATCTTCCATGCCTTGCTGAGGTTTTAGTTAACACTGCGTTCCGTCGTACGTGTTCGAGATTAGAATATCGTATATTTGGGCACTAGCTGGTTCTAGTTTTCGTTGGTCACGCGATTCATAACAATGCGCCTGTTTGGTGTTGCTTGTTGTTGGTTAGACAGCCATGGGCGTGCTTCCGTGGACTGTGCCACATCGTCAGGCGTAATTTGCGTTTCTCCCTGCCAATCTCATGCAGTCACTCTATAAAGTGTTCAGTGTGATACTGTTTCTGGCAGTCTTTCGCAAAGGTGGTTATCTTAGACTGATTCGGATGTCTGTCATTTCAGGTGTGAAAAACTGCGCTAGATAATCATGTCACTTACATGGCTGGACGTGGTCATCGCATCATGGATGAGGGAAACTATAAAAGCATAAATCTGAGTGGGTGGTAGAGAAGATTATTTTTAGATAATTTTTGGGGAATAAAACTCATCTTGGCGTAAACTGGGTCGTGCTACTGTAACGTTTCCAGCGTATACTTTAGATGAGATCACGCCATTTGCAACCTAGTAGATAACACTCACAAGCCTTGTGTCACAGTAGTCTACGTGTAGATGATCAGCGACCACTTCCTTGACTGACCGTCTTGCAATTCTATTCAGCCACTGCTGAGGGTTATTAATGGATATAGATACTGGCTTATTTGTTAGTCAGTTGTGCCGTTAATCCAGGCTCAGTGGAGTCCGTAGATCAGTGCTGATGTAATAAGCACCCATTTATAAGTGGCAAAAACCACGAGACCGGTCGTCTATTTGGAGCGAATTTTAGCCGTTAATCACGTACTACTTCTGCTACCATACTTTACTGATTAATTTTGGAAACCCGCAGATTGGAAGGTTTTCTGATAATCGACGAATGGATGCCATTGAACAAGAGGCTGGTAGCCTTATGCCTTATTGAGGGGTCAGAAGCAGGAGACATACAATACGTGATACAAACAAATGTATGCAGCTCCATGTTTTGACTAGTATTCCTCTAAGCTGGCGTTATTACGCTATTCATGAGCTCGTAGTCGGTCGAGTTAAATCTTCAATCCCCCCGGGCTGGAAAATTCTCACTTCACTAATTCAGCATGGCTTGCGTCATTACATTGTGATGCTTATCAAGTTTTAGTAGACCGTTCTATTGCCTTTCATGAAGTGATTGCCATTGCTTGACAATTAGAAGCCTGTGAGTAGTTTCAAATGTCCGTGCGACATCGATATACCTGTTTATCGTTTGATCTCTGTTTATAACGTTTATCGCCTGTTACCTGTCTGTGCGCTCATATCTGATCTGCAGTATGTATCAGCTTCCGGTCGCGGATATTGCGTCGCCCTTTGGAAATTGTTGAAGTACCTTTTCTCAGAAGAGATTGCTACTCGTCAACAGGCCTACGAGCGTGAGAATTTAGCCCTGTCCCGGTGAGTTGTCATTCTATACCGACCTTCGGTTTCAAATTTGACCACGTATTAGAGATGCGCCTTTACAACACAAATCTACTCTTCTGTGCGAGCTACTGATTCACTTGAGATCCTTGTCCTTATTTGTTAGTCGCTTAGTCCTTATTGATCAGTCATGTAGTGTTCCATGTAGTGTACCACTTCGGTAGTCACAGTGTCTGCTTATCTTGATCAACTTCCAAATTTTAATCGTTTCGGTTTTGAGTGCACCATGTTTGTGCACATGGTTAAGATTCCGAGGTAGCACCTCGTTTATGAGCTTTCTTCCATGTTTGTGCGTATACCCTGCAACAAAATTGTTAGGCCTCGCAACATTTCTTGATCGATTTCCTTTGAATTTATATCTTAAGCTGGGATTTGTTCCTCTTATCACGGTTATCTGATAGTTAAACACCATTGGAAACCGCTGATTTGTTGCTATCATTGATGATCTTGACAAATAATTTTGCCACAACACGTGGTGTCCATTTTTCGTGCCCAGCGAGCAGATTGTTACTTGTTCTATTAGTGAGAATAATTTGACACCCGTTCATTGTTAGCGCACTAATCTTAGAACTAACCGCGATAACACTTTAGGGCTACTTCAGTGTGTGACGTACCAAAGAAAACTCAGGGTGCACTTTTTCAGCTCCGCCCGAAAATCGCAGAGTTGTTTCGGCATATTCCTTATGAATGAATAAATCTGGAAACCGGAAACATAATTGGACAAGATGAACTATCCCCAGTTGCTTTTATGCATTGTGCAAATATACTGTCTGAGCATTTGGATGTTTTGTTTACGCAATGCTTTCGTTTATAAATGGTACTAACTGTCTAATGATTGCACGGATAGGTTCGAGTTTTAAAAGTCTTTTCTTAACTGTGGCAAACAGTATGAACTCTCACAGTGTTAAAAGTATGCGAGAAACTTGTGCTTGCTAGAATACCTATCAGGCGGACCATCAGTGACCGTCATCAGCATGTTTATTGACATTCTGAGTGGACATTGAACACAATTGCTTTTCTTGCCCATCTTATTTTATCGACATCAGACAAAGGATGACCACTCCCGCTGTTTCTTAGACCATGATATTACTTTCAACGGCATTAATCGAACAAAGTTGTATCGTTATGCATTCCAGCTGAACTTACTTATTCTTCCAAGTAGCTAACAACAGATTGTAGCATGAATCAGTAAACATTTTTGTGTAACCTCACTTGTTCGTCAACTCTGGTCCATCCCGGTTGACGGTCTTATCGTCTTTTCTACTGTAGAAGACATGTTACCACTAGACAGCATCATGCTTTTCGAGTCTTTCGATGATACGTTGTTTTGGGTATAAACTCTTTCGACTTCTCTAACGCAACACTATTGTTACACGTTCTTTCGATCTTAAGCTAGTGATTGAATTATCGTAGTCTTTCTGAAAATGTGCGAATGTTTCATGCTCACTTGTTGGTGACATCTGCCATCAGAAACTCACGAATGAACATCCGGGTTTTCATATTCAGAGTGTATCCATTCTAAGACAGTCATCAATGAAGTACTTAAGTGTTATTTCATACCACTACCTGTACTTGTCCTTCCACACCAATGCTGTTTCCATCAATTTCAAAAGGCTCGCATTCTGTATAGTTATTTTGAAAGCAATTTCTACTCTTCTTATTTCAAGCGTTATTTACGTCTGTATGTTTGCATACTAGTTATTTTATTCCCTAGTTTTTCATGGTCTTTCAAAAAAAGAATTCACATTCTCGGGTAGATTGATGAAATCGTGCTATGATGCGGCGTTAACACAAGCACATATTTTATTAATCCTTTTTGAATCTTATTTGAAAACACACGTGAAAAGTTCCTTGAAAGTAACATTCTTTGTCTCCAAACTTAGCTTTGTCTTCATCCAGTCGTGTTACAGGAATGATACA
>JTDE01000456.1:199442-220399 GCA_014338405.1 Paragonimus skrjabini miyazakii | reverse complement strand
TCAGGATTTCGCCTGGCAATCCATCTTTACCTGCATCCTTGCCGTTGCGAAGTTGACTGATCGCTCTCTGCAATTCTAATAAATCAGAAGCGAGAGCAAGTGAAGGCTTGATGGCCTGTTGTGGCAGGCTATTCACGGTCACCCAATCAATGGTAGCAGGACGATTTAGTAGGCTACCAAAGTGTTTGCGCCAGACTTTCATGATGTCCTCTGGCTGGGTGCACGAACAACCGGTGTCCGCATCTACCAGTGCTTTAGTAGACTGGATAGATGGGCCAAATATCGCTTTGAGCGAATCGTAGAACTCCTTATGTTGTCGACGATCTGCGAAGCTCTGCATCCGCTCACCCTGCTTCATCCACCAGTTGTCCTTGATTCCGCGGACATGCTCGACCAGTTGACTGTATACACAGTCACGAACACAAACATTACTTTGCACGGCAGATGCATATTCACACCCGTTGGCAATAGTGTATCGTCATTTTTTGTTGTTGACGCCTTCCGTACATGTTTCTAATTGTCGCTTTGAGCTACTGATCTTCCTGACGTTGCAGTGTTCTACAGCTCCCACATGTTTGACTCATACCACATAACTCACTAGTGACGCTGTACATTGTATAATAGTTGTAGTTGACGATGATGGGAGCGTTCAACTTGTTCGTCCTACTGTAGATCAGAAGTAAATGAACGCCACTTTTGGTGTGTGAGCGTGTAGGAAATGAGTGACGGTTGTAGCTATAATACCGATTCTACGACGGCCTTGTCTCGAATATCAAGTTTACTGTGTAGAAGTAACATAACTGCCTGACAGACATGTAGTAGATTACATCGCATACCGTTACGGATAATCTTCTGTCAAGAAGTTTGCCGAATATTTTCAAGTACATACCTAGACTACTTTTGTTCGTTTGAAGCGCTTACGCCGATAAACAGTTTCTGGTTCTCAGTATCTGACAGAATGACAACTACGAACCGGTGATTACTCCTCGCTTATAACTTCGAACAACTGAATTAAAAATAGATGTACTTGTTCTTGACTGTTGCTTTGTTCGACCCATTCCGTTATAACCCAAGAGTCGGTGTGGATCAGGATTTGGAGCTGCCGGTGATGATCTGTTGCCTCGCATTCCCAGGAATCCCTTGCCCGTTGCACATTTCCGAACCCCAGTATCGTAGCATGGTGCGACGTTCGATCAATTCAGGATCGCATCGCTTTGGAGTTTTTTCTTCAGGTTCCGGACCCTGTGGACTGTCGGAGGTCAGTTTGATTTTCGTCTGCGTATATTATCATATATATATATAGCATATTATATATATATATATATATATGTACGTGTTTGTAGCGTGGCTTTCTTCCCGTGTACAGTTTCATTCTCTCGTCATTATTGAGTAGTTTGGTTTTGTTATTTGGTTACTGTTCGCTGCAATGTGTATCTTCAATTACACAATTGTCTTTGACTGCTTGTTTTTTTGCCTAGGAGATTGAATCAGGCGGGTTGATCGTGCAAGATATATATGAGTCCATTGACATGCATTTGAGGGAACTCCGATTTTACATTCGCTAGTTGAGATAGTGTAAGTTCACACTTTATACTAGTTAGACCGTGTACTTCGCGTGTTGCTAAATCTTCTTTATTTTCTGTTGTTCACTTTGAGAGTTTAAAAGTCACAAAATCATCGAACAATAACGAGATGACAATCCGAGCAGTTTTGCTTAGATAGGTTTAGATGTTCTGACTGACATTTTCATTAGTGCTAACCGATATACATCTGTTTGGTTGTTGTTTCCCATAATATTATTATCTTACATTTTCTCATTTATCTTCGGCTTTGATGAAGATGATATTCTGCCTACAAACTTTAGACGGATGTTTTGTTAGTGTTGCCATGTGAAGGTCTATGCTGCCCTGAAATGCAGTTTTTCTACATGATGTTCATAAACTAATGATTATTGACAATGGCTGTTTGACACAACCATGGCTAACTCTCCTTATTACATGGTGGCCCAGCTGCTGTTATTGGTTAAATCTGAATACTTCCAGGATACTTCGTTTTATTTTCTTTCTGATGTTACATTCAAGATTTCTATTTCTTCTTGTGAGGCTTGTTTGAAATAAAGTAATTTTCGATGAATTCGTCACTGTTATTTACCGTATGACGTAACTCTCCACGTTTTTACGGTCCTGTGAACAACGGCGAATCGATGCATAAACGTTTTTACATTTGTCATTTTGTCTAATACCTACGTTGTCACTCCTCTAGGTACTAACCGTCCCTACACTGTACAACATCACGTGATGTATTGAAAAATTAATTATGGTCACGCTGATTACTTGCGGATCTACCGTCCCATCCTGGTCGTACAGGAGGGTAATGAACGAATGGAACAGAACAACTGGGCTTAAGCGCATAATTGTCATCTTTCTATGCTGTTACACACTTGGTTATTTTAGTACAGCTGTTGCGTAATATTTGATTACTGTTCACACTTGTTCCTCTGCTTGATGCACTGTGGCATTTTTATAGACATTTAAGACATCGTAACCCACGAAGAACTTGTCTGAAGGAGGTGTATTAAACTAGACTTTTGCTACCTCCTACAGTGAGTACGTTAGCTTCCTATGATTATGAATCTCCCTATCGGCTGTGTTGTGGGATATGCATAATTTACTCTCTCGTTTCCTCAGAATGTCACAGACGTAATTGCACCTCTCAAATTTCTTTTTGGGACGATCTATCGATATCCTATTGGACATCTGATGTGTTGAGGCTTCCACTGTAATTATCTGGGCCATAATACTGAATGGCCGAGTATCAGCCAAGGCATTTAGAAAACTATGGCACATTCGGGATCTTCGTTTACTTCTAATGAAATGTTATCAGCACAGATCAACTGTCAGAGAAACACATTCGATGCTTCGTTGGTAAACTCCGGCGCCTGGCTGAATGAGTTTTCGCGAACTAATCCCCGTTAGACTTTTAGAAACATATTTTGGGTTTCGTTGTGGGAACGGGTTCGACTCGTTAGTAAAAAGGTGAAGTGTTTATTACTCTCGCTAAGTGACCTGGATGTCGTGTCGCAATGACTGTCGATCAGATAACTTGGTGCAAACATCCCGTGATAGGAATAACCCAATTCACTATTGTGGGTTATCAGATACGCGTTGAATACCAAGTTCTTCGCGGTATGATCATTATCCGGACGGGTGATTCCTCCTTACAGTACAAAGACCTCAAGCATCTCGGTTTATCCAAGATTGACACCTTCACCGAAACTGTCAATGTTCCTTTGGCAAGCACACTTGATTAGATGAGTCCGTTGATAATGTTTATATTTTTCTCCTCGATGAATGCTTATCATCCGCTATCAACGTTGCGTTTTACGATTTGTGGTGTGACACTTTTGTACTTGCGAGCATGGTTAGTTTCGTTTTTCTACTTTTTCACTTGCGACCTCTTTACTCTCGAGCTACAGGAGAAAAGCTTGCCGCCAACGCATGTTTGTAGCTAACAGTGACTGACTGCTAACAACAGGTGACATTTGACGTGGTTAGGTCAATCTGCGCTGCAACTGAGTTGGTTGATCGAATCGTTTGCCCATCAGGTGGAAGTAAGACTGATGTAGATAAGATTAGTCTGTGTCTGCTGTTTTCTATCCATCCACGCCACATTGCAGACAGGGGTTTGCTATCATTGCGATTAGCACAAGCGTGTTGTGTGTAAATGGTGAGAGCTTTAGCGAAGCAGCGCTCCGCATGGGAAAGCAGACCCTTGTGAATCCCTTGAGCACGTTGTGCTTCTCTGACAGTGCATGTAGCGCGATGGCTGAATCCAACTCTAGCTTTTGAAGTTGATATGCATCCTCAGGAGGAAACCTCGTGTCTGTTGTGTTCGGTAACACGTACTCTCAGTTGTCTGCTTGTTTCAGTGCAAATCATTCCGGCTCTGTGAATTAACGTTTTCACTAACCCTCGTTTATAAGTAATAGGTGTAAAGCTAGAGAACTGTAAATGTTGTCCACTCCAAGTTGGCTTACGATACACAGATCGTTACAATGTACCGTCTTGACGTCTGTTTATAAGAATGTCTATGAATGGCAAGCAATTTTTAACTTCCACTTCATAAGATGTAGAGAGGTTTGTATGGACGGAGTTCAAATAGTTATAGAATGGAATAAAAGTACATTCATCAATAAAAACTAAAATGTCGTCCACTTAACGTTTGTGAAGCACGACCCCCGAAATCCTTTCTTGAAATTGCCTTTCAAGCATTCCCAAAAATACATCCGCCAATATGGGACCCAGTGGGCTACCCATGGCTACACCATTAATCTGTCTTTGGTTAACACCTTCGAACTCAAACGGAATGTTTTGTGTACAAGCGAAAATGAGATCCTTAAGAAGATCTAATGGAATACCTGCATTTACATTTTGACTAAAATTTAAATCACAAAAATTCGACACTTTCACGTAGCGGTACGTCGACCGAGTACATAATTTATGGACTTACTGTATTGTTCTCCGAAACTTCCGCTAGCTCAAAGGAACTACGAACACAATTAAAGAATAACAATTGACGTACTGGTTTAGGGATGTCCACCAACTATCGCGCCAGCTTGTGATATACCGAATTGATCATGGATAATATCGGTCGTAGTGTGATACTCGTCTTGTGGATTTTCGGTTAATCTCTCATCCTCGGTGTCTGCGTGCCTGTTGGTTTCAGTTTCTTGTACTGAATCTCAGAAATATATCCATGCAAGATCAATATTTGCAGTTTCCTTGATATCTGTTTTTCAGTCAGGAAATTGTTACTGGGCCTGACATCCAATTGGAATTTCCGTGCATCAGAAAATACCACATTCATCTTGATTACATAGTCCTCTTTCCTCATTATGACAACACCAGAGCCTTTGTTTGGCTTGAGGAAGACTAGGCCAGTCATTTTTTTGAGCTTCTTGATGTCCTGCGGATAAACAACAATGTTGGCATATCAACCAACTTTGCACGAAACCAGTCCGCGTTGTCCAGTGAGGCGAGCGTAAGATCTTTAACTTGCTCATACAAGTTTTCAAATAGAACTTGGGTTTGTAGTTTGTTCACTTGTTTCGACAGCACCTTGAAATCTAGACCCAACGAAAGTGCATCCAAATAAGCTTTGGTAAAGGGAATAGCCGACAAATTGTGGTTGCTTCAATCATTTCCAGATTCCCATAGAATTCATAAGAAGTCAGTTATGCGAACGGCTGTTTTCCGACATTCTCATCGGGCTTTTACAATTATATAAGGTACACGCGTTTTATATATGAAAAATTAGAACAAGTCAAATAGGACATTAGAATCATAGACATGGGGCGGATCACAGTCTACTGGAAGGAAAGTGGGAGTGTTGGTGAATGTGTGGCATTATCACTCGTGCCTGCCGTGAGACATGTATTCGGCGGTGTCAAGTGGTTCACGCCTGCTTGGGTTACAAATGGCTGTGGACTAGTTGGCTAAAGGTGATGTAGGGCTTGTACGAACTGTTTTTGGGCACACAAACAGGGGTTGTAGAGTCTAATGGCAATTGCCTCGGGCGTTGATAACAGTTGCAATCTGACAGCTATGGAGTGGGCTTGGCGAACCTTGTAGATGACTCGGAAGGCTTCATCCGGCTCAATTCGATGACCATGTCAATTAGAGGACAGCCGATTGCACTGAAAATGGGTTTTATCAAACCGTTGCGAAGCCATTTTGGGAGGTGTTCACGAATCCCTTGTGGTTCTCCCAACGGAACCTACTTGACAACAACAGGTGAGAGAATAAACACAAAAACAACGAAGAAAACCTAGGCAAGCCATCTTTGAGGTGTGGCACTAGTACCGGGCAGGTATTGAACGATACGATGACCCGTGCTGCAAGATAAGCACTGTCGACTGCTTTACAAACTCAGCGGGTAATAATTTCATTGGTAGCTTCCCTTTTGTATGATAAGGTGATAAAGACTGGCTTTTTATCCACCATCTGAAAAAGTTCATGCCTCACTTCTGGTTGCCTGTTCCTGTTCAGGAATCGTTGCGGATATCCGTTTTGACTTGGCATATCTCGAATGTGCGGGAGTTCATCCGATAGTGTATCTGACGTGCATATCCTTCTCTCTCTGTTTGTTAAGCACCAAACCTAATTCCGCTTATACTTCAACGGAACAAAGCTGATAAAGTGTGTGTACTGATCAGTCCACATTTTTTTCCTATGAACTGCTCTTTGAACCGACCCATCAATTCTACGGAGCATGGCAACGTCTAGAAATGATAGTTGGCTATTCATCTCTAATTCACTATCGTGCAAGCCCTACATCCCCCTTGGCCAACTATTCCACAGCCACTTGTAACCTAAGCAGGCGTGAACCACTTGACGCCGCCGAATGCATGTCTCACGGCAGGCACGAGTGATAATTGTGATTGTGTTTAAAGTCATCGGTGATGAAGGTTGACATCCATCAACGAAGTAGTGAATTTTGCAAGTTCTGAAGCGTCTTCGCCTTGGTTTCTTGAAGTGTAGTTCAGACAAAATTTTTAAACTTGATACGGTAAACCAAAGATAGATTGTTAAGCAAACTAACAAAGCGTTGCTGGGTCTCGATAAACTTGTTCAATTTTTCTTTGGATGCCTCGATATGAGAGTTGGTAATCTTTACCAGGCCACCTTATTGACCGGAAGCTTTTCCTTAGAAAGCGTTCGTTCAACTGTTGTTCTACACCGAACTGAAAGTAGCCGATTCAATCCGCGAGTGGTGCATGCAGGGAGTCTTCGTTTGAAAAATTTAAAACACTGAGTTCCCTTAATCCACATACGCAGTTTGTATAAACTTTGCTGGTTTTACCTTGGTGACTGATGAGAGTAAATCGAAATGTTAACATCTCGCGATATATGTCTTCTCTATGTTTCGATTTGTGAGATGTATCGTGTAATACGTTGTATATAGGTATACTGTTCTTCTTCTTCATTACGCCATCTAGCTGACAGCGCATCCTATTGACCTTTCATTGGGTTTACCTCACCATGCTGTTTTTACGCTAACAAACATTGATTTTGTTTTCTCATAATTCAGATCGGCACGGTACTGCGAATTAAGAATTGTGAACCACTTCCCGATGGCCGTCTGCTAATCGACACATGTGGTTGTGCGCGTATCCGAATGCTATCCGCTCGTGTGGCAGATGGCTGTGTGTATATACGATTTGAATTCTACTCGGATTTGGTGGTTAGCCCAAATACCATTGAAGGTAAGAGGCAAGTTGGGCCGTTTTAATTAATGTGACTAAATCATTCTTATGGTGTGTTCCTCATAATGGACGTAAAATTTGCTCCCCTAGTTGGTGAACTTTTCGACAACTTTGTTGAAGTTATTTTGGTTTTTATGTGTTTCGTTCTCATACCTTTTTTGTTCCATGTGTTTCATCGAAGGCGTGGTGGGCTAGTCAGATGTGCTTGACCTTGATCCATACACGGTCGTCATTACTTCAAGCTACTGAAATAACAGTTGGGTGAAACTGTTTGTGGATGACAAGTGTGATTGTGGAGCCTTCTACCATTAACAGTAACAGAGCCAGAGGGAGAGTATTTAATGCTGTGAAATCCATTTGATGTGAGTGTGACACGATGAGAAAATCCGATTGTGAAAACCCTGGGCCTTCTATGGTTCTCGACTAGGCATCAGGAACAGAATGCTAGACGTTGCAAATACTCCGCCAAATGATCTATGAAGTCACGCCGAGTTCAAGAAATAAAAGTCTACCAAACCGTTCATCAGTAGCATAACTTAGATACCCAGCGGTGACGCTGGTAGATGTTAGCATGAACTGCTCGAGATATCCTGTTTGGGTAGACATCCACAAACCAATTGTTGGATTTTATGACGCGATGGAATGGGTAGATAACTGTGTGCAAATGTGAAACGTCACACCTCCCGGGATTGCCTTGTTACTCAACTGGTGGGGCGTTTATAACGTCTGAGCGTTCTGTTTCTGTCAGTCCCAGAATTCTCACAGTAAGGTAAGGTATTCTTCAATACCGTGTCGCATTCACATTCAGTCGGTTTCACGATATGAAGTGCTCTGCCTCTCCATTAAAGAAACACTCCCACTTCTATGATTCGAACTAAATTTCATACAATAGCATCTCTAAATTAGCAAATATGACAAATTACTTATCAGTAATATCTTACTTTATCAGGACTGTCAAAATAGTTGTGCACCTGTGAGTGATGTAGTTAGCTCGTCTTGACTGTACGTGGTTTCGCGGAACTTTTGAAAATAAATGTACTATCTAGTTTCTCTGACTTGTTACTGTTGACGATTAGTCAACCATCAGAATTCGATAAAGGTTAACGTGTTGAGGCAAGTAGTAATGCTGACGTCCCCTTAGAACCAAAAGATAGGAGCTAAAGAACTTGGCATTACATCATCCAGTATTCGTTGTCATGCAACAGTATGATTGCATGCGGGTTGAGATACTGTTATTGTAAATCAGAAACTCTCGACCAGGAGAACAACATCATAGTATTTTTATTCTTTATGTGCACAAAACCGGACCAAAAAATACATCACTAGGAAGAATTTTGTGTGTTACGGATTACCGCTCAGTTGGTTGCTGTTTCACAAGGCTGTATATAACGGATAAATGCAGTTTCTTCTGTGCTTTCCGACGAAAGAGTCTTTAGTTTATATTGCAGCTGTATCATCGGAGTTACTAATTTTAGGTACACGGATTACAAACCAATATATGTAGTGTCCTCTGTGCATTCACATTTTCTAGTGGTTCTGCCTAAATGCGTACATCGTCTGTTAGGTTTTGGTTCCGCATGTTTCAAGGTTTAAAACTACTGAGAAATGAGCCTTAATCGGGTATATGTCACATTTCAGATTACCAGAGTGATATGAGATAACCGTTCATGAATGCATCGATATACTTTAAGTTTACGTACTCATCCTGTGTTCGGTCCAGCACTGCTGCCGTGCTTTTTCTTCTCTGGTTCTGGGCGGCTTGTTTGTTTTGCGAAATTGTCAGATGCGACAAATTCGTTGCCTCTTAAAGTGCCTTTTATTCGAAGGTTCTCCTTTAAGTGTTTGTTCCTGGGTGTCGCACTATTTTGAAAGTCGTCTATCGATGTTGTGGAATGCCAGGCGAGTAGCGGACGTTGACTTATTCGAGCGAAAAGTGGCTGAACGTCATTTTAATTGTGGTTAATTTGCATTGACTGACTGCTCTGATTAGGACAGTTTTACACAAAGTATACGGGTATTCCACTATTCTTTAACTGTGCGGATCTTCACATAGCTGAGTAGTAACAGCGCAGATTATCCGTAGTGAGTTTGGGCCACGATTCCTTCGACTACTGGGGCTGTTTAATGTTGTCCAGCCTGAAGATATTTCAGTGTTTCGCTCGCCGCAGAGGTTGCAGTAGTTTTTGACAGGGGTCCATGTTTAAGGGCATGCAACGCGTTGGATTCAAGACCGCAGATAAACAGCACAGAGGCCAGGCAACAAAGCCAGGCGCTATTTCGCACTCTGCTGAATACTTTGCAATGCGCTTTGCAGTCGTGCGATGCAAAGTACTTCTGCAACACTGTTGTGATTACGTGGACTTAATGTTAGTTACTGAAGATATGGAGGTCGTTGATCAGTTTGTTCATTTGGGAAGTTGTGTTAGCGGCGGCGTACGTGTTGGGGATGAAATAGAAGCTCGAATCTCCAAGGCTAGGGCGTTATTCAACAATTTGGGACATATCTGGCGACAGAGTGGCATTTCTCTGTTGTTTAATATCACGTGTATAATGTAGCAGTGAGGAGAGCTGTGTTACTTTACGGCAGCGAAACTTGACCGCCCACTTTAGATGATGTGAATTGTCTCTGCATTCGATCGCTGGCGTCGGATGGCACCAACGAAAAGGTTAGAAAGTAGGTGTTTGGTAGTTATTACCAAACCAGTTCCTTTGTTCAGTCTTCAGGTTTACACACACCTAAGTAGTCAAGCAGTGTGCTGTCAGCTAGTCGTTTGTCATACCGGGCATTTTGTCGATGTTATGACTGTTTGACGTAAGGTGTGAGGTGGACGGATGATGAGCTGGCCTAGAGGAATAAAGTCATCCACCAAGAGACTGGTCATTGTAGGTCAAGTTTGTCCTCTCGACTTGGACTCTGGTGACTCTCAGAGTCGGTGGCTAGAGGCTTTAGGTGAGGTGGTGGCTAATGGCGGTCAGTGACATGAATGGTGTCATTGTTTGGCTCAGTTGTCCGTGAAGTGAGTGCACTTAGTGACGCGGGTAGGTCGTAAGTAAGCCATTTTGTTGATGACTTCTTGCTCCCACTTACAGCTCGGTTTTTTTACGCAAGGTGTAAACACCTTGGTATTGAATATCCGAGTATAGACGTTGTTTTTAGTAGTCACGTGCCTTTTTCTTGATTAGAGCTTATATTTTCTCGTCATGATCGTATAGCATATAGGCATCGACGAGAACTACTGATGTATTGCTGTCTTTGATGATGATGATGATGATGTATTGTAGACCATGTTACGTTGACAACATCACATTCGAAAAAATGGGAACAGCCCGAGTTCTAAGCCAAACGAGAGGACACAACGAAACGTGATACGTAAAGTTTCTTGTTTTTGAATACAAACTTTTAACCAACACAACAAGACGTTGGTGAGGTAGCAGTTTGCTCGTGGCTTATATCAATCGGTTTCACTAAGTATTATTACATCGCAAACGTTCGCATCCACCTCACTTAGCCCGACTAACAGTCATTTGCCCTCAAGCCTGCTGGCATGGACTGTGAGTCATGCGTTCCTGACCCTAATAGGCAAGCTGTAGTAAACAACTAACTAGCAAATCTCTTCGTTTCTTTAAGGTACTTAGTTGTTTACCCATCTGGTTACAGAAACAAGTAGAACAGCACCATTAAGTTTTTCGGATTTACTTGATTATTTGTCGGTTAATTTTAAGTCGAACATCAATCATACCTAATCGCAGCTTTCGCATTCAGAAAGACTCTTGTCAACCTCTTCGAAAGTATCGGTACACCTTTTCTAATTTAAGATGTCCGAATATTCATTTAAGATGTCCCAAGGGAGTTAGCTAGGTTTCAGTCGCAATCAGGGTCCAACGGCTATTGTGCACATGGGTAGGCCGAAAAACATAAAGATTGATTGACTGTTAACGGTGTAATAAGATGCGGTGTCGCCAGTTGAGAGTCAAAAAGTTCATTCGCCTGGATCAGGTTACATGGGACATCTTAAATTGATTTCGAGGCACACGAAAGTGTTACCAGGACATGTTAAACCGGAAAACGTGTTGACTGGAGTTTCACTTCTGTTAGGGATTGCCAATAGTGTCTATCTTTACTGTTGTCGAGGTTATCATGAAACAAATGTGTTGACCACTATGTCATTGACCTCACACTGGACACGATCGAATTATCTCATCTGCATGCTCGATCACTTTCGCTTTCAACTAATGATTGTGAGAATATCCTTGGTAGACTGTGTGTACATTTTTCTATCGACCGTTTACTCGAACACGGTTTCGATTGACATGCTTACTTTAATTTATAGATGGGTTGTTTGTTTGCAAGGTCGTGGCAGCTTGATAATAAATGTTTGAATATAGACGAACCTATTTGTAGTAGTTAGGTCCTTTCCTTTTTCTATCTTTTTCTTTTCTCTCCTGCTGTTCACGATTTGCTTTCCTTATTCATGGTTGTGTGGTAAATAAACATCAGTAAGGACCACAGATTTATTACTGTCTATGATGATGATGATGATGATGATTATGGTAATGATGATGAACAGCATCCATGAAAGCACATTCGTCAGTGCACTAAATATTACTCAGTAATAATTGATGAGAGCCGGTATCCTCCGTCGCAAACTTCAAATTCTTCCGTCTATGCTTTTTACTCAGCCACAACCGTATTTCTGCTTGCGCCTAATCACATCTAGGGATAACGATTCGTCGTAGCATTTCTCGAGTTAATTTTTCGAATATCTCCCTTTGAGTTCTATATGAGGGACGACTGCAGTTCTGGCCAGATGTTATCCATAAAACGTTTTCTTGTTTAAAGGTTTTGATCTGCAGCGCTTGCAACCTGAGTTGTCTTCCCTCTCAAAAATAGGCTTCTCACTTAGTCGCACCTATCAACTTCACAAAAGTATGACTAGAGCAGCTTTACCTTATGACTACAAAACGTTTCCTCTAAAGATTTGTGATATAGTCTGTTTCTTGATCATCATCGTTTGTGTCCATTTGCACTTGTCAGATGATGTCGATGGATCGGTAGTTAGGACGGTTGAAGACAATAATAGACCATTAACGGATGCGTTCAGCCTTGGTTCTGTTATAAACAGTTATAAACCAATGGAATGGAAACGCTAACGTTGGGCCTTTCACGAGTCTAAGCGTCTAGGGCTGTTCTGTTTGCGGAGGATAAAAGTGAGGTAATAATTGTTGGAGAATGATAGTAAACAGGAGAGCGGCCAGTTGGAAACGCAGACGGTAAGTTTGAATGCCACATCAGGGTAAGCTGTTATTCGCTGGTAGGGAAGGCGACAGCTTGGGCTTTTGGCTACCTTCCTTTATGACATCACGCCACAGCTCTCAAATGATGCAAGAGAATTTGAAAACGAAGCGCTGTGGCTCACTTGCTACGGAAAAACTTGTGGCTTCCAATCAATCTCCTTCTAATTTGCAGGTCATTCTTCTTTATAAATGCAGCTCCTCATTACCCATTGAATGATGATAGGATGATCGTGATACAACTGCTCATGAGAGAACTACCATGTTTTTTCAACTTGTTTACATGGAGTAACTGATGCATGTTTGTTGTCATTCCTGTATAGTTTGTTTGCGAACGTCCGGTTGCTGTCTCTTCTATTCCGCGGTAACAGGAGCGTACTGAAGTAATGAAGGTGAACGACGTGATCCAAACAGAGCATACACTCTCCATGTTGGCAAGCATGACCACACCACAACTATGTGCAGACACCGTTTGCTACCCTAACTGATTCGGTTGGAATAAACCTGTGGCACTCGAGTCACCTTGTATTCTGTTGACTTTAATCTTTTGCCTGATATACACGACGAAACCCTAAATACGTGATGAAGTGTATTTTTGGGCATGGTCCCAATCAACAACACTACGTTTCCCGTCCGCGCGGTTTCTTGAAGCCTTTAAAATAGGACTTTTCGATCCGCTTGTTCAACCGGACTCCTCCGTTTGATTTCATACGCTTGTCTTTTAAGTGGCACTACAGATTTGGAGACGAAGTTACGGGGGACCATCGCTGTTAATACTCGATTCGTAGTGCCTAATTGAATTTATCCAGCACCATATTGTCTCCACGATTTTTCACACTTTCTCAGCGTTGCATACTGAACGCGAGCCGTAATACAAGGTAACACAACTGGTTGAACTAACGCACCATCTGAGTGGAAATCACATAAATTTTGGGTTTACGGGGCTTGCGTACAATACTAAGTCATTGATACACGTGCTCAACCTTGGTTCTATGCAGTATACAGTGATGGAATGGAAACACTTACCTTGGACACTTCAGTTGATAGATAGGTAAACATATAGGAAGTAGACAAACACGTGGGACTCATACTGTGTGGATGATGAAAATATTGACACCTATTCTGCAATGTCGAGAATGTTGATAGGCAGGGCCGTGTTGATGCGGTGTTTACCTGTGAGTTTATGATGTAGCCCATGTCCGTCAGCTTAGTGTGTTGTTGAGTCGTTCGCCTTCCGATTTGTATTTTGTTACGCGTGTACGCTTTTAACCACACTTACTTTTCGGGATATCACGTGCTTGTTGGTTGACAGGTAGGATAAAACTCACAGCTCACGCGTGTGTATACGAGATTGATACCACAGTGGTGACAGAGCCGGACTCGCATTAAATCGGGTCTGAAGGTTAGAGCCGCTCATTGGGGTCTGTGTGTGACCTTGGCCGGGATAGTCGAATCACGCGTTAACTCTTGATGTTCGTCCTTGCCTGGTCTGTGTGGGCCTGGGCTTTGGTCACAGCATGCATGCGCTGGTCATACGGTTTAGGAGTCTGCTGGCTTGGTGTGGTGTGAGTGAATTAGACTGAGCATAGTTATTCTCATAGATGTTACCGTCAACATACAGCAATGAGCTTCTACATAGATGACGAAGACAGCGTCTGAATCAGTTGAACTTGCTTCCAGAACAAAAGTCACACTCATGCAAAATATGGCGAACTGTGTTTGCTCCGTGTTTAAGCGCTCCAGTGTGTCATTTGTCTAATCCCTTTGCTACGATTTTCCGGTGAAGTGATGAGTAGGTGAGAGGTCAGGACCACTGACGGATGGCTTGCTTGCATGAGTCTGGCGTTAAATTTGTTTACAGTGAGTGCCTTGGTGACACTCTTAAATGATTGCCTATTGAGTGCTTAAGAGTTATACCATTCTGTCTTTTCCCACCACAGAATATCGATCTTTATGTTCTATGGTCCATTCAATGGCTGACGAATGGTTGTCCCAGCTCCCGTGCGCTACTCGAGCCTCATTGGTCCCGTTTTTCGGTGGTCTTCCCAAGCAGAACTATCCTTCACCTGAACGTTGCGGGACTAACACACCAGCTTGGATTTGGTGGCTGGTGGCTGTTCTTCCGTTAAACGATCGCTGTCGGTATAAGTTACTAGCCTGCCGTGACCCACGGTTGCGCATGGAGTTGCTGAAAGGCATCCTGACTCGTTTAGTGTCGGGACTCTGGAGGCCGGGCCTTGACTCTTCACGTGATCTTTCTTGCTAAGTTTCTGCTATTAATTTTCACAAGGCATTCTCACCTGTAAAAAATTCTTGTACATAATTATGCATTGAGATGACGTAGAAGCCACATTTTATTTCGTGTGGATGGCCGCAGTAGTGACCGACAATCTTATCAGTGCTACTTTCACCTGAATGTTTAGTCTATCGAATACTTGTGCGCTTTACTTTGTTCTGCTATATTTTATTCTTCGTACCTGTCGGATTCGACTGTTCCATAAACCACCCAGATTATTCAACTCTAAGATTATTTTTCTATTCCCGAATTTTCCATATTGTCTCAGTTCATTATGGAAATACGATGAAAATTGAATAGTTGTTTGTTCTCCTTATTGTTTCTTCGATTTGGGGTTTACTCGTTCGGTCCTGGTCTATGTATATAACCTATCTTTATTCATAGCTGCTATGGTTTTATGGTCAACTGTCACACGTCAGTTTCCTTTTAAAAGATCGGAGAGAACTAATTGGGTGTGTTATATTTTGCTTGTTCACATTCGTCAATCAAAGAAATCCGAAACAGTTTTTTGCATAACTTATCTCTGGAGCACATCTCATCATGTACATTCTGTAGTCTGTGGGTTTATATAGCAAAGTTCAATGGGCACTGTGAAGATAACCAACAAAATAAAAAACCACTCAAACACGCACACACACATCCATACGCACCACTTACCAGGGCAATCTGGTACTGACGATCAAGTCTTTCTGTACGCAGAGGAGTGGCTTCCATCTGCTAATTGCTACCGCCTCCGCGAGCCGAAGAAGCCTTCGATTGTTTGTTGCGATACGTATCCGAAAGGCCTTCTCCAGGTTCATTCGGGATCGACAAGTCAACAGGTGTCGAGGGATCGGTGACGCTGGTTCTTTGTGACTCGTCACATTCTGACTTGAGCCCGGTATTGTGGTATCTATGAACGTTTTGCGATTATTAACTTACAGTGAATCCGCTTCTGTCAACATTGTGACTGCCAATACCAAATAGCCTTCTCTGGTGATGGCGATGTCCCTACACTTGGAATCTGCATCACTGGAGACATTGTAAATAACTACGCAGATGTCTGCAACTTAGGTAGTAATCTGTCAACAGATGATGAGATGCAGCGAAATGTGCTCAAGAGATATATTGCGCAAAAATCTGTTTTTGACTTCCCTGTTCAAATTTGTTACGAGAAAATGATGCTTTGCTTTTTTGAAAATTGGTCAGTCAGTTATAATTGTCAATATTATCTGTAGGGTGACATCGGTGTATTGTTTTGTAGGGCTGTCTGGTAGGTAGGTCGAAATAACGAGGGACTGACTTTTCTTAAAAATGTGTACATTTTCAGGCTTTAGTTAGACAAAATATGTTCCTTTAGATGAGCACTTCATTGAGCTCCATGGTTACACTTTTATCCGTCTGCTCACAGTGAGTGAGTTTCAAAACTGTGAAGCACATTCGAAGTGCACTATTATCTTTTTCCTGCAACTCCTCTTTTTGAAGAGCACTTCTAATGTGATCGGTTTTATTTAGAGTAATACAAGAGGGCCTTTATTTAAAAATCCAGCTGGCCATTGCTGACTAACCATATGGTAAGCCAGTATGACAATAAAACCGTTATCTCTCGGAAAAGGTAATAGAGACCTCAGTTGTAAGATCGAAACTGGGAAGAAATATATTAATAATAAGGTAATTAGGAGTTCAGTATAAGATAATGTGTTATTACACTTTAGGTTTGACGTAGAAGGAAAACGAAATTTGAAGTTGGATCGAAAACCATACAAAAGCTTCAGCATACAATGCATTAACAGTTGAAGAAAAGAAAAGTTAGAAATCCACCGTGGCCAAACTTTCTGGAAAGGAGGATCGGTGATTTACCAAATGATGATGTTCGGTGGTTGATATGAACAGGAAAATCGATATAACTGACGCACCCCACTTGAACCGAACGTACTCTTTGTCCCTTCGCTGACGGTGTATTGTTGATGGTCCAGTAATCCAAGACTGCCAGCACATTTGCGGGCACATTCGTCGCAACTCTATATAGTAATGTTATCATAGCCTAAATACCTATAGTTCTTTTGTGTACTGCGCGCTTTAGTTCACGGCGACGCAGCGCTCGCTCGTCAAACTCTTGAACGCCCGTCCAGATCGTATTCCCCTAAGGCATATGGTTTAAAGCTGTTCTCCCAATATTTAAAATCGATGTTGCGATGCGAAAGACACTTGAAAAACATCCTGATATTGCCTCCTCTGGCCGCTAGGATTGCAGATGAAAGTGGTTTAGATAATGCACATTCCGTCAAAGTTTTATTGATGTGTGACAACTTAAACGGCACCATTGCGCGGTAGAGAAGGAGTCTTGTTTCCATCTTCAGACTGCGACACTTCCAGACTCGCCTTTTTTGTAGCGCAATCCTTCCCCCATTATTTACATCCTTTCGTATATCCCCATTCCCTAGGTTCGGTTTCTGTTGCCATACATAACTGATGTCGTTTTTTTTTTGATATCCAATGTTCGGAAATATCCTGTTCCCTAGCCTTACAGTATTGCCTTACCGAATGGACTATGTGGTCTCACGCACACTCTCTCTCTCTCTGTTGCTCACTGTCCGATTATATCATTGTTTCATGATTGTTTTTTAAACGAGCAACCTGTCTCCAATTTTTCCATAGTTTCTTTCCACAGCTCAAACTGTTAAATATTTAGGTGTTAAGTGGAGCCAAAACTTGATGTGGTCTCTTGGTTTCAATAGTGCTTTTACTAAAGTGAATTGACTCATTTTTTATATCTCACTTACAACCCAGTATAAACTTCCGTTTTATGAATACATACATAATCCTTCTTTGGTTGTATTGTTATTCGATCATTTTTTGATCTCTCAACCAAAGATATTCAGTTCTTTTCTAGATCTACGAGCTTACATCGTTATAATCTTGTTAACTTTTGAATCCTTCAAAATGTTCGATTTCACTTATCCTGTTTATTGTGACCTTGCCAAATCTATATCCACATCCTCAACTCGGTCCTATTTCAAATCTGTACGTACGCGTGTCGATGCATACGATTCATCTGCTATCCCTTATATGGCACGCTTTTTGATTAATCTAGACATTTTTGCAAAGGAACTGGCGGGGAAATTTGAATTAATACTTCGATTAAATATTCAGTCTGCTAAAGATTTGGTTGTATGGTTATTTAATGTCCATCTCTCGAGAAGCAGAAACCAATTTCTTTTTTTATCTGTTAACTCTAGTCAACGAACTCGCGACTGGGGCTTCTCTGTTATTTGATATCACAAAAATCATTGAACTTGGGGCAATATTTCGATTATTAGTGGACAGGTGATTTTAGTTAATAGAACTTAAGCCTCAGTCACAATTGCTCACGGGTTTCACATTCCTAAAGCTTTTTCAGTCAGCCTCTTTCTAAAAGGTGTTCCATTTGTGTCCCTGTTAGATCTCGTCATCAGTGTACTTGTTTTATATGCGATAATTCAATCATTCCTAACTCGAGTTCAGCACTGGAGTGGTCAACATAGCCGACCCGATATTATGGCCAAGTCATGGTGAAATTACCCACAACTGAATGGTTTTAGTAAGGGTAAAACTCCAACGTAGCTGACTGAGAAATCTATGGAAATGCGACAGCTGCAAGCAGTTTTCAGTAATGTTCACCTTATATTAACCCACATATCTCACTACTTATCACTAAACAGCAGCTACTTATTTCCCTGTTACAAATGCAGGAAAACGGTAATATACTTCCTTACAGCACACTGAACATGTTTATTGAACTCTTAAAGGGACGTGTGGCAGTTAAACACCAGTAACAACCACTTATGTATTGCTGTCTGATGATGGTGATGATGAAATGAATGACTGCAGAAGGCAGACAAATCTCAGAAGGATCCACAGACTGTGTGTCTTAATGACGGGCAGTCCAGATCAGATCGGTAACAGCGGTACAACGGCGCAACTAGCTGCGATGTGCGAGTGATAACGGAGGATTGAACATGAGACGACTAGTGGAGGTTTACCGCGACGGAGTTATCAAGGACAAAATTGAAAGTCTGAACGCGCCCATGGGCATAGTATCACGAATTCCAAACCTCCATGTTAAGCCATCTTGCTGGGAGACCGTTGACAGGCGTGTGATCTACGAGGTAATACGGTGTGCTCCGGAAGATGGATGTGGTGAATTTGTTAAAGTAGTTAGCCGTGAAATTAGTTAAACAAATTTATTTGCCTTAAACTTTAATGGTTATTTTTAAAAAAAATCACCGTGATCTGTCTGCCACCAGTCAAGCCAGTAGTTTTGACCAGCTTCACCTCACACGCAGCCACAGTGAAAGTACGCACATGTTATCAACACAGATCAAGAAGCACAGCCATGTGTTAGTTATGTTATCCGTTACCATTTTCATTCGACGTATTGTCATTAGTGTTAAACTCTTCATGAAAAAAGCAAGCGTAATGTCATCTGGAGTTATCCTCTCTTTTTTGTTCTGTCTATTGAATATCGTTGTTTTACATGCATATTCATAGTTCAGATCACGACTGAAGATCACGAAGCATACAGCGCTTTGATATTTTAACAAATTCTATTTCGAATCTCACAATTGCCAGCATTTCTTGATGAGTTTTGATCGCATCGGTTCGGATTATATATCAGAACGGTGAAAGAGGGGAATCCGAAGAAATTACTGAAACGCAGACGCTTATGAACAAGACCACGGTTTTGTCATTTTCATTTTCGATAAATCGCCATGTTAAGTTTGTGACCATACACGCGTGCTTCTCGTTCACGACTTACTTATATCTATTCACATGTTGGTGGTCGATGAACTACCTATCTGCATCTGTACGTATCAAACAAAATGGGATCTCCGACATACTTGTAATCATGGTGATGCAAACAGATATAATTTTCACAACACACGCGTCGGAGTAATGAATCGGAGCGATTTTAAATTTTCCTTCGGGAATAACCACGTTCTTCTCAGCTTATTCTCATCCTAGACGTGCGTTGTCTCAGTTTACTGAAAGATGAATCGATGTTTTTATACAACAACAACTTGAGACAATCAGAAGGTCAGCATAGGCGGCTGTCCAAAAAAGTAAATACTGGAAATGCAGTTGATGATATTCACCCTACACCTGATCTGAATGCTACCCATCAGTGGAACGACTGTTAGTCATGTGGTAGCAAGCACGCTCAATTCGTTTGTGATAGTTCAAATTCTCCTTTTACATATTCCAGTTGTGACGATGACAACTTGAATTCTGACTTTAAATCCATTGCTCTCACTGTGATTTCTACTAATTCCTTTGATTCTACGCACCATATAACATAATCGTTCATTGTTAGGGGTGGTCTTCAGCATTCCTTCATCGTTGACACCGGTAGTATTGAATCTTTTATTTCTGTCGCTTGTGTGAAGCGGCTCGAGCTTTCTGTTTTCTTGAAACCTACTAATATGTCTGTTAAGAGTATTACTGGACATACCTCACTTATTCTTGGCGAATGTGAACTTTCACTCACAGATGTGCAGTCCGTCACTTATTAATGTTCATTGTTTGTTATTAATTCTGGTTCCTCTGTTATCGGTCTTAATTGTATAAAGATTTCGAATCTCTCTCTTGTACTGTCTGTTGAATATTCTGAGACCGAAAGTTCCGTTCCTGAGTCTTTCAGATTTAAAATCAATCACTGAAGAGATATCTGCATTCGACCCGACGCAGACAAGAACTCCTGAACGTGTGAAGAAGAAGCAACGTCACCACTGCTGCCCGGACTTTCATTTGAAGTGTGCAGGATGTGGTGGTTGTCTTTGAACCTACTTCTCATTACTGTTGTTTTATTATATTGTTGTCTATAAATTTTACAGTTGCGCCCGATAGATATACTGCGTGTTTTGCCTAGTTCAGTTGTTATTACTGTTGCTTCGAAGCTAGCACTGGGTTTGAGCCCAGTGAACTACTTTATTCATGTATTCCTGGAACCATCACATCCAGCCAAGTACGGAACCGACGACCAAAGATGAACTCAGCGAAATTTCTGCTGGTGGCTTTATTGATAGGATTGCGATAAGTAAATACAGCGCGGTCCAGCAGAACGCGCAGGGGGACATTAGGTTGTTT
>JTDE01000456.1:168720-188993 GCA_014338405.1 Paragonimus skrjabini miyazakii | reverse complement strand
GTGGCAGTGGAATTCTCATAGACTGAACATATCTGTTGCGAGAGAGAACCTTAAGCCATCCACATGTTTTCCATTTGGTTGCGATTCTGTTTACTGTTATTATTTCAAACGTAAGACTTCGTTCACTGAATATGTTGCGACCCTATAGCGACCGTACACTGATCAGTGTTTGTTTGATTAGACAACCGTTTGGATAGAACTCTTTGTTGATTTTTGTTGTACAGATGCTATTGGTTAGGGAATAGTGAGCCGTGGCAAACCGCTTAACCTAATTATCCTTATGGGAAGACGGCGTTATTGCCCGACGTTTTATTTTTAGGGGGATTCTGTAATGTGGAACCGATTAAAAAAGCGAATGATTAATATCCCCTGGCATAGTTAACCTTTACTGAACCGTACACATCCTAACGATCGCAATCAAACAGCTCGTGTCTTCGACCTTTGGCTGACCTATATCAACCAAGTGTGGTACGATCTCCCCTATATTGGTGAACCCGAACGCTGACTTCTGATTAACATTAGCTAAGTCAGGCGCCTGATTGAGTAGCCAACTGATGTACTCTTGGTTGTCACCACGAAACATCAGAGTACGCAAGAAATCTCCGCCAGCTTGTCGAATGACTTTTACGTCATCACATCTGCTGCGCTCCAGGTAACCGTAATTAAGACTAATGTTTGCCTTCCTCAAGATTTTGAAGCGATTCCTATCATAAAATATAATCACACTCTGCACATTCAAAATAAACTGTTTCTCACCCTTGCATCAGTTGCACAGTTGTAGAAGTGGTGCTGGAATAAACGGCTGGTTTTTCTGTGCAACCTTATGATATGGTTTTAACTTGAATACTGAAGCCTAACTATGTGTCGCACGCACTTGCAGATATTCAAGAAAATACCTCCAACACTATCCTCGAGTTCACTCATCAATAATATTATCATGTTACAACTGTGTGCTTGAGTCGTTCATTTACTGATCCATCCGTCCATATATAGTTAGTCGTACTTCTTGCCAAATCACAACGAAGAAGGTGAAAGATCACCCGAAAATTTCCAAATACCATTTGCATTGAGAGTAAGGAAGTGCATTGTACATGTAAAGCATAACTTTATTGGTTTTCAAGCGAAGAAGTAAAGTCAGGTAACATTAAATCTTGTTTTAGTTTTCGTAAAAGTATAGCTATACCTATTTAAAGATAAAATTGAAAGATATATTTAAATGCCATCATTATAGGAAATAACTAATCGATAAATAAAAACCTCACGGGACAAACGACCTTCAGTCGCTTCATTTAAGTTGAAAAGTAGTAGCTTACGGGTTACAATAAGCAATTCGGTTATCCGAAAGGGTGTGGGTGCGAGCGACCTCAGGAGTGCGGTTTTATTTACACTGAGAAGAAACAAATTGTAGGTTTCTGAGAACAAACTACAACATGGTCCTGATTGGTTTTCTGTTCGGAACTTATGGATAAGCATAATTGGAATGTCAGTGAAGTGAATATAGGTATATACTGTAGTTTTGATTGTCGGGTTGGATTGAAATATTGGACAGTCTGATCGTTGAATGGTTCACCTCAATAAAGATACACTGATGCTTCGACATTCTGGCAAATTATCGTCGCGAGGCCTTCTCTTCTTGCAACATGGCACGCGTGTTTGCCTGAAATTGTTGAATGAGATATTTACTTTAGTATTTTTAACAATTAGAATTCGATTCGAACATGTTCTTCACTGTGCTGTTGTTGGAAAAGTGGAGTATGGCTAGCGCAACCTGTAAACTTTGTTCATATCAACCTACGGAAAGTATATCTGTTATTATTTTCATCCGTCTTCTTATCCCTTGCGAAAAGTGAGTGTTTCTCCTTAATACAGGAGTTCAAAACAGCTTGAGCGACATTTCGTTCATTTTTTTTCAACTATTTACATTGAAGTAACCAAGTGCATAATCTTCTGGTTATGTACAGACAAACACGGTAATACTATGTTTTCAAACACCAAGTTGGCCCATATTTACTAGCACCTCACACACTTTGCAATTCTATAAACAATCGGTCAGTTTCGCCAAAGACTTTTGCAAGGTTTGATTCAAAATGTACCGTCTGTAGGTATTCTTATGAATGGAATATCTTTCACGTCAATAGGTAGCTTAAAAATAAATACGATTTGTTTCACGAGTTGAGCGGTTATTAACCTGGTTTATCTGTTATGTGGATCTAATGGTTTCGAAGGGGTGTTCAGGTTCCACTAAAGATCTCAACATGCCCGTCCGTTGTCATAGGCAAACCTTGTTGTTCTATTCTTTCAGTATAAACTCAGACTTCAGTGTTGTAATTGAGGAAGCTAAATTAGGTCTTCCTTTCTGAAAAAGGAATGGCTTGTGCATAATTCAGAGAGCTGCCAAGTTACACATGAATGTTTTGAGCGTTTGAGAGCTTGATTAGCTGCTTTTCATCTCTAAATTATTTGTAGATTTCCAGTCTTATTTTATTCATATTTATAACTGGAATCACTGTTGGCCACACTGGTCAATGGCAGTTGGTGCTTTTACTAAGTACTTTGAATAAAGTTCGTTTAACCAGTATTCTCACAATAACGCCCACAAATGGTTGGTTTGTAAATGAATCTGGTTTTTCGAAAATCAACTAAGTTAGTATGACACATCAAAGTGGAACTCACCAACTGTCTCTGCTGAGTCTGAAGCTGATCTCTCTCGTTGCGTAACTTTTCCAGCGCTTTATCCGTAGCTGCATTTTGTGGTGCTGTCAATTGCATGAGCGCGATATTTGCTTCTTTTTCACATAATGACGCTGTTAATGCTTCCAACCTTATTTGTAATAAACGATTAAATAATGAACACAATGTTGTATTGGTATTTCAGTTATCCAAAGTGCTAAGTTGATTTAACGTGAGCTATAATAAGCTTACAATAACGTGTTTTATCTTTATAAGCTATCTCACACAATTCCAAATTTTCAGTTATTTCTATGTACAATATATATCAGTTGGCTTTGTACAAATGTACGTAACTTGGTTAAATTGATTAGAGATAACAGTACACTTCTTGTGTGCACGTCTCTTCTCCTTGACGTTTCTACTGTGTATGGTCAGCGCCAACTTCTGTTGGTTGTGCATTGTAGTCAGACTTCAATTTCCACCATCTGTTATAGGTAAAGGACATCGGAATCGCTTATATTGAACTACTGTGTGACAGTACTGGAAATTAACTTGTATCCACATCTTCATTTACATACCATGTCAAGTATTTGCATGGTTTTCGACTAAATAGCCGTGTACTCTTCTGTTGCCGATAAATTACTAGCTTTCCGGCAGTCATTGAAACTGGGAAATCATGTGAATTATGAGGAGAAATTTATCGAAACATCTGGCGAGCAATATGAAACTTGTCACCAAGAACCCAGGTTTCATTCATCTTTACCAGTCACATATAGTCAAATTGTAGCCACGAACAAAAGACTTTTCGAACGCTTACCGCATGATAGCTTATTTCTACAATCGTGTTACATTTCTTAGAGACGTGTAAGGTCTTAGTTTCATTTACGTGGTTCTGTTTGCTGTCCCGCTGTCGAAAAGTAAGGCAATCGATGTTTACTGAGATAACCTTATGTATATTCGTTGTTTAACATTGTAGCAAAAGAATGCTAGTGCAATCAACGTTACGTATATTGGGTCGACTATGTTTTCTTCCTTTCTTTCTCCGATTGGCAATCATGGATGATTGGCTGTGGGTTCGACTGGTTTAAAGTGAACCTCGTAAATATATGATATGGCGTTCAATGTGATAGTTTGGCGTGGCATTTTAACGAGAAAGCGTTGGATCTTAGCTTCATTGTTACTTTGACTGTCCAGGTCTAATCATCCTGGACATAGTTTAAAATCCACGTGAAGTAACTCCGCTACTGCTACACCAACAATCTTCCATTTTACCTTACCTGAACATTAATTTTTAAGGGGTTCGAGCAGAAAGTTTGTCTGACTGTGAAACTGTTGAAGAATTATAGATTGGTAAAAGTGATTCAGAGTGTTCTCGTTACGATGCATTGGCCAGGCATATTTAGTTGGTTTACGAAGGCCGCCAATAAGAATAAGCTGAATGGTAACAGCTCGCAGTAACACTTACCTGATAGCCACTTTAATCCCATTTCCCAGTTGACATTACGATAAACTTAATTTATTCCATGATTTCAATGAACCGGTTGTAATAATATGGTCAACTAGCTCACCTACGCGATACTGTAAACCGATGATAATAACCGTTTAGTTACAGGTGTAAAGATTCCTGATGTCACTGATCTCGACCAAGATTAAATTACAATATCAGGATATACGGACTTTGCAGCAGATGAGCTGAATAAAGATCCACACTTCCGTTTCATTATAAAGAGTGTACAATCAACAGTCACATATTCATCCTGTCTATTCACGTAGACTAGACATAATCCGGAACACAATAACAGCTCACAAGGAAGCGGTCTTTAAACTTCTACAGGTTGACCATAATCTGCACCTCATAAACCAACTTCTTTAAATCACTTCAGGTGACAAAAAAGAAGAAGACTACAGTATATATACAGCTATTCCTTATATGAGGTAAACAAGTTGTTTTCAAAGGGATATTTAAAAGCAAATGGTGGAAATTATTTTTAGATAAGTATGCAAAAACTGCAACTAGTCGTTATTCCCTTATCTACACTGTTGTTAGTTACATGGATAACACAATTAGCAATACAGCTGAAATGCCAGTTACTTTTAGTTGCCGATTTCAGTTGTCTCGACCATTTTCGTAATCATGTTATCAATGATATGAGTAGTCTGTTATCCATTTTCTAACCATTGACGTTGTTAAGCATCGAGAAAAAAAATATGCATGAATTCAACCAACAGCATTTTGGAGGTCTGATCATTTTTCACTGTTAGCTTCTACGTCTATTTTCTTGTTTAAACAAGGCTTGACAGTGAGCTACGATCAGTTGGTAATCGGCAAATGAAACGCTTTAGTTTGGAACCTCACAAATGATCCGATTATTTCGTTTATGGAGGATATATGTAGAAAATTGGAAGTTGGGGAGTGCGAAAAAATTACGGTAACAGGATTTGTCCAAAATAACGATGGAGATCCAGTACTGGTAAGCTGAACTGTTCTTCGAACTCTATGAGGTGGTTTTCCGAATGTTACAGTAAGCAAGTGTACACGTGTTTCAGATGGTAAGGCAAACTATAGCCGTTTGAAAATTCATTAATTCATCAATTATCATCCAACATATTCGTCAGTCATGCAGTCGTATCTAGTATAAAGATTGATGTAATTCGACTGGTATCGGCCCTATTAGTGCACACATGAGCTTACTTGGTCTGTGACCCCGAGATGTAGTATTACACCAGTTATTTCTGAAAAACTTGCGCTTGTCTAGTATCGCCAGGAAGACTGAACCGACCAGGTGTGGACGGTATGTCAGCCTCACACAGGCATATCACTGAGTCACTGCACCTAAATGACGTTCGCAAGAACGTTTAGGTCGTTTGCCACTTCAGCCGCCGGCAGTTAAATATTACCACTCTTGTTTCACCCTATTGTTTTACATTTGTCACTTCTAGGAAACCGCTAACCAACGGTGGAAATTTTGATTTGTTATAATAATCAAGTAAATTTCAAAGCTTAATGAATTTTGGAGTTTCTTCCATGACCTTCCAATAGGTGACCTCATATTAGCGCTCAAAAGTGCCCGTTAAGTTCTTTGAGAATGCTCTTAACTTTTACTAGGAACAAAACACATATCATCACAAGATACTCGATGAACACTCACAATAATTAGAGAACAACAGTCGAATTCTGATACGAATTCACGTGATGCTCTCCATCCACCTAGCTAACCGGGCGTACGTGCTGCGATATGTTGTACGTTTTCATGCGCCAAAGTGATTTTCTACAAAATGAAGCTCGAAACCTGGTGGCAGGTGAAACGCAGTCATTGTCTGTTAGCCGTAGATACAATTACATCGCATTGGAATGTTGTCGAATACGTCGTGTAGGAATAGATCCCTGACATTTCACTTCCAAACTTGTTCTCATGGTAGACCAGATCTGTCATATTGCGGTGAATATTATGAAGTAATCTTAGTATAGTGTTTTTAGATGTTGCGGAGAAAGGTGTGGGCATATTGAAATGAAACTTTATTTTGGTATCCACTTTCCTGCACGGTGTATGTGTGGCTGAGCTTAACGAAAAATATTGCCTCACGCTTTGAAGAGGCTCCTGTTTCTGAAAGACTCACTTGATTGCCAATAATTCGTCGGACTGGCTTTCAATTTGGTTTGCCAAGGTATTGATTCTTTTGGTGTATTGTTCAGACTGTTCTTTGCATTTGGAATGTTCGGCTCGGAGTTTCTCTAATTCCACACTGGATGCTTGATTCTGGGAATGTAGAATCAAAGTGACTAATCACTTATGTGCCTGATCTAGGAAGGTTAATTTTTCTGGAGATATGTTAGTTCGTACAGAACGGGCAGTACGGCACTTCATCCATAGAGCCTCATGGATTCACTGAACAGTTCATCAAAGAGATTGTAACAGTAAGGTATCTAAGCCTTCCAGCCACTGTTGAACTAAGTGGAAAAGTACAAAGGAATATCGATTTATTTTCTAGCACGGTGGCGTTTGGTTGATAGACTTGACATCTGAACGCTTATCACTTGCGGCTCCTCTGTGTGTCATGCTATGTTCGATCCTCATATTAAGCATTCATATGTTTCCATAAGGTCACCTCACTGGTACGAAACGGAACAAATGCTTATCACTGTTCGGAAGTGTTCTTGAATTTAATATGTGCACGCGAATAAAAAACCAGAGTTGTAACCCAAAGCCGACTAGAGTAGTTATCTTTTAACCACTGAATTTAGGTTCCAAATTTTTGAAGATCAGCTTCTGACACACTATACCTTCTGGTCATTCAAACAACAAGTATTCTTTGTTTACACCATTTGATCAGGAAGGGACATAATCATGAAATATTCAGGCTCTAGCTAAGTTCCTACCAGCTGAATGAAGTGTGCTGCTTTGAAAAGCGTATGCACTCTCATTTGAACTTCAAAGACAATCTGTTAACTTAAAACTGGTGAAATTCTACGATGTTATTCTCCTGCATTAGATAGTTGCGTGTTTTGTTTACTGACGGTGGTAGTCCACAAACGATATTTCATTTCTAAACATGAAGACCTGTGTAAGGACTAATACTGATTGTCTTGTTCTTTTTAAATTCTGTAATGGTTATACTAAACTTCAGGTTAAAAATATAACAACCACATTTGTTTTCAATTCTTCACCTTAGGTTTTTTTGTAAAGAACTTTTTGTTAACTTTAAGTCACATCCTTCTTTTTCATGGCCAGTGAGCTAGCATGAAAGTTTTTAGTTATAGTAATTATGAACTGTTTACTGTAGTGGTGAAGTGATAACAGTGTATTTATATTTTTTTGGTGACATTTCCAGTCGCATAAGAAAAAATTAGGAGGTGATGAAATTGGAAAGTTTTATGGTCCACATTATTTGAATGCTTCTTTCTATGACATAACAAAGACTATACAAATGGAGCTTATAATTTTTCATATCCTAGGCCAAATATCTTGCTCATTTATACATTCACGTTCATGCACAACATTATCTCTTTGCTATCTTAGGTTTTAGTATAGTTATATTGACACTGTCTGTGTTAACTCGTAAGGTATAATCTTCATGATACTTGTCAGAGATAGGTAGTTTTAAGCTTGATAGCGTGCCTCGAGCAATGACGCCGTTTGACGAATCTTTAATGAATGTACGAAAGCAGAGGTATGCCATAACTGAATTTTCCTCAAACGTTTTCCATTTTCAAGATGAACCAACTGATCAGACCAAGTTGACCGGTGAACATATAACATACTTTTTTACGTGTTAATAAAGAGTTTCCACTATAAACCTAGAAAACCAGATGAAATATGATGGGTTTTTTGCTGCTGATTTGTGATCGTAGGGGATAAAATGTCGAATTCATAATGCTCTTTCTACGATACTCCTGCTTGAATATTTCCATGGTTACAACTGGAGATGTTTCAAGATATAAATAGGTAATTTTACGGCCGTCGTTTGAGTTATCTTCGATATTTATGCGTGACATTCCCAATCTAAAACGTGCACATTTTTAGGTAACAGCAATATTCCAAAATCTTCCAAATAAGGTAAACCAGTGTATCATAATATTTATACAGTTGCCAAGGCAACAAGTTTTATAATAGAGGGTGATGCATGCCATGTAACTTTCTACCTGCTTACCTGGTTTGATCGTAACTGGCGAATCATTTGATCTCGTTCCTGAAGACCTGCCCTTTGCTCATCCAAGACTTTGTTCAAGTTTTCTGTTTCTTCTTCGAAACGGCGGAACTGGGCTTGCATTGCTTCAATACGACGTATGTGTTTTTCTTGCTAAATATCAAAAGCATCATTTAGAAAACGACAAAGGTTAGATTACCTCTGGCTTATAATATAACTCAGATTGCGAAAAGTCTTTCAATTTCATTTTTCTATGTAGCAGATACGATTATAATCAGATTGACCATCTTTCTTTACCGATTAGTCAGTCATTGGTATGACAAACATGCACAAGCCGAACGGGCGGTAAAACACTCAAATACTTCAAGCGTTTGTTGACGCGTATTGTTGTCTACCACAATCGAAGGCCTTAGAAGCACTGCCCCATGTTGTGACCATTCTGTTACAGACTCGCGGGGTTTTTACAGGTACTCAATAGTCGTGAAAAGACCACATTCATGAAACCAATGTTCACACTTGCCAGAAAGACCACAACATCTAGCACCGCAATTTTATTACTTGTTTTCCACGGTCCACTAGGTGGGAGGCAGCAGCCTTAGTCATTTGGCAGATACGCCAAGTTAGCCAACTTCTGATCTGATCATTTCATAGACTTTAGGTGAACATGTGTCACTTCTCTCAATCTATTGCATGTGGTTGATGGGTGCTTGCAGACCTCACACGGTCTTCATCTGTTTAAATCACACATAGACCCAGTGCTTACATTTCCCTTTATCTACTACTGCGGACTGCAATTCCTGCCTGTCCAGACATCGGCAAGCTTTGAACGAGGCGCATACGAAAGCTGATGTTACCTTGTTTTAGCAGAGGCACTGTGGTATGCAGGCAAATTGTAGTAACTTGTAACGACAACAGCAACGAACTGGCAGAAACAACATGTCGGACGCGGATGCAAAGACATGCTATCCAAGGCTAGTGAATTACCGCATACAGAAGATCATAGCAAATGTTTATCGAAATAGCAAAACGTACTCACTATTAATGTCACGTATAGAGTCAAAGCGTAAGGCGGGTAAATCTTGTCACTCTGATACAACAACCCCTGAATGGAAGTCATTAAGTTGGGTTGCGTCATCAGTTAGTAAATTAGTGTATGTTCTGTAACAAGTGGGGCAAACGCGAGCGACAGTCACACACAAACGTAGGCGCAAAGTAAACATGGTGGCAAGAATGCACACACTCACCGATTTCTTTTACTAAGCAATCACGATTTATCAGGCTAGTCAGCAGGAAACAACACATGCACAAATGCGGCAGGGTGAACAGTTGATTAATGCTCGAGTAGACAGCACAAGCAAACCAACACTCGTGCACACCTAGACGGCGTAAACACTCAACGTTTGTAGTAGATCTGAAGACGTAACACTAGCTCAGTACAAATCCTATACCAGCGAGCTTCTATTTGAACAATGAGTTAAATTATTTTGGAATTGCGTAGACGTTCGTCTTGATGCACATGAAAACATTTGTAATGAGTGTAGTAAAACTGAGCGAATGCGCCGACCGTTCTACGAACATGTTGAAACATCAGTTGACATTAGTTTTAATGAGAGAAAAATTATCTGTGAGACGGTTTCAGATCGTGATAATCTGCATCAAGAAACCGATCACCTTCTGAGTATAACATAACCTATATAGCATTAAGTAAATCTCCTTTTTCAAGTCGCGCACACCTCATGAAACTGAGAAATTGCTCATCTAAAACAACCTTTACCAAATCATCTAATAAACACATTAATATATTCTTCTGCCGGAAATTTCCTTTTCGTGGCAGTAATAGATGTTGAATAACTTCATTCACAGTTCTGTACGAAATAGCGAACGAAACATGAACTGCCTGTCTTTCATATTAATCATATTACTAGAGCTTACGTGATTGACATCATCGACATCACAAAACCGCATAGTAATGATGATCATGACCTGTACGCTTTGGTTAATCCTGTCAAATTAGATGGCACTTTGTTCAATAATTGGATTAAAGGCGACATAAAAAGTGAACTACGACTATGTGGACATGGAGCTCAATGAGCTTGTGCAACGTTGTTGCACGCCCACTTATTTCAGAGAGTGCAAATTTGCATGATGTTTTAGGTAAAGATATTTATTGAGTCAGAAAACGTGGACACCTAACAGGTACGGTTATGTTTGAATTCTAACCAGTGGAAAGATGGTGACCAGAACATATTTAATCTGCATTTAAAGAACACGTTATTCGGTTCGTTCGTTCTAGATAGCTGTGAAAAGTGGTGTTTGCATAACAGCTTAAAAGTTAGGAAGTCAGAATAATGCAGAGATTTACACAAAGAAAAGACAGTACGGTTGATACTTGTAAAATTTGAAAATCTTATGGAGATACCAAACCACATGTATACAGATGGTTGTTATTTCGATAGAAATCACACATGTGGGCTCGAACATTAAGCTGAAGAGCCTGACGGGCAACTGAATGAAACCATGTGTGACACACAATATATCAGTAGCATAAAAGTATGAACGGAAGCGCCGGTTACATGGTCCGAATACGACAGCCAGCTTTCTTAAAAAATAATGTTAACTAGTTGAAAGAAACACGAACAGTAGTTGGTGATATTCTTTCCTCTATCGTTTTCATTAAAACCTGAAAAGATACACCACCAAATTTAAATGGTAAAGAGGTCGCACAACAAAACTTTGAAACTGTCGACTATCTGGTTTGTTTTTTACTCTTCTTCAGCTTAATGAGTGTTGATTGCATAACCCTTGTGTCTTGGTGAGCATTTCTTCTGGGAGGATATTTACGTGCCAGCTAATGATTTCGTTTACTAACAGGGTTGGGTCGATTTTGTCTCCGAAACAATGTATCTTGTTTTTTTGCTAGAACAGTCGGCCGGGGTAGGCAATTCCATCATTCGACGGAAACCCAAATATCATAGCCGCAATTATTGGTCACTAGGATAGCCAGAAGATGAACTAACGGGACGAAAGTTTTATCGCAAAGTGAACATAGAGCTGTCAAACGAATTTGTTGCTGACAGGGATGTTTTTCATGTGTTTATTCTGTTTACTGTTATTTAAGCTGTATAGTTCTGAATTACGAAGCAGGACCAGACTAACATTAGTTTCCTGTGCCGACGATACGATAGCCTAGTGGCATATGGACTGCCCGGAAGGCATATAATCTCTACGCACAGAACTAATGGTCCAAATGCGAAAATATTTTGTTCACATGAACGAATGCACATTTGCCTATAAAACGTCACTCTTTGTCTCTCTTTATGTGAAGATAATCTAGGAATACTAATGGCAGATAGTGCACATTTGTTCACCAGCTAACAATTATGGGGGAATGACGCCTAAAACCCGGAATCTTTTACTTAAAAGGCCACAACACAAAATTTTATCCCGAATAATGCCAGAAGTCAGAATCATTACTGACAGTCTATTAGGTCCTTAGTCCTTCGACGCAGATGTCATATCCATTGTTTTCCCAACAAGCTGTACTACCGAGCTATCAGAACAGTTAACAGTTTTTGTTGATTCTTAACAAAATTATTGGAAGAATTTTTGGACTGACCCAATTTTTACGAGTGATGTGGCGACAAAACACTGACCCGGGGAGTTGAACTCCAGACAGTCAGAAGAGTTGTCTACACTACCCACCAGGCCACACTCGTTTTCCACGGGATGTGAACATATTCGGTGTTAACTGTACTCTTCCACAACATCCTCGTTACTGATGGGGTGAACTTTAATTTGTTTGCTTTTACAGAAATAAACTTATTTTTTACACTTTCTGACAATTGATTTTTTTGAACGGGTTCCATTTGATTGTATTCGTTCATTTTTGTCGATTAGTAGTATATTATGCAAATAGTCTGTTCTATCTGAATAACCCTTCAGCACTCTGTTTTATTCTGCCCAAGTCAAGAGGTTTACACCTGCCATGATAGACTATATATAACTGTAGATCCTAAGAAAGCACGTGATTCTCTTACTTCAACCTCATCAACTGGATGTCGACCAGAAATATGAGAAAAGTAAACAGATACATTTTAATGGATGAGCGCATACGAATACTGTTTCTAGCGACCTCCAAATTACTGCAAAGATTACTGGACGACTCTCTTTGGATCATTATAAACTTAGTGTCAAGAGCAGCATGGCTTCCGTAAATGGGTATGCCTACCTTCGGAAGCACTTGTTTTCTCGTTACTTTTAGATTAAAGCTGCTGACGCAGAGTCGATCATCTATAAATACTTCTTGACTTCTCCAAAACTTCTGAAAGTATTTATCATACCATTAGGCTAAAGAGAATCCACAACTTTGGCTACAATTAACGATGGCTCAGGCTACTAAGGCATTATCTAAGTAAACGTAAGTTCATCATCACAGTTGCCAGACAGGCATTCTGTCAACACAAGTGTTCTTCAGGGATCCACCTCAGATAATCTTATTGTCGTTCTTGAACTACTTGGTTTCGTCAAATCACCGGCGCGACTATGCTCCGACTATGCTATGGCTTGGTGAACTATGATGCGCCTGGAGTAAGATGTAACTATGCAAAACGACTTGAACCATCTAAAACAATGGTTAATTTATAAAAAAACAGTTGACTTAGTGTCATGCAAAAGAGTCCCCTAAATCGCTCTGCAACACTACGCTACTGGTCGTTTCAGCATTCGAACGAGATTAAGACACCTAAGTGACAGACACTTCATGTCTGGCGCCAAATTCTTCAGCCATGGTCAAAGAGCAAATTGCATTGCACCTCGGAGAGAATTTTCAATACCTTCCAACTTGAAGCCTTTCCCGGAATATCCGTCTCCATAATCTGACCAAGCCCGGAGAAGAGCATGCAGGCCTGTGATCGTCGTCTTAAAAAAGGGTTGACACATACTGAAGGTGCTCAGAGATGATCCACTAAAACCTGCGCGGGAAACATCATGAATTCACACATGTGCATTACCATATACTATATAGGAACTTCCAGCGCAGGGGTATAGGTACCTATAACTGTTTTCGGTCCATCCGAAACCCGCCTTGACAGTACTTATGTCCGATCTGAATTGACAAAACAGCTACACTACTTATCGTTATTTAGTAAGTAAACATACTTATCAGTAAATTAAATATGGTGTTTGTGATCCCTGCAGATTTAGATAGTCCATCGTGCCATGATCTTTCCTATTTTTCGACAAAATTACGTACACGTTACCTGATGCTGAGCAAAAGGTATCTTTAAAAACGAGCATAGCCGAATAAAAACACACTTACACAGTCGCGTTCCATTTGTGTGATTGTGTCATCTCGCTTTACCAGCTCCCGTTTGAGGACATCAATCTCGGCTTTCAGTGGCTATATAATATGATCACAGGAAGTCAATTTACAATTGTCGTCAAATAAAACTGAATTCATAGTAGGGTACATAATTAATTGAATCAAATCAGTCAGTAATAGAAAGGCAATATACGATATTGTTGAACTAACAAATCGTAAGTCGACCGACAGAATACATTTAAAACACTGACTTTCCTTGATCCAGTTCACCGGTAACGATAGAAAACATACATCGCGAGATGTTGAAATTTCGTTCACTATCTTCAGTCACGAATGTGGAACATCAAAATTTACAGGACATGCGGATAGCAACATTAATAGAAACCATCAACGATTGGGTTTTCATGACATAAGAACTGTCATCAGTTCTAGGACAAGCAATCTGCGTGACTCATGCACACATAGGACCGGTCGACGAGTACTGACTAAGGTCGCTTCGGAGAAAGCAAGCAAATTCGGATTCCGATTGCGCGACAATACTTGAAACGTGTTGGTGGGGTCAACAACGTGACCTGTTTCCCTGATGTGCTTAGCATTGGGTGAGGTCGGATTTCATCTGAATCGCTCTGTTGCCATTGCCTGTTGCGTCATGGTGAGCACTTAAGCATGTGCTCTGCCATTCCTTGTCGCAGTACTTTTTGAAAGTTAGCCCTGATTGAACTAATGCATGGCCTTTGAGTATGTCTGGATTACGTAAGATTTTAGTTTTCCGGTTGAAGCATTAAGAACAACCCAGCTATCCGTATAGTTTAGATAATCTAATGTTTTTTTTCGTTCACGACGGAAAGTAGTAAATGAATTGTGAACAACTCATGATATATCATTTTTCTTCAGTAGTGGACCACTTCTTGATGACACTGCAAGCCAGTCGACACTGAAAATTGTGTGCATACACGTAAAGGCACAGCGAGTAGAGTCCATTTTACGTTGTTAACTCTTAACGGTAGAAAAACGGAAACATTTGTTATTTGTGTACCGAAAGCCACAGGAGTACATTTGAATGAGATATTATCACCGAGAAGAATAAAGCAGAATGTTTATAAAATCACTTGGGCTAAAAACCAACAGTCCAGTTGAATTTTTGTACTTTTACTGCGATAACAACTTAACGGTTAGATGCTTAATTCTTTCGCGATTGGTTATGCAAAAACTTAGATGGATTGCATAAGCCCATGTTTAACAAAAATCGTTAGTGAAACTTCCACCGCTTTCCTAAAAATATGAGAATATCAAGGCGGGCAACAGTTCGGCTGTAGTCAAATTTCCTGATTCGATACATTTAGTCGTTCTGGCAGGCTTAGTTTGGAGAATTTACCAAGTCCGCAGCACTCAATCAGAAGCTATGAGGGGCCGAGTTTTGGATGCAGATGAGGTTGACGTTTGGCTGTTACCCACTCTTTGGATCCCTGTGTATCTGTTTTCAGACGTTGTGCATATCACAACGGGCCATTCACTTCACAATGCATCAAAATTATACAGTTCAGGTTGCGCCTTAATAGTTACATACTTCAATATTGAGCTCATTTGTTACTATAGAGTTTATAACTTTAAACACTAATTTATTAATTTTGATGTTCACCTTACCCGTTAGCAATATTCCACATTACAGTAGTCTATTTGGCCCCATAGTGACTAGTTGAAAAGAGGCATGTTGGTTAAAAGATTATGAGCAAGCAAGTTATGATGTGGTTCGTTTTTATCAGTTCGTTCTTAAGCTTACTAAACCTTGTATATGTGATTGTTGTATGAGACTAGTATTTCATCAGCAGATAGATAGGGGTAGTTTAATAAAACAGTCAAATTACTGACAAATCTTCATACGCAGAACAATATCGACGCGCTTGTTCATGGATAAGGGTTGACCTTAAGAAGCCCAGAAATCTGGAGAAGGTGTTTAGAAGAGGGTCTAGACATGGATTGTAGTTTTGAGAGTTACCGTACACGGGCAAAATCATGCAACTTATTCCCCTTGATTCACCTAGGTTATCCTAGCACAATGTTGGAAGCATGGTATTCACAACGATACAACTAAATGCATCAACCACTTGCGGTATAAGAAATCGGTGGGCATAAACTTTGTATAACCCCTTCATTGTCCCTCAGGATCAAATGATCATTTCAGTAAAATAGCTTTCCGCACACGTAATTCTACAAAGTTTGTTCAAATTGAAAATAGCCTGTGAAACAATTACAAGATACATTTATTCAACGGAAGTGACACAGTTGAGACACAACATTAGACACTTAACGACGGGAATCAGTATGCGAAGTCAATAGAACTCACTGATCCTTTGCCGTTTGGAGATATTTCGGATGTCCCTCCTAGCTGTTCGATTTGAGTTCGTGCCGTCTGCAGTTCGCGTCGTAAGTTGGCAATATCTTCACGTTGTTGCTTGAGCTTTGGATGGTAAAATATTAACACCGCGAGGTTTAATTATTGAGTGGCTACAACCATAAATGTTCCAAATAATAATCTCAAGAATGTAAATAATGTTTATGGGCTTTTCGAGAGATTTCACTGAAAACTGAGCCCAGTCGCATTTGGTGGGTGAAATGTTAGTCATATACACTAATAATATAAAATGAAATAAGAGTCTTTAAGTTACGGAGCCAATCGTTTTTAAGTTCGTTGCATTTTATTTGTTTTGTTGCAATCCGAATACAGAAGAAAGATGTATAAGCATTTGGGTAAACAATGGCTCAAATAGGTGAGAGGTTTGTGGAAAATAAAAGTATCTGATGTGCACAGTGGTTGAGAATACCCTGATAGGTATTTCATGAGAATACTTGTCGAAACCTTTCAGTGTCCTTGAAATAAAGTAAAAAAATTCACGTTTGGAGATATCGCGGTTTTCGGAAAATACTTAAACAAACAAAATACAAGTGTGAAGCTTCGCGCAAGAAAACCGGCAAACGCAACAAAAATCAGCGGAAAAAATGAAGGAAAATAAAACGTTCATTCGAATGAATCGACTGCATTGAGAAAACCTCTTCGCCAAATCTTGAAGATGGGAGATCTGAATTCGACGTCAGACATACTGATATAAAGTCAAAAACGTAGATTAGAATTACGTGTAATGACGGGGTAGTCTATGGTAGACCATCTTGAATTGAACTAAGAATTCGCGTAGATAGAGTGAGGAATATTATGTACATTAATAGCTGGTAGTTTCAATTAGAAAAAAACAAACAATTTTGTGTGATTCGCTACTGTGTTTCTTTATTATCGTTGACAGACAATCTGAGTACTGGTGACCCGAATTAGGCTGCACTTGTTTTTTTTTAAGCAAGTTATTCAGACAAAATTTACTTGGTTTACTAAAGGTGGATTCCGTATACTTTATTAACTTTCATACGGTTACGGAATCATTTTTGTTAACCGTGACAAAATTCGATTTGATACCTCACTTGAATAACTCATTAACCATACATATACAGAGACATGCCAGCGCACCATTAAGCGGATAGCGCCTTGTATCCACAGTACATCCTGTTAGTCTACGTAGATTTATCTGTAATCCCGTATGGTATTTGGCTCAAGCGAGAAAAGTTTAAATTTTGAATTGCAGGATTCGTCTATCGTTGATAAGGGCTTCAGCTTGTTATTGGTGTACGCGTTTTCCAGTCAGGTTTCATTATTCATAATTGTGCGACTAATGCGTGTGTAAGCTGGTGTTACAAATGTGACATTCTTTCTCAGAGCCATTTGTGTACAAAATGCAATGGTCTTTAAAGTGCAGTAATAGGGCAACATCTTTGCTCCATATTTTCTTACTTCTGCTAACAAACACATGGAAAGAATATAGGAACTTCATTTTTGACCCTGTGCTAGTCATTACTATGTTACTACATTCGGTGATACCAACAGATGGCAGGTTTAATCAGTTTTTATGCCAACTATTTTATGCTATTAATCTACAACTGTGATTACATAACAAGCTTACCTGATTATTTTCTAACATTTCCAAACGTTGCGCTTTTTCATTAAGTTGAGTTCTGGTCGATTCGAGTTCATTTTCCAACATGTTCAGTTCGCTTTCCATTTCGTTTTTAGCTTCAGAAATTTCCTTTATCTCCTCTTTAAGAATACGAATGGTCTCCTGTTCGCTTTCTTTAACAGCCTGTAAACTGGAACGTCTTGAAGTTTGCTGTGCCTCTTGCTTGGCTTGGGTTGCTTGAGCTTGAGCAGTGCTAAGCTCAATGGCCATTTGTTCCATTGCTCGCTCATGGTTTTGAAACTCACGATTGAGTTGGTCCAGGTGCATTGACAGTCGTTGAATCTGCGTTCACCAAGCAGAACGGTAATAACCGATCGATCAGTACAAATACTAGCCACGTTCGGAAAGTATCCAAACCAAATATGACACCAGTGAGATTAAGCTATCAGAGCGTCGTGATTTGTGCTTTCAAACAATAATCAAAAGCAATTTGCCTTGACAGCCTGAGTTGTGAGTCTGTAAGCTTACATGTTTTTGGCTTATCTTGTATTAGAAAACTGTCGTAGATATTCTTTCTTTGGATTCTGTTATATTCATAGCGTGTAAAATGCAGTTTTTTTTCTATTGGTACAAAACATAGCGTTATCCGTACCTTGAGGTCAAAAGTCATAGACGCCTATTTAGAGAAAAAACTGGATAATGAGCTCCGAGTTGTCACCTGCGCACTATAAGAAAGTTGCAAAATGACGGGGTCTATTATGCCACAACATAGCGATTCGTTAACTTCTGCTGGTCGTAGTTACTTCCATAAAAGTAGAATGAACGAGATAATCACCATTTGAGCCCAATACTGATACAAATATCTCCGGATGCATTATTGCATTTCTGGTTAATTGTTTGACCCGTGTTCAGAATGAGCATGTTCTGTTCAGCCCCTGTCTACGATCAATCAGTATGTCTGTATCGCATTTTTGTTGTTGCACAATAGCAGATTAAAAACCTACATAAACGGTTGAACAAGCATCAGTCATGCTGACTGATGAAAGATGACGCCAGTTTAAAACCTAGTCCACATGTGTCATATTGCTTTATTTACTTCCACAGTCAACAACACCTCAATTTGTTTTCAGTAGTCAAGTCAACACCTCAAAACCACTCAGGCAGAGACATTGACAATGACCAAATTGATTGACGACAGAATAAGCGACTTAGTCATTTAACATGCTACAGTTCCATCATACTCTAAACTTTCTATAATCTAGATTGATCCATACCTCACTTCTATCCACACATACCCAAACAGAAAGATAACCTCGACCGTTAGATGCAAACATATATTGTCACCTTGCAAGAAACTTTAGCCAGTAAACACAAATATAGAAGAATTTTTAAAATAAAAACCTCTGCGTCTGTCGTACTGCCTTATTAATGAAACATAATCCGGATCCATTGTACTGTCACATTCATGAACGCTCCGCTGGAGACCTCCTCACATTACTGATAAACAAATGGCTACCTAGTCAGTCTGTTGAAAGCGAGTTCTTAAAAGCAAATCAGTTCCTCATAGATACAGTCTGCAACGTCTGGAAAATGCTACTTCGCTGACTGGCTCACAGCTGGTTCGAGCGAGATGTTGAAAGAGTTATTGGAATGGTAAACATTCGAAAGTCACTTAGAGTTACACTTCCTCTGGTCACTCACAGTTTACCACATAATTGTGTTGCTGCCACTGATTTGTTTCCCTTTTCGCTTAGCATTCCTCCTCTTCAATTACGCTGATTACATTTGAAAAACGTTAACCAAAGTGTTTCGTTCTGATTAACACTGAGCCAGTGGCGTATAAACATTTGAGCTTTTGTTCCCTGTGAAAACCCAGAAATTTATAAGGCTGTGGACTAAAATACAAGCAATATTTAACGAACACTGTCATACGAGGATGCGCGTACAAATACTGCTGCTGGTGGTTAAGCTAACTGAACACATTTCTATAATTAGTTTAATTCGAATCAAGTGAAAATCAATGATCTTACCTCAGAATCCTTCGATTGAACGTCGTTGCGTAGCTTCGTGCATTCACTTTGCAACTGTTGATAGTTCCGTAGGTCGCTCATTTGGTTTTGAGCCTTAATCATAACAGTATAAAGATATATTTCAAGAGGATAATCAGAATGTAGTCTAAACAAATGGCTTTTTTAACTGAAAGATTTTTGGCATCTCTGCTCAAAAGAGTTTCAAAAATGCTAGACTCGTTGAAGTTGTCTTGCTATGAAATACATATACTTTACTGTCGAGTAGAGTGTTTGTTCAGAAACAAAAACCTGCCACATTGTGCATTAGTACTATATGTATAATGCTCAACAGTGGCTTTGGTGAATTCACGCGCTGCTTCCTGAGGAGGTCTTGCTGGCTCAACCAATCCCTTGGATCATTTGGCACACTCCGCAAGACTCAGCAGAAGATTCGGGTAACATAATCTAGACGTAAGCCTCTTGAGTTCCAAGGGTAGCTTCGTGGTTCGGCTGATTGAAACGTGGCTAATAGGATCATACGGATCCCAGTTCTGGTCTGTACATAACCAAAGTCACAAGTTTCGTAAATGGTTTTCATCCAAAATTAATTGGACTGAGATTTGTGCTTTT
>JTDE01000456.1:152414-164448 GCA_014338405.1 Paragonimus skrjabini miyazakii | reverse complement strand
TATACCGAGATCGAACCAGCGTATCGTTTAGGAGGATTTACAACAGATATGCCAGTAACACCTAATCAAGTCATAAGTATACAACAATTCCAGACGCCTACATAAACGTCTTCAGTTGTTCTCTGCTTGATGTGGACGACCGGATCAATAAGCTTTAGACAAATTACCTTAGGCTTACAACAGTCCATAGGATGTTCAAGGACTGCAATCCGTATGCATTCAGACGAAGTCTCCATTAAAATACCGTCAAGTAGGTTATGTGTACAGTTAGAGAAATTTTGTTAACTTCAGGTTCAATTTTATTGTGATATCTCAATATCGATTAGTAGTATGTGTTAACGTCACGGAAGGTGAGTGATTCGAATGGCACGGACTTGGTCTAAAATCGGGGAAGTGACTGAATGAGTCATGAAGCTTTCTGTTTATCAAGTAGAATTATGCATGCACGGCACTTAAAAATTGTATGCTTGTATACCTGTGTCAAACAATTCTGATGAATCAGAGGTTAGTACTTTCAGATCGTGTTTTTAATTTATCTTAACTGCATTGTCTCCAAATTAACGCTTAACACGTATGACTGAAGGACTTCTGTAAGGGTGGAACATGGTAGTTGGTTTTTCCAGTTGAGAAGTGAAGCCCAAATCCACGTGGGTCTAAACTTTGGTATGAATATAGCTCACTTTGCGGAACTTATATGTCCCACTGTATGTGAAGTTAATGTTGCTGTGAACGTAAAAGATGCTTGGCCAGTGGAGTCGTATATTGCAAAAACTCCCGGTCTTAAAACGTAAGACCACGAACACTTGCACTCGTGTGCACAGCCGACGTGCATTCACACACAGTGGATAGCAGTACGTTGTCATTCGCCCTGGTGGCACTTCTCCCATAGTGTGTACACACTACTGCAATAGTTGCTTCTGGTTTCTCGTCTACCTGGTATTGAGGCTTGTCCTTTAGTTCCCGAATATACGCTTCATACTACTCACAAACGAGGCTGCCTGTTATAGAACAATGTACGAGCCGGATAAAATAACCAGTATACGGGTCCACTGGGTAGCCACAATTCACTTGTATAATGCATTTTATAGGGTTGCATATAATATGAATTCCCCTGTGGAAATCGTCCACTCTCTAGAAGACGATTAGAATCAGTAAAAATAACAATAACGAATCTTAACCGCTATACCTGATTAGATTTTTCTGAAAGCTGTTGTTGCATCCACTTCAATCGTTCTTCACTCTCCCTCTGTTGGTGCTGGGCTTTCTCCAGCTCCTCGTGTTCACGCTTGGACTGAAAGATGAGAAAAATAGGATCAAGCGGCTATTTGCTTTGTATCGTTTTGCACAATTTGTCAACAACCTTGATGTTACCAAGATTACTGGTATCTCAATCTATTGGTAAATTAAGGTTATGCCAAGTTTGCATAAAACTAAGGCTGATACTTACATTTGAAAAACGAGGTGTGATGAACAAATATGGACAACATGAGCACTATGTAATGTGGCAGAATAAATCACGAATGTATTTACCAAATGCATGTCATTATTTATTGCGTGCTTCAGCTACAAACAATGCCAACTCAAGCTCAGCTTTAAAGTTAACAAGTTACAAGATAAAAATCCTTAAGAAGTGTTGGTAGCAGTGACTACCAAGAGGTATATTTGTGTATAAAAAGACTGTCCATCAGCTACGGGTAGCTTCATTCAGTAAGGTGATAGATATACTGCCAGGCAACCTTAAACTAATCTCAACAATCTCCTAAACGTGGGACCAGAGTAGGTTATACGTGATTCTTGGTTAAATGGTTCCACCGGTATTTATTTAAACTGCGTGTGTTAGACGAACTGAGCCGTAAGTTCACACGGATAATTCTCATAGTAATAATGTTTACACAGTTATTCTCATTGGGACTCATTTACTCGACTGTTGTCACTCAGATGGACAACTATCATTATGGGATTACTTAAATAATCCCACTGAAAGTTGCCGGAAGGACATAAACAATTTGTTTGCAGGTACTTCTAGTCATTCCACTTGAGTCACACGATGCACATAATCAAGTCGGCACCATGCGACTAGTTCCGCGGTGTGTCTAGAAGAACCGACTATCTCCGCTTCACTCACTGAACCCGAACACATATTGATTTTCGGTCAAAAAATAAAATGCGGAATAAAGTAAACGTCATGAGATGTAACATCACTCTGACTTCCATACCATTTGGCGTTGACTAATATAATCTGCAGCCTTTACTGGACTGTGCCCACCTAGACGGATGGGTTGTCAACAAGCCACACAATTATGATCATTTTATCAACTTCGGTGATCAATTGCAACACAGTATGCCCAATAACAAGAGATTTCTTATATGGACTACTCGCAGATTATTTATACCTTGAGAACGATCAGGAACATGACCGCTTACAATCTGTTTTCTGTTTGATGCCAATTATTGTAAGGTGGTTACACAACAATAATTCCGGGTCTTTGTGTCTGGAGTTAGCACATACTGGTAATCTAGTATGGCCACTATTCAAACGAATGAATGAGCTGTTATCCCACCATACATCGGAAACATTGTAATGTTCGAGACATTTATTGTTTCCATTTTGTGTTGGTCAGTTCGCCTCTGAGAGATCGAGTAATCGCGCAACAAGAGACGATTTTTGTTATGAGTTGTCTTAAGTACACATATGCATGCGTGATGATAGAAATTCCACCGCTGATGCATATTTAGAAATAATTTGACTCTCGAGGAACACCGTGACAATACCATATTAGTTTCGAGTTCCTTCTTTTGCCCTTCCAATTGAGTCACTCGTTTATTTTGTTGATCAATCTGTTCCTTGAGTTTGGTTACTTCCTCTCGCAGTTTATCGGCATCGTTTCTGCTAGCCTGTTCTGCATCTTGCGCTGACTGCAGCTGTGCCTGAACCATTTCATTTTCTCTATGAAGCCGATCAAGCTCACGAGACAACTGACTAGTAGAACCGGTGGTTGTGTACGGACCAACGTTCTCATAGCTGCCTGGACCTGCTGAGGCGGGTCTCATGCCACCGCTTCCGCCGTATGACAAAGATCCGCCCATTCCGAAGAGATTGGAAACTGAGGTTACAGCTCCACTAGCTGCACCCCGACCCATGCTGCGTTTGAGCTGAAATCGAAAATGTATATGATTACATTGGAGCAGATACCACAAAATACCCATCGCTGATTTTACACTCATTAAAACATTCGATAAATCACATAAATGCATACGAGACAAACGTATGACCGTCATACAGAAGCTACCAGTTTGTCCGGAACTGTCCACTTGATCTTATCTGAACTAGTGTCCATGAGTCACACGGACACTGTTAGATGCAGGATATCACTTGGACGTGCGGTCAGATTTATCACCGAGAGATGATCCACCAATGAAGGAATCAATGGAATGCATCAGTTCTGGTCAGCTAGGGACTAATTTCAGAAAAGTAGATTGCTGATGAGAATGCGATCGATGAAAGATCGGTAATTCTATGAGCTGTCTCCAGGTGGTAATTTTACACCGCACGTGAATACTACAACGTTTACACGACAGTTGAAGATGCAGTAAAATGTGTAAGTTGTACTGAGAAATATTCACTCCAACTTTGTGCATGTGAGTTCAAAACGAGCCTCCATTTTGTTTGAGGCTCGTGCTTTTCGACCAAACTTTAGTGATTGATCGTTAGTATTCACGTGCTGGATTCAATTGCTGGATTTTTTCTTGAAATCAGACGATTTGCATGTGCCAGCTGCATCTATTGCAATTTATCACATTCTGTGTTAGTTCATTTTGTGGCATTGCCACTCTCTACATAGCCGACCAGATTTGACGTACCACTTCATTAGTAAGCGTGTTTCCAGCGTTCGCTGCTTTCTTAACGGGATTTTGAATATAGAAACCCACATGAAGTTCATTATATTTGAATCAGACGTTAAATATTATACACTGTTTGAAACTTTATGCATTCTCCAGTTTACTGCTTCTAACTAGGATATCTACTAATTGGATTTACTTCATGCATCTGAGTAGCCTTTTAAGCTGGCCTCCCACTATATGCAACACCACAAAACGTTCGCTGTCATCAGACAAAAATAATGACCAAATTGTAGCTGACTTCATATCAGACTTAAGTGATTTTTTAGACCTCAACGTTTTGTCACAATCGTTTTTGTGTCATGCTCCGATAGTCCAATCGGTTACTTAAAAAGGAAAACTCTTTGGAAAATTTAAAGTTCTGTAATTCACCAGGTCTGAGATGTTCAGTACACAGTACTTTCAATTAGACGAAAATTCTGCTTACATCAGTTGCATCGTGAGAAAGTGGACCGGAGTTTAAATCCGTAATAAATGAAGCATACGCAAACCTGACAGGCTTGAACGACATTTAAAGCAGACTTGAGGGTTTCTTTTTGATAATGGACGATCGATTGTCTTTGAATGAGTATACTGCTAAAAAAAACACAGTTTGTTAGTGTTCAGGCATAATAACTAAATTCCAGACCACTTACCAGCAACGTGACTATTGTTTGAATCAAACGTTCACACCGCTTTTACAGATGACAAATGCTTATGTTTCAGTGCCGTACTTATGTTATTGAGTGACCACATGTGAGTAATATTCAATTATTAACAATCTAAACAATCTGTCTCTTAACACTGATGGACACCCCTCCCTTGGCTATATAAGGCCAGCCGCTTCAACTTAACATATATATCCTGAACACGGTTTGTTGTTGAAATCGAAGGGGAAGATACTGGTTATTCTTTTACATAACTGCAGAGCAGGTTGAGCACTATCCACATGAAATTGTGGTTGAGCGGCTGACTGTGAGTATTTAGCTGTGCATACTTTCACTGACTGTGTAGTTAGCAAGCCGGTCTCATAAACGACGGCTGGAGTGCAAGTTCCGGTCCAGACAGTGATGCATACAACTGATGAGCTCAAGAAAAAGTGAAATGTCAGTCTGGAGCTTCCGTTCAAATTGTGCGAAGGCTGCGGTTAAATGTGAATCGTGCTGAAGCTGTAACAACCTCAGTACCCGACACTTTTGCCGATGAGTTGAGAAAGAAGAATAAAAATACAACTGATAATTCATAGTCCGAATTGTTAAGTCAAAAGGGGCACAAAAATTTGCAGGATGTAATCATTCTGAAGACGTAGAATATAATAACTCCAACTGACCATTACAGTGATGCAATGTCATACACCGCATGTCATCACCTGCGAAGGATTATTGCCGGGACGGCTGAAACCTCACCATTAAACATAAATCACCACTTCCTTAAATGCATCGATAAAGTGTTGTTCGGCTTGACTTCTTGTGAATCGGCTAGACAGGTCGAGCTAACTCCCTCTACTACCTTCGCTTACTGATGATCAAGTATAGGATCTATACAAGTGGCACTTTTTGTGTGATGATCGTTCATTATTAACCCATTATCCTGGGTTTATTTGAGAATTTCACGTGTACTAGGCCAGTTTCTGTATATGGAATTGGTTACCTGTGAACATCTCAAAAGTACTATTAACGTTTTCTGTTCAGCTACCACACAGTCCTTTTGCTGGCCTTCTGTAAACTCCCTTAAACTTAATAAAGATCCTGGTTTATAAACATTTGCTTCATCAAGGTATTAGCTATACGCAAAATGTTCGGGATTCATTTGGGATGGTCAGAACATGTCACGTAACCGAGTATATTTTTTAACAAATGGGACATCAAAACTCACAGAAGAATGTGAAGGTGCTGTTCACCTCAGATAGTGTACCACATGCCCGCGATAATACATTTGGCTGACGCTGTCAAATGGCTCACTTTTGGTGGGAATTTGGGTAATTTCTGAATGGATGATCAGGAGAAATAAACTTTTTTCGAAAAACCCTCATGTAGGCTGTGATTCACCTAGTCTTGTGCGGTTCTCACTTAACAGAGTGGTTCCCCAAGTTGTTTTGCAATAGTCTGCTAAATTTTATTTTAGTTGAAAAAAAAGAGACTCCGTTGTGAGAACTCCGAGTTTCAGCTAGATTCGGACCAGCAACAGAGTGAGCTATATAGCAGACAAACTCGGATCAGAATCGTTTGTGATGTCTATCTTGCTTAAACAAGCCTGGTTTGAACGTGGATGTTATCAGGGTCAGACCAGTTATATCATTCCACAAGCCTTATATCTATGCAAAGAAGTTGTTCGTGCAAACTCCTGACCTGCTTGACCGTTCAACCATCATTCAGAAGATTGACCATACGTGAACCATGCCTCGCTGAAAATAAGTATAACTTTGCGCTCACTCTTTTAAACTGTTACCAGCCCAATTATGCGGAATATCTTCTGGCTTATTGTGAGATTTTTACATACACGTTATGCATATGTTTCCGTTATTGTTACCCGACGAAGTACATCAAGAATAATCGCAAGCGAAATGGACTCCTGATAAAGTCATACTTCTTGCAATAACCCAATCTAGTCGATTTCACTTGAATCTTACTAACTGCCGTTATCAGAATATAACAAGTAATACTTTTTCAGCAAAATTGAAAAACCACTATTGGTTATTCTCTACTTCCTAGGTCACTTGCCACGTTTTTAAAATGTTTTGCAGACGACATGTATTTCATTTTTCATTTTGGCTTTAAATTCATTTCGAATATAATATCGTGGCAACCTTGTTAACATATTGTCGAAACTACATTTTGCCAATTTTTCAATCAAAATCACATTAACTTGAACCGCTCAAAGGCACACCAACGCAAATTCTCCGCGAAAAATGACGAAAAACTTGAGTTTTGGTTGTTCTAATCGAATGGATATTACAGGCAATATGCGACCATCGGGTTAGTCAAGATAATTGAGATTCATTGCCGACTTGTCAAACCAGCGAATAGCTTCTTAAAGATGGTTTACTGACGCTACCCTTTTTCAACAGAATTTACCGATGACATTCACTTGCAAAGGTGGTGATGGTGTGTCTTCCATCAAACCTTCAGTGATTATCAGATAAAACCGGGATTTCCACTTAGAAGCTACAGGAACGTAGATGTCCTTCCTAACATATAACCTTTTGACCGACTTGTCTAATTTATTACTAACACGGAGTTTCGCATATAAATTTTAATTTTAGAGACCCAAATGTCAAAAAGTCCATATATTAAATCGATTAGAAACATCGTCCCCAAATGCAATAATCACTCTACCAGCTCTCTGCCTTTTGGTGGTCCAATTTAAAAGCTTACTACTGATGATTTTGAGAAACCCTGTTGAGGTCCTGGATCCCTTAGAGTAACCGGCCGATTACATGAGATAGTGGTATGAAAGGAAGTGACTTAGTTCAAGTTTGAAAGTTCTTAGCTAGTGGCCTGGGTTCTTAGTTCAGGTGATACAGTTCTTGCTGCTTTCTGAAATGTTGTCTACCTTTCTGATCTGAATCCAGCCGAAACTCGGAGTTTTTACAGGTGTCACTTCCAATTAAATCCTTCTCATCCGAAGGCACTATCTTATTCATATATGTTAGATACAGATAATTTATTTGCAGTCGTGATACAGCGTACTACGCATGACACGTTTTCCATTAATGATTGAACACTATTATGAATCCATATTTATAAAACGGTGACGTTGAATATAATTAAGTGTGCTAGACTTACTTGATCCAACTGGTCTCGCAGATTGTCGCGCTGTCTGGCAATTGAATCACAATTGTTTTGCGTTTCTTGCAACTGGCGACTGAGCTGTTGTATACGTGAACTAGCCTGACGACTTTCCCGTTGATAACGTTCAACCTCAGAAGTGGTATTGTTCACAGTTTGAGTCAAGTTGTTCACCTGTTGTTGAAGTGTTTGCTGTAAAATGGGGACAAAACGAATGCACATCCTAGAAGCGTCCACTACTGGTTAATTTTACTGCATATGGTAAACCGAATAGACGGGTCCTAATTGTGCTGATTAAGTCCAGTGAAATTCACACTCGGTATAGAAAACATTAATTGGTTTTACACAAGTTTTACTACCAGTATTGCAGTATCAACGCTAGTCTTTCTGAGTTCACTTTGACAGAACGGTAGAAAGACGTGTTACGTGATGACACCATCTGGATTCTCTCACAACAGTCGACAGCTTTAAAACAAACGATGTTCGTAGCAACCGATATTAAACACGAGGAATGGGGGAAGAAGAATGTTAAAGGTCGCAGCCGTGATAAACCAATGGTATAGAGTAGTATTTTTGCTCAAATCTTTGTTCGATTAACAGATTTTTGTTTAACGCAAAAACTTTCGGGATGGTATTCGACATCATCACAGTAAAGGGAAATGTTTTGGCTGATAGGCAGTATGTGTCTTCAACACTGCCATTTCGTGTAATTTACTTTGTACGTAATAAGCATCATATGACCTGAAGCGTTATATACCATGTTGTTCGACTAGGTTTCTTTTGTTACCCATGGTAGCAAAATTTATGAACCATCCGTTTTTCAACGCGCGCAACTGATTTGATGACCGCCATTAATCAAACGTTGTTTATTTCTGCCAGTGATATATAGCTCCGTCAGTTGTTGAATATAATATACGATTTCTGCGGTCTTTCACAGAAGTCAGTTAATGTAGATTGTTTTTCGTTCGATTAACAGAGGAGATGATAATTAAGGAAGTATGGCGATGCGACCGATATCAATAACGAAGCCTGATACAGCAACATTCAAAACTGCACTGTGAATTCCGTTTCTCTCCTAGCCGATGTGTGCGACCCATAATTAACTGTTACATAATCTGTAAAACACCTGACGGTAAAAAGGTATTTTGTTTCGGTAATGGTATCCGCCTCAACAATTTCCGATGGAGTCAATAAACCCCTGCATCGTTGCTCATGAGGACAACAACGACTTTCGAGTGATTTCACTAAAAAACTATTGTAAACAGTCCACGGCGATTTACGAAGAATCAACCTAGCATTCATTAGTATGTCGCCAAACATATCAATTGTCGATGAATTAAGATTGCATGTCAATAGAAAAAGTCACGTAACAACCTACGCATGAAATATTTACGTTCTAAATGACATGTCAGTAACACTGGTTTAACCTTAGTATGGGGTTCACAATGCGGAACCAGCTGTTTGTACAGACAAGGATGTCCACAGGATACAGCCGAGTTGGCCAGTTCTTTCAAATCAGTATGGATTGACGACTTTTGCAAAACAAACAACCATCATTCATGTTATATGAGTTGCATTGTCATGTGATATTGCCGTTTAAAAGTACTTATTAACATTTTCAGCACCCCTTACTTAACTGCCAATAACCATCTAACCTTGTGACATAAATATCCTTATCAGCTCTATGTTGCGTCATCTGACCGCCTTGTTCTCGAGTCTCGATCATTCTGATTTCGCCTATCATACCCGTGTTTTTCGCCAATGTTACCGTACCTGCTCAGTGTATATTGATTGCACTGATTTCGCTCTAGTAACATGAGATGTGAACGAAACGTCCGTACGCAAGATATCATACGCTATATTACTGGCCTTTTCAAATTTCCATCGAGGAAGTTGGTTTACCAACATTGCATCAGAACTAATTGATCTCATCTGTGCGAAAAAAGCGGCAAACTTTCGAAATGCCTATCGACAAATCCGAATGAAAATCCTAGACCCAGATCAGCCAAATGTAGCCAGTAGTCTGAGTCATCTTTAGATGAAAATAATAGACTATTAAGTATTTTTGACAGAGTTGATCTTTTTAAACTTTCAAGCAAGAAGGGCTGCACATCATCGTTTCTAATACACTGAAGTCTATCTCCAGGAACCCTTCTATAAACGTCTGCTTTTCAACAACCATTTTTCTCGGTTGGTTTCTTAAAGCGTACGTTATATCAAATTGCTTGATAACTATCACTTGTTTAACCTCTGCAACCTCATCGAATTTACTGCTGTATGACTATGTCCGTGGTATTCAGTCAAACAAATGTTACTTTTTCGTTTGACCTATATGTAGCCTATATACAGTTGCGTTAGTGATGTCCACGAAACTTACAAAATACTCTAGCCACAAACATTAATCAATACAACGAGGTTAGGAAGTGGATCTATCAAACTGATGCTACAACTACCGCCTATTCCGCAGAATGGCTTCTGTGTCAACGCACAACCTACAAAAGTCCTTAACTGGACAAAGGCACTAGCCTATACATAATAAGAATATGCAGCCTACTCTTTCAGCTACTTGTCTAGTTACCGATTTGATATCCAGCTAAAGAGGAACAAACAGAACTCGCGAGCTGCACATAAATGCTGATGAACGAGAAGCTTATTGTAACTGGAGCTCATTTGTTTAAGGGGTGTATGAACGTTTTCATAACTGAAGAATATATTTACAATAGCCTGGGGAATAACTTTCATAACTCTCTTTTTAATATGTAGTAATAATAACCTTGAGATCTTGCCCCACGATCTCTTCGAACCTTGTGTAAATCACTAGGTAGTGATAAGCCGACTCAGATTGAACCGATAACCTTTCGCGTTATAAGGTGGCACCTTTATCCACTTGGTAAAGAGTGCGGAAATAATCGTTCCTAAAGGAGAGAATTTGTAAATCACTCACATCTGCTCGCAGCCTTCCTATTCTGATAGACATTCCACCTAGCTCCCTTTGAAAGGAGCACTGGACTCACGTATCGCTCTTGTTTGGGTCAATAACTAGTGCATATCTTTACCACAGTAAAAGTAGAACTCTGGCCATGCGTTATTGCAGCAACTCTGTTGACCACTGCGCCGTTAATCTCATATAAGACCGGATTGAATCATAACGTATAGATGTCCAGTCACATTCGCTGGTGATTTGAGTTATATGTTCAATTTGTTTGTGTCCATCCTGTTTTATCAGTACAGCCACGAGTCACACGACAGTTTTCGATCTTTTCTGAAGACACAACTAGGACTGGTGAGCGAGAGGACTAGAGCTTTGTCTCCTAAAGCAGCGGTTGTCTAGTTGACCCTAGTTCAGTCAACAGTTGTCCGATGGATACACTCAAAAAGGCTACCTGTCTTGGATTGTCGTTTGAAAATCCAACATCACAAAATGTTGCATTTAACGTTTGGGCTCTCTATAACCAAAGCCAATGTAGACAGATCATCCGAAGTACATGCTCCCCTTACTGGATGGTGAACATGCCATACACGCATTGTATAACTTTTACGGATGTTCACTGTGATCGTGTGCTAATTTTCAATCACTCACTTCAGGTGCAGACCGCTGAAATGGCAAGCAATTTCGGATGCTTTGGCATGGGAATAAAACTTCCGCAAAGATAAAGCATCGGTTGATATACATCCTGTGGATAAATCCTTGGTGAATCCACATTTTCCAGACAAAGTTGACCAGTCCACCTTTTTTATTAAGCATAGACCGGAGAATAGCAGTTTGGATAATCTCACAGTTCATTCACATGCCTCCAAAGCAAACGAAAGATACTTGTAAGAGGAAGGCTATATGAAGAACGAATTGCCGTTATGCCAACACACAACATGTAAAATGCTAACCTGACTACACTGATAAGATATGTCCAGAAGCCAAGATGTTTAGAAAATGAAACTACAGAAGGTATATTCAGTTTCCGAAGTGACTGCACAGCCACGGCTACAAGGTATCTTATACCATTGGCTTTTTATACTAAACAGCAAGATGATAACTGTGTTGAAAAATATTCTGCTCTTGTTCGACACCTAAGCAGTCCGTCAGAACAAAAAAGACCCATTGTAGTCTTCCTTCAATTGAAGATTTAGGTATTCAACTTTTAGGCTTGCGGATAACCAAAAAATAACAATTCCTACGGTAAAATGTACCAATGATGTTCATAATAGCTGTAGTCAAATATGAAAGCAAGTATTCAAAATCACATTATCAAAATAGTAAACCGTAAGATTTGGACCTGTGGAAGTCATAGCGGATGAAGTTTCAATCTCAGTCATCCTGTGATCTTTGGACGCCATTATAGTAAGATGATAACGTCCATAAAACCTTTATA
>JTDE01000456.1:136772-152314 GCA_014338405.1 Paragonimus skrjabini miyazakii | reverse complement strand
ATTATCAAAGTAGTAAACCGTAAGATTTAGACCTGTGGAAGTCATAGCGGATGAAGTTTCAATCTTAGTCATCCTGTGGTCTTTGGACGCCATTATAGTAAGATGATAACGTCCATAAAACCTTTATAGGCAAGAACAGTATTCTTTAACTATATGTGGTTATGTGTAGGGGTGAGATAGCCGAATCAATATCCACAAAACACTGCGTATACTGTCGTAAATCCATTGGTGAGCGCTTTTTACGGACGCAATTTAAATTGTTCGGTAGAATACACGGAAGACTATCATAGCGAAGTAGAAGACAGAACGGTGGGAAACAACGTTGAGCAAAACCTGCTTTGTTGGCTGCTCGAGCAGCAGAATTATCCAACATTGCTTCCTACACACACAAATTTCACTATACTTCATTAGCCTATTTATACAAGTAGTTCAGAAGATATGGAATTATTAGCACCAATTTCATATGAATTTGAAAAGGGAAGCAGGTTTTGTCTCATATTTTTGCTCTCGGGTCGTCCGCCAAAATTGTTCGTGGCGACTAGTTGTTCATTTTCCGGAAGAAATCGTAATAAGTGTGGATGTAACCCCCCACACACACACTGAACAGCGGAACATTACAAACTGTGCATTACAAAACAGGCTAGCGATTGGGACACAAGCCTACTTAGTTCTATGAAGCGTACACTCACTATCTTGCTAAGAAACGAGTTGCTCTTGAGTGATAAGTTTACTGATCAACAGCTTAGCTGAACATGTTTAGTTGGCAACATAACAGTAGTGTGATGCATCAAATGTTTGAGTGAAAATTCCGACCAATCTTCTTTATGGGTACATTGACCAGATGTCACTCAAAGCGTCAATATTTTGCAGTTTGTTATCCGTGGGATATGTGAATGATTACGCTACAAACTGCAAGACAGGACAAAGTGGAGTTGAAGTTTAGCTGTTTTTGTCTTTGAAGAAAATTTGAGATGACCGGGAAAGAGTGATGAGGCAAAGGAAGCCCGTAACCTAACATTTACAGATAGTCTAACTAAAAGTATTGAACGATTATATTGATCCCAGAGTTGAAGCCGGTTCAGTTTTAACTCCACACCTATATGTGTGTCGGTAGATTTGACAGATATTCGTCAGTAGCTAACAGTGACCAAGAAACCTCACTTTAAACTAACCTTCTCGGCTAACAGTTGTTGCTGAGTTTCCAAATAAGAGGATTCCGCGTGGGAAAGAGCAACGGCCAGTTGCTCTTTGGCTTGATCACGCTCATCTGCCATCTGACGGAGACGAACTTGTAAGTCTGCCAATAGGAGCTGCTGACTGGTTGAGTCTGGCATGCGATCTCTAATGCTGGAAGGTGCTTGCAGTCGCTCAATCTCTCGATTCAAACAAATAATCTGTTGAAGGAAATGGTTACTACTGTAATCGTTTAATCATGCGATTGCAGAATAGTTTTATTGATAAACCACTAGCAATCGGAAGAAAGGCATCATAGTGACCAGACTGTAAGTGAGACTGTTGAGGTTCGATTTACAAAACAGCCTCGTAAACTTAGAAAAAGAACCGTGTCAACTCAGGGCAAAATATCTGTCCAGGTGAGTCATCAGTTCCGTTATAAAATAGAACACACAGATTGTTAACAATAGCCTATTCGAAACCAAGTAAAATTGAAGAAGTCTATATATTAAACGAGCATGTTATTGTGTGACAGTCATCTGTTAATCTGTAATTTGTATGTGAATTAATTGTCGAAAATCTGTCTGCCCACCTTTTTTTTACCGCGGTTCACTGACACTATTCTCGTGTCTGGTTTACGTGGACTTTGTTCTAACTTCACACAATCCGTTGTATTTGGAGGCCGAATTAAGTAGGCTAAGATTACATCAGGAAATAACTTTTTACGCTAAACAAGATAAATTTATCTTATCAAACTACCGAGTATTCAACAACAATGAAAAAAATGTGAGGATAGCTGGTTGAACAAAAAACAGGGAAGCAAGGTTTCCGAATTTACTGAAGTAACAAAAAGTTGAGAGCGTTATGCTTACAGTCGTTCAATGAAACCCACATTAATAAATTCTGGATTAGCTAGAACTCAGGTTGGGTACTGATGATTGTTTTCAAGTTTGTGTGCCAGAATGTAGGGACCTGTAAGCGACGGATGATTAGAGTTTGGAATGAATCTATAAGTCCAGAAAGACTGTAATTACTGAAGACGTTGCCATTAAACCGTCCAGGTGCTCCATGTGAAATTCAGAGGTAACTTAGATGAATGTCTGCTAAATAAGCCGCTGTGTAGGCGCTGATCTCATACTTCGGTGGACCAGGTGAACAAACCGATATTAAGACAAACGAAAAGTCATACATACTTTCGTTAATCTTAACAGAAGATAGGCAGATATAAGATTTCTTAGAATGCACAGCGTAGAACACGAGTTTCCTGACTTCTATGAAAACAATATCAGCAAGGTATACCGGTTAACTTTCCGGCGTAAAATTTTCCTCGATAATTTGAGTGAATATTTTCAAGGACTGCACACTCACACATCATGTCACTGCGTCTGCTGCTTCACAGGTTATTCTTACTGATTACTGTTACCAGGTTAAAACAATACATGACAACGTGTTGATTTTCAATATGGTAAACGGTAATATATTATAATGCGCCCCTATATTTGTTCACAGTACTCACCTGTGCTTCTTTGCGCTCTAATTCGTTACGTAATTCCGTGACCTGAGCAGACACACGTCTTGATTGGTCGGAACTTTCCTGTTTCACGCGGGGCAATTGAAAATATTGAACACACATTAAAAAAAATACAAGCATATCCACATACACATAAACACTCGTATCCGGTAACTTATTTTATTGCGAATTAGATCACGCTCATCCATACTGTTGAATTGGATAACCCATTTCAAAAGTCTACATTAATCATGATGTTATCACATTACTTGGATACTGCTTGACATGTAGTATTGAATATTTTCATAACCTAGTTCGAAAAACGTTAAGGCGAATACGCCTCTTCCACCTAATTAATAGCCTACCTAGACCACACTTTACTCAGAGTTAATAGGACGCTTCGTATCGGAAAATTATGTACTCAGTGAAATTCTGCTTTAGAATTATGAATAAGTCTAAAAGACGAAGTTGATTATTTTTATCTGTTTTTTTCCCGTGTGCCCAGTTATATCACATGGGGCCTTTAGAAACTCATCTGAAGAGAAGTGTTAAACGTACACACTGTTGCTCATTTAGTTTATTCAGTAGAAGGCAGCAAAGAGTTGAATCCTGAAAACAACTGAAGTGTATGTGTACAATCCATTTCAATAAGCTCAAAATCATTATACATGGGCCTTGAAACTACCGCGGCCGAAATTCCATTGTGTGAAGGAGCCGAAAAGTCAATATACGAGCATCGCCTGTCCGGTACCACAGGAAAGTTTGTGTGACCCAATGCAGCTACGTTCCTATTGTCTACTCCGTTGATTTGGAATAAATTAGATGTATCACATCGGAACAACTTCTTATTAAGTTCCCTATGTCTTTCACTGAATCTCTGGTAATCTTACAAAAATAAAATTATCGGCAGAGTCGTTTTATTAAATCGCTTACCTCGTCAACATCGGTGTAAAGTGAAATAAAGTGGTTATTAGCAAATCAGCAGCTTAATTGTACTCATTTGTTAAGTAGGTGGAATTGACATCTTGTGGACTGAGAAGTTTCAAGGTATGTGGGGAGTGTCTGTCGACCTATCAAGTGCACAGTGCCTGTATTACCCGACTATTCAGCCCACAACAATAATGCATCTAATGGTATGTTGTGAGGAATGTCTGTATTTCTAAGTGAACTGTATCTTGCGTTCCGTATTTTGGTATGCCAACGAGAAGTCATTTGTTAGACTGGAGAACCATCACCAGTCACAAAACACGTATATTTAATCCCAATTTCACCTGAGCATCTAGAGGCAAACACTACGAACTTAAGGACTAGACAACCACACTGAGGCTTCACAACACGGCAGAACTGTTTAAACAATTGTGGGCTATTTTATACTCTACAGCATGAAGTCAGTCGATATATTCAGCAGAGAAACACTCCTTGAAGCAATCTAACGGGTCGACAGTACCGGTGTACAAAAATACACTTCACATTTTAACTTTTATGTAGTATATGAGAGGCTGGTATATACGGTGGGGAATTTTCTAGCTCTTGAACATACTTCTGCTCAATTACCAACTTTGCTAGTGAGACAGAATTTACTTTCAAGCAATTTTCACAAGCATGGACTCTTCAGCTGAAGAGTCGAATAGAAACGAATGATTTCAAGTGTTGTTTACAACAAAAGCAAAAGTATAATTGTGAATTTGAAATGAGGAAGCAAAGAAAAGTATGACCCGAAAATATTGTACCTGTGTATCCTAAATATTCAGTTGCTTTTTAGTGGACTAAAATTTGTCGGAATCTATACTCCAATTGAGTTTTGAAGGAAGACTGTTAATGTCAATCGAACGGTACGTATAGAGTGTGCAAGCGGTCGTTATTCACCACGTATCATATATCTATTTTCAGTAGACTTACTGCCTGCAATACACGGGCCTTCAGTTGATCTTCGTTTGAATGTAATTTCCCTTCCAATGTAGCACGTTTTTTAATTTCATCTTCCAGTTGTGTCCTCAGATTGTTTCGCTGGATTGTCAGTTGATCATACTGTTCGGTGTATGTAGAGTGAACAAGGAAATATTCTTTCCAACTCTGTTTAATAAAGCATTTAAACTTATTTATCAAACAAAACATTCTCATATTTTCAAAACTATACTTGTGTGTAGTTTAGAGGTATAATTCCAGTCATTTTGAATTTTATATTTGACACTCACCCCTAGTACTCTTCCAGTTTTCTCTCATGCAAGTGATACTTTTACACACTCGCTAGTAAGAAGCCAACTTTGCTCCGACTACAACTCGTTATTTTGTGTGTTCATTCATAATTTCCCTCTATAAGCAATACGTTTTATTCTTGTCCTAAAACTTTTTGCCACTGGTTGTGGATCGCCAATACGGTATTGTTCATCGTTGCAGGAAGAATCTGTTCATTTGCGTGCATTTAGCTCAAGAAGTTCTCAAGATCCAGTAGGCGCATGTTTACCATTGCAGCTGAATAGCTCTGAACTGTCTCGTGCCCTGAATAACGATCAAAATTCAATTAGGCGTATATGAAAAGTGAAATAACGTTAATGCAGCTAAGACAGTGGTAACTGAGCACGGTAAGCATAAAAATCCATTTAAGCACGCACCGAATCTGCCGTTTGATAAAATATGGCTTTTTGTGGTCATTCAATAAATAAAGGTTTTCTCATGTTCTTGTGAATTAATCTTTAGCATTCTAATATCGTGACGACTGAACAGATATCGCTGGTTGTTTCAAGGTCAGTAGTGAGAGCCTTCGTCACATCATCTGAAGCTGTACGTGTAAAGCCCGTGTTCAAATGAATTGAACACTACAATTCAAACGAAGATATCCTGTTAAAATCACACTCAAGCTTTTGTCGCTCAGTAAAGCCCAAACAGAAAAACAACGTCTACGTTATGATGATCAAGTATTCTGAACAATAAATTCATACCATGCTTCGAATATGTTTTACGAAGAAATCAGGACTGGAATCTGTAACACGATAGTAACCGGTCCAGCTTCTGGTTCATAACATATAAGACAGCTTCGTCATCTTTCATTGTACGAGAACCGGAACTATTCCAGTTGTTTCATTTTCCGGTCGTCGCTTTTCTGAAACCAGCCAACAAAGTTATATATAAGTCAAGAAGGTGATTTCATTCTTTTACTCGCTTTGACTTGAACGATGGGATATTTATACAAGTACGGTCCAATGTCCATCTGCTTTGTCTCGTACTGAGACTATTAAGTTATTGAAGTATTTCGCAGGAAAAGTATTTACGTGTGAATGGGTCTAAACATGTAAGGTGAATTCTTTTCAAATAGCAGCAATACATTTCACGGTTGGTTTTTCTGTTCGACATTACTGAGTTAGTTTGAACTAAGTTTACGCGGAAATAATCATGAAGTGGAGTGGGCTTGCTGTGACTACAAAAGACGCTTGGCCTGAAAGGTTATTCATTGCATGGATTCCCTCACACGGTATATGAAAACCTAGAACAACGAACGCGGACACTATTTTTTATAGCTGATGTTTATCCGCATCTGTTGGGTAGACGTACATCGTCATTCGCCGTGGTGACACGTAGCACATAGTGCTTACACACTTTTCCAATAGTCACTTTTGGTCCCTGGATTTCCTGACGTTAATATCTGTCTTTTAGTTTTTCGGCGTACAATTCGCGCTGTACGGCTCACAAGCAAACGTGTGCGCCATACAACATGCTGACCATTACACGGTTTCCATAACGTCAGAGAAAGCTGCTCAGAAGTAGGAGTTGAAAATAAGGACTAAATTGTGCAATTTTGGAACTGCCGCGTGTTTTCCTAATTGAAACTCTTCCTTAGTGTTAGAATCTTATTTTGAACCTAGTGGCAATTGCTGTGTGGTACGTAATGAGATGTAAATAACGTGGTGAACAATGGCAACTCCAAACCAGTCGTGCAAATCCATATCATTGGTAGGCCTTCCTCGTCAGTTCAGCTACGAAGGGGATAACTATCAGCTAGCCACTCGAAATGCCTTGTCAGCATTTAGGAGTTCATTTTGGCTAATGAGGTGACTGATAGTCTTTCCTGTTGGTTGTTGTTCTTCAGAGGTCAATAGTCTCCTATTTTTGAACTTAAATGTCTACACTAAACATACAACTCACAAGGGGTAACAACCTTCAATGTCTACACTAAACACACAATTCACAAGTGTTAACAACGTTGTAGTTGTCACTGATAAAACTCACTTTCTAGACAATCCAGAGTCAAGAATCATCCAGAAATGAGTTACTAGGTCAGCAATAAGCCAAGCACCTGTACTGTATTAAAACCATTCATGAAACTGCAACGTTTAAAATTATATCAATTAATTTCCCGTCGGTGCTTTTTTAAGGGACCAGGATTGCAGCCTTGGTTAACAAATAGAGTGTTTTCCCGAATCTCGTGATCCGTGCTATACATCTCTTCATCTGAAATGGAACTAACCTTTCTGTCACACTCTGCCATTACACTTAGTAATTTGAGCACCCCCATCCTGTTGCTTGACCAGGCAGAGCGTTTTCTGCTGAACGTATCTCAGTTTCAACACAACAACTTAAATGCTTCAACTACACAATTCTGCTAACGTTTATTGTTCTCAAGTCACGATGTAACAGCAAGATTGTTTTATATAAAGACAAACGTCCTTTTCTCCCTTGACGAATATTTGATGTTTTTGTCAGAAAATTTTTGGTTGATTGAAAAAACGAGCCAAAAGATTGATCGCTTTTTCTCGTCTCAGTAGGTTGCATTAGTTCGAGTGTGGAGTGTTTAACATTCCATAGTTAAACTAGTAAATCTCTGTATCAGCTTCGTTCACTCAGTCCGCTGTGAATGATATATCGGTTAAATAACGTCACCTAAAAGACTGTTTGCTCGTTAGTCAATCTCAGAAAAAAATTGAGACTATTGGGAATAACAGTCTACGACAAACTTAACATAGAGTAAACAACACTACAGGCAATGTACTGCGCTCGTCCAACAACGTCTAAAAGCATATACTGAGAAATCAAGTTGTCAGAGTAAACTAACATGTACATTATTCTTTGAAATAATATATTACTAACCTGTATTTGTAACTCCTCCAATTGTTTCTGTGTTTGTTCGTATGAACTACTCAATTCAGCATATTGTTTACGAACTCGTTCCAACTCTTGATTAACCATGCTGAAAGACCCACCAAAGCTCATTTGCTGTTGAAAATGGGGACAAAACAACACATCGCACAGTCAAGTGAAAACATGAAATTTTTTACAACGACGTCGTAGGGATTACTGAAATGGGAAGTTATATGCAACGATTCTGTTTTCACATGTTCGAGAAATTTCTCAACCCGTCAATACATCAGACGGCAAAAGTTTGGTGGAGGCAGTAAAAAAAATTATGTGAGAGTAATGCACTTTCGATAAAAACCATGCTACGGCGAAGTGATTTCATTCGATTGTTATAGCTAGTGTCAATAAATACATCCGTCCTTATTATGTAGAACTGAGATGACGAATATTTCTGGATAATTATTTCAACCCAACGAGGCAAAAAGTTTGTTGCATATGGATATTTGGTTCATAAATTCATGCGGCAACTCAATTCCAGACCGTCTAGTACACAAGTTACAGCGTAGTTTGGTGAGTATAAAGTTGAATCGAAGTCAGCAATTTCTGCCTTGGTTGATAAGGAAATGGAAGTTAGTTTCTGAGTTTATGACGTTTTTCCAAACAGTTTTTCATATTATTTCATTCGGTAGAATGCTCACAAATACCCTGTTACGGTCTACAAATATGGTGCTTAAACGTAACTATGAAAAAACATCCATAACCACAGAAGTTGCTAGTAATATTTATATAGTGCATTTAGCAAAAACCTAAGTAAGCTCATTAAATGAATCACACTATCATCGAATAACAGTAAGATCAATCGAAAATTGTCGGTGAAGAACAAACCACAATTACAACTGTCAAAATCATTTGCGGGTTAGTTACATCGTTTAGTACAAACTCAGTAGAGTCAGTGGATCGCCAGTGGATCTAATGGCACTTGCATAAATGTTGCGTGTATCACCTTAACTGATGCCATCGAAGACAGAGTTGATGACGTCATATTTCATGATAACATTTGATTTCTGATAAATCCACATTGTTCTATGGACTTCACTGAGCCAGAAATAAACGAAAGAATCAAGTCTTAACTGAGTTATTGATTACAAGCTTCAATATTTGCCGTTTCCATAGTAAGTTCTTTGATCGAAATTTATTGCATACGGATACTCGTCGAGTGGTAACCACCACGAAATCAGTGGTATGCTTCAGTCAAGTTGTCACCAGTAAAATATAAACTATTTATATCACAATAGTTTGTTATACATTAATAATTCAAACATGAAGGGTTTAGCTCTACTTTGGTAAACGGGAACCTACCCTTTTCCGCTAATGTGACCACAGTTACATCATGTAGGCCTTTGACGTAGTGACACAGAAATAATTACAGACAAAACAAGTTACAAATGCCATAATGCCCCATGAACCGGTCCATCACACTAATACTCCATGATCCATTTTGTCCATGTTTAGATCCACCAGGAAGAGATAGTGAGAATAAAAGATCAAACAAGCAGCCCTTTGAGTTACAAGTCAAAGCTGGTGTCTGCTGGGTCATCAGTCCTGTAAACACAGCTTATATGAGTGGTTAAGTTTAACTCATACTAGTAGAGACTTCCTATCGGCTTTATATAATGTGAAACAATTGGCGACAAATAATAATGATGAGAAACTTACAACAAACAAAATTCTGTTCAGTCCTTTCTCACTAGACTAAATATATTACGTTTATATGGTTACAGTGAGAATGTGGTAGACGGCATAGTTCTAGAACAGGGGATGTTACTCATAAGTGGCTGCTTAGTTGGGTGAAAGGAGTTTGATTGTAAAACACAAAGCATAGAATTTGCACAGAGTTTTCGAGTAAGTCGTTGTGCACCTCTAGTGGACGGTAGTAGATAACGCGACTTCATGAATTTAAACAAACGGACATCAAGGAGTAACATCTCATACTCAGCTGATGTGTTAGTCACTAATCCCAGTGAACACTTATGAATGGGTCAAACTTGACCTGAAAATGATACATTACAATCAGGCCTGTTTACTGGTGGGCTAAACCATGCACGAGAAAAAAGAAATGGAGAGAAGATTTTATTACAACATACAATTTTGCAACAAATTTAATCACTTACAGTGTGAACAGCATCAGTTCGGCTCTTCAGTCAATACAACGGTTGGGGTATTGAATTTATGCATGCGCTAGACTACTGGATTTAATTGAAAATGATTTGCAATTTTAAACAATCTAAGTAAAGGTAAAACAAGGCCATCGAACAAATTTTATGACTTCCGGCTTATCACTGTTTGTGTTTTTGGTAGGAAGTGATTTGAGAATGTACAACGGGAGAAACTGGGCTTTTGGGTCACAAAAAATGAGATCAGTCCGAATGCCGTCTTGCTGTTTTTTATATTTAAAAAGTGCTTATTAAGCAGTTTTAAGTACACACAAAACAATATATCGTACACACATGGTACACACTCTGAATAATAACTTACAGACTCAGTTGTTTTCATTTTTTCTGAAATCAGTACGCTTCTGTAGTGATTCCGTTAAACTGGTAATTGCCCGCTGAAGAACTACAAACTTCCATTATTCTCCCAAAATAATTGCTCTTATTAGAGCGATTAAACATATGGTTACTCATGAATAATGGACTGGGAAATCTATCTGCATATTACCTAAAGCGTTCTAAAGAACTTGACATTATAAGGCAGAAGATACGGGTCAAATTGTGGTGAATTGTCAGGCCGGAGGGGCGAGTATTCAAACACTTGGCGGAATGCCTCAACACGGGGGGAGGCACGTCCACAAAACCTCAACGATCGGATGGCTGACAATGGGGGCAGATGGATGAGTCATCGTTCGATCGGATCGAACCAACGCAAAATAGGATGGACGACCAAATCGGGGGCTCGATTGTCCTAACACTCGGGGGAATATCTCGACACGGTCGTGGAGACCAATCAAAGCTCACAGTAGATAGATGGAGGACAACAAGAGCGACCGGACGAGCCATCGCTCAACGGAATCGGACCGGTGGACGAAGAATGATAGGCGGACCAACGGACGAAGACTGGCAGGCGGAAAACCCCCGGATAGACGGCGCCGATCACACACATAAACCGGGCAGAAGGGCACACGACGCGTGTGCGGAAACCTCGGGGGGTGTTGTGGACTAGAATTGTGACTCAAACGCGAGCGCACGCGTAGCATGTGAACTAGCGTGTTGGACAATAAAGATTGTGCTTTATTGGAAGCCTTTTCGTTACAAAATGCCAGTGAATATTCAAAGGAAACATAAGGTCGTTCTATGCACTGATCAGTCATTATCAACGTTACCGGCAACGGTACCATGTTAAATTAACAATTGAACCTTCCTGCGTACATAAAAGCAAAACCAAAGTCTCAGAGCGACTGCCCCTACATAACGGAAAAATTACGTTTTGCCAGTCGAACAAGCATTTGAGAATACGTGCGTGGGACCCAGCCGACTAGACGAGCAGTCATTGAAGCTGATATTCTGTGTGGTTACTTGTGGTTGTGTGCACACGCGCTTGTCGGCTTGTGCTTTCGCCTTATACTATTTTACTCATTTTAGGATGTGTCATAACATTCGACGCTTTAGTGGCCGCTCCATCATATCAGTGTAGTCGACCTTATAACTGGGAGAAAATTTTGACATTCCCAAATCCCAGAGAGGGATTATCATTGATGTCCAATCAAAGTTATCAATTAATTAGACTCTCCCCATTATCCTATGTACTCTTAACGTTCACTAAGTTTGCTCTCCAATTAGGTTACTAATCTTCGTACTACTCCACGTATGAGGTTTTGGTTGTGATTGATTTTTGTTAACCCTGGATTGTGAACTAGCTGTATTCGACGTCAGGCAAATATTTCCCAATCCAACAAACCATTAAGCCTGACCACAGTTTTTGAAATAATAATTCTCCCCGATGAATTTTAAAAAGCGGATAGTAGAGCACAAGATTTTTTGTGGAAGAACATTTCATTCGCTTCTCATCATTTGCTACAGCTATTCATTGTAGATTGACATAGTAACAACAGACGGAGGCAATACAACTGTTGGTGACGAAAAATTGAATCAAAATGATGATGTAATTGGAAACAATGTTGGTATTCATATAAAAATCTCAGAGAATGTGGATTAAAGTCGAAATGGCAAAAGTTGGTTGTTCCAGTTATTTGGATGCTGTAAGCTAGGAAGATAGAAGTTAGACAAGAAGTTTAGATTATCCACAGTCATGATGTAGGAGAGTGGAGTTCTTTTTCATTGGCAACATACGACCCTGATAATATTCCGATTCCTTTTAGATAAGTGGCAACAGGATATAGATTGACATCAGACTCATATGAAGCTTATAGAAAAAACAGTTTAGTCAAATTTTTGTGAGAAAGGTAATGGTTTCGTTGCCTAACTGTTAACAGAAATTCTCATCTCAAAGGTTTCATGAAGAGTGAACATCAATCGCATTAGTTTGAGCTTAACGTAGAACTTTGCAAATATGTATGCTATCTTCTGATTACTGGAGCAACACCTGTGCGACCTACAGCGAAGCTCATCAACTGCACAAACTGGATTGTGTGGTCTTAATAGACCCTACCTTCAGTTGGATAGCTCAGCGGGTTTTGCTGCTTACAAACCAGCGAAAACATTTCAACCATGTATTATATTGGCCTTATGACACACGATGTGGCGAGTTGAAGAAAAGTTTGAGCGCCTAACTTTCTGGTTTGATAGGCCCAGACAGTTGAAAATACCGTCAGCTTGTTATACAAGGTTCACGTTGTTCTCCGAAAGCTTTTGTTTTTAAGTGGGATCCAACGTATGCACAGGAAATTGGCTTGTATGAATATAAAATTTTCTTAACGGGTTTACTAGTACGTTTCTAACGTAAGTTGTGATAAAATATGGCGAATCGTCTATCGAAACGAGATCACGGACAATAGCATGCTCAACTACTACTTGCTTAGTTGGTATGAATTGATAGTCCGGCTCAAAATGCAAACAGTGACAAGTGTCTGGCAGTACACTTAAAGTGGACTTTTAACGCCGCTGACTTGATTGAAATTGACTGATCAATGTTTGTCAAATGAAGGTTCGCAATTAAACCCCTTTCCAAGTTGACCAAGGTCAAGTATTCGTATATGTTAGTGAACGTCGTTTGGTCACACCAATCCAAATGGAATTGACGCATTGTGTGTGGCATCGACCGACCATACCTATATAGCCAGTTAGACGCCCGTTAACGTTTCCTAAGTCAGTCGACCAAGCGATGGCGAAAGTGTGACGCACTCTATGGAAAACTCTCCAGCCACAGTCTGCAATATGTCTATCGGTGTGCCTAAAACTGTGAAGCATTGAGCTCACTTAATTACGTTCACAACCACAGCGATTTGTAGGAGCAATTTAGCAGGTGTGGTCATGCTGTGATTTGATGTTCCCAGTGGGATTATTAGATTAGTAAACTAGATGGGCATTCTCGTATGTTCGGGTTTCCTGAAACTCCAGCAGGTAAGAGTTTTCGGTAGATCGCAGCAGATATTCATATTTCTGTTTTTGCAAATATATTAAAACTAATTTGTACTGGCTAAAGAACATTTTTTTTATAGGTGGAGCGTTTTTAAATCACTGGCAGTGGCACATTTGGGATAGATCTAGATGTATTATGAATTCCACCTGTTCAGACACGACACCTTGACAGTCTTACTCATGCGAAAATAAAACAGAGCATGTTTTGGTAACTAATGCATACAGACTGACCAACCGGATATTCTAGATAGTAACCAGTCTGTCGGACACCACTCGCATAAGTGTACTTCTGTCGTCGACTCTTGAAATATACAAATATCACACATACCTAGGTAGTACTGAAAGTTTTCACTTAATCTGCCCGCATGTATTTGTTTGTTTACGCAGTTATTTGAATGAATAGGATATGATTCGTGCAACCCCCCGTACAGTTAATTGAAATAGAATATCGTTTTGTAAGTGAATTGCACAAACAATTGTACTCGTTTAACTGCATGCATGTCAGTCGCAGCAACCGATGTCTCATAACACCTCAGTGACACGTTTACGTAACAGACGTCCATTGGGTAATGTCAAAAACAAGCTGATAACCATCACTGTAGACTCCCTATAGTCTAATTAATTGCTTACTTGTTGAACACGACCTGTTGGAGATGTGATTGAACCGGTAGGTGCAGTGGAGCCAGGTCGTTCCTGACGATCAAGCAAGCGTTGGCGAAGGCTATCTACTTGACTTTCCAGTTCTGTGTTACCTTTACGCAAAACGTGTATTTCATCCAGAAGGTCATGCTGAAACACATTGGTAAACAGGTTTTATATGAAATACGGTTCGGAAACCGTTTACTTACTGACAAGAACCACTAAGTCAGATTACTAAATATCATAAACACAGTTCACCACGGAATTGGTTCGCAAGGATGATGTTAAACTTCAACCTGTGTTCTTACAGTCAACAACTTATGAAGCCAGAACCAATATTAACATTCTTTGGAGCATACTTGCATAACTAGTTCGTGACGATCACCATTCGAACCAAAGGTTTGAATCGGTTTGGCATCAGTTCTATCAGTTCTATCTGTTAACTGTAGTTCTCAACATAACGAAAACACCGTGGCAATAACAAGAAGCATCTGACAAGTTGAATACCGTTAGGCTGTACAAACTTAGGTTAAAGCAGTCGAAGTGACCTGAACTGCATCTTGTGGATGCTGTCTGAATCGTAGTCAGTCACATTTAAAAAAATCTATCCAAAACCACTGCGAGCAATGACCTATGGTTTCTATGGCGGATTACGCTTATAGGGTTGGCAGGTAAGAAGATAAAGCGTTGTACACGTGTAGGACGACTGCATAATCATTGAACCTGCTTGATATACTCACCTCATTTGTTACAACGAAGAAGATAACAGTTGTGAGTGAGAGTTTGATAAAAGCATATTCTTCAAATAGAACTTCAGGTAGTTTCTACTGTCGACAGCGGTAAGCAGTATAACTAAGCCAGGATTTTAGCGTTGTTTAGTGAACTGCTGAATGATATGGAAACTTTCAGTCGACCATATGGAGTTAATGAATACTGAATTGCACCATACCAACAGAGGCACTTCAGCAGCATCTGCATCTTATTTACACAACACAAGAAAAAGAATGGGAAGTGAAAAAAACGGAAGGATCTAACTAGCAAATGTAACCACCAGTGTTAGTCAATTCAAAGTCAGCTAGAACGGATCGTGACATAAAGATACTATCGTACAAGCAGAAGGGACAGTATTTATCGACTGTTGTGGCCCATAAAATGCAAACAATGCGGAGCGGCTTATTAACATTGCTTTTAGAGCATCAGGCTAGCAAATGTTGGACAGATGTTAACGTAAAGCCATTTGCCATTTGCTGATAAAGCTGTATTTGATATCTGCTTTTCTGTTTTATGCCACGTACGTTTTGCCTTCACAATTTGATGCAAGTTTCTCTACGGTAAAAACGAACATTCACTCTTGACAAAGTCGTCAGTCGGTCTATGTTCACTTGCCGTGAACGTGGATTTTTTGCGCGGATTGTTATGTATGTGCCACAGTCTGTCTGCTCTGCTATTTTCGAGGACTAACCAGGATACGACGTGACCTGATGATGATGAGGATGGTGAGGATTTGAGGTATTCCTGAAATTCTTACTTCCTAATGCACTTCCCAAATCAAAGCA
>JTDE01000456.1:31786-131922 GCA_014338405.1 Paragonimus skrjabini miyazakii | reverse complement strand
AGGGCATTTTTTGAAAGATTTTAATAATTATGGTTTATCGTCGATTAATAATTGCTTTCTCATAATTAGAAATATCGGATCACAACCCCAAGTTCTCTATCTGTGTGACTCATTTGATGAATTCAGATGCACAGTCATGTGCCGAGCATCGAGACAACAATAAGTTGCCGTTCCCAAGGATTGTGTGAGCGTCCAACCATTTTACTGGATGATATTATTGAACACTTGATCGACAGTCTTAGATCAGATGTTGCTTATCGCAGTTTGCGACGTAGTGAGTATTTATGTCTCGAGGGGGAAAGTGGCAACATATCACTGTGTTGCTTTTTCACCTACTGCTGCTCAGTGTCCAAAGGTACACAGGATGTTATCTGTGTAGGTGGTAGATGGGAGCATTTTTAGAGAAGAGGCGAACGATGAAAGCGATATTCATAGGGGTTGGGTGTATTCCTTACTGAATCACTATGGTCATCTACTTGACTGCCAATCATCATCTTACCTGTTATGATAAAACGATTTCCATTAAAAAATACCGGTCTCATGTGCATTCAGACGGGGCTATTTGTAACCATACAGTTGCACTGGAAATGATGGGGTTTTACAGGTATAGCCTACTGACATGTTTTGATAAGATTTTACGGTCTGTATTTACTATTCTAAGTGTTTTACTCAGCAATATGCACTCGCAGGCGTCGCTTCAGTATTCAGATTTATATTTTGCCTATCTCCATATATGTTCTGGATGGTATTCAATCAAACTCGAACTCCACGAAGCGCAGTCCACTTGGCAATTTAAGGATATGAGTGCAATAAAGACAGCTATTAGTGAGCCGTACTCAACCAGTTCTCAATAAAAAGTCACGTTAAGCGTCGATAACCAGCACGATGTTGCCACTGAATTGTTTGGCACATTTCGTAACTTAATAGGGATTCAACTATGAAAAATCCGAGTTTCCGGTTATATTGAGCTAATCGAGTGTATTGTGTTATTCTGTGTATTCGAATGAACCGCTCATACAGTACATGATAACAACATGATAAACTTTGAGTCGGTGATTAACTATTGGCTTATCATAGTTCCACCACTCAGGTTGGATTTAATTGTCTATCGTATGGGCTTTTAAAACTGGGGCACCATCGTGTTGTATGTTGCTGCTTCTTGCTTAGGAAAATAAAGAGTTGCGCTCATTACATAAACTAGTTATTTTTTGTGTGATTGTGTTTGTAATCTTTCGGATGTTTAAAAAAATTAGTTTTCACTTGAAGCAAGCTGACACTAGAAAGTTAGGGTGAATTTTAAATGTATATATTGTTCTGTCAAGAAATGTCTCGTTACAGTCAGGTGACATACCATGTCGCTTGCCTGAGTCTTCAATTCGTGTTCTTTTTCATCCAGTTTCATTTCCAAGTGACTGTTTCTTGTTACCTGTTCTTGATTCATTGTCCTAAGACGCGTAAGTTCCTCAGTCTTATTAACCATTGATAGAAAAATAAATATATTAGATTTCTATGATTCAAACTTGACGTTGCTTATACAAAGCTAAACACTTTCCTAGGTATCTTGATTATGTACTTGTATGGTCAGCCGTATTATTACATTCGAGATAAATACTGTGAACAAAAGCAGATGAAGTTGTAAAGTGACCATTAACAATCCCTATTAATGGACGTCAGTACAATGAGTATTTGTCAAGAACACATAGTCTAGTTTTATATGGAACCAATATTGAGTGATTTAATCTTAATGAAATCTGACTGAATGAAATTATGTTTGATGGGGTGTGAAATGTTGCGTATAAAACATAAGGTTGTTGAGATTTTTGAGGGACCCCATCTTACATGAATATTAAACACGATTCTTACAACAAGAGTCTATTAGATCTGGTGAGAGTAGTATTGTAATCATTCAAATAGTTTGTAAGTAAAACAATTCTCTCTGGGTGTATGTATATTTACAAGAACAACATTGCAAGGGAAACTAAGGTTTTGAGCTTGTTATTATCGTGCCCATTTATTTCGTTCTTGAGTCATCTGTACTCAATCCTGACGTAGGTATTTTGATCAAACAAAACATTTGTACGGCATGGTTTACTATCAGCTTTGCCTACCGAACAAACCTATAACATTCATATAAAAGTGAACTATTTGCCGTTTACCCAACGTAAACCTTCCGTACACTGTGGTTTCCACAAATTGTTTTATTGTCCACTTTTAATAAAGTTTTCTAGTGGTTGAGCCAAACGGTTCGAATTGATTTTCCACTCCTTCCGATTACTGACCACTGGAGTGGTATTCTATTCTGAACAACTCGAGAGATGTTCACAATAAAATGCATGCTTCTGCCAACTGCATTGTTTGGGAATTTTTTATGCCAACAGTAACAATACATTTCTTGATATAACAACTTGCCCATATTTGGACCAAATATGGTATAAAACGATACATGATTTGTTTCTCATCATCCGTTATTTCTTTACTATCAATAACGTTGACCGTACTGTTATGTATGAACTACACCGTTGCAGCTTACTCTACAGCAACAGAATCACTCTGGCCCCACAGTGTGAGCAACGTTCCATGCGCATCGGTTGGCTGGACATTAACATTGAGTAGCCTCACCACCTAGGCGTCGACATGCATGAAGTTTGACCGTTGGTTCATCGGAAGTCCTCTAATGTGTCTCAACGTAACTGCGATATTGCAGAGGAAATCAGATTAGTAAACCTAATTGTTGAAAGTCTCCTTTATTCATGAACATTGGGGTGAGTATTCTAGGTTCTGTGTATCTTGACTATCACCGATGAACTAAAACTTCTGGATTTGACAACATAGCAAATTAGGATCTCGTGGAAAGTCGGACGATTTAGTAACCAACAGACGCACGACAGCGAAGTCAGTCACATAAATAGCAACTAACTAACTAATCAGTTGATCAGCTGACCAACGTACGAACAAACCAACGTTCTGGCTGCTTAAAGCTGTACTGAGCGAGTCCACAAATGAGGTGACATTCTTGGGCTAGCAAGCAGTCAGTACACTCTGCGAATCATCAGCGGAGAAGTGCAAAGTATGTTTGGTGTGATTAACTTGTGTCTAGTTATTTGTTCACGTAACGTTTACGCAGACCTATCCATTATCATCAGTGGAAACTTGTAAAGATGGAGAGGCCCTGTACCGTGAATCAGCTGCGTTCCCGAAATCTGTTACAATGCAGCGGTTAAAGGCTTCTCATGAACAGTAGTTTTATGAGACCATACTTCCAAATTTATCACATTGCTGAACTTTTCATGGACTATGTAAGACAACGCAAGTATACACAGAGGGAACACAAACTCACATCACTTGTAATACTACTGGTCTAACAATTCAAGATGTTCAATGAAAACATAAAACTGTACTTGATAGCTCATAGACGCGCTTTATACCCTGACCAGAATTGTGTGCAGGAAGCAAGTTGGTTGAGCAGTTTATTTACTGCAGTTGCCTTCGATGTACTGTGAAATTTGTTCATTCAGGATTTGATTTCCCAATCACTATAGGCGTACTATTCCGTGCATGTCCACCACTAGCATATGTAACCGTTATAAATTTCAGTTTGACTTCCGTGTCCTCCTGAGACACATTTTAGTCGAATCATATGCATATGATATGACCCGTTAGAGATTTAGTTTAGATGACTTCATTTGATTGGCTCATTAAAGTAAAGAACAATATGATCACAGAGTACCGTCGGTGATCTTCAAAGTCGATGAAATTGTTTCGGGATGAACAGAAAACTAACAGCTTCACTAGTTTAGGAATTAAGCAATGAACGCTCAATTATTAAAAAGTTCACACTTCAATGCAATGATTGTGTGTAGTTTCACTGTGGTTCGGTCGGGAATGATTTCTGTAATAATGGCACTGTGTTTGGTAACGTTCAATGTAGTGGTTTACTGTGTAACTCACACGCATTTTGTTAACATTCATTGGAGGTGACGAGTAACATTTTTTAAAGATATATTTGATGTATTTGTCCAAATCAATTATCGATTAAACCCACGTGTTGTGTTTGTAGCTGACGCAAACGTTCCTCACGGTAAGTGACTTCCTCACGGAGGCTTTTAACTTCCGACTCTGCGCTGTTCAATTGTTTGCGAATGTTGCTCAGTTCATCACGCAGTTTCAACTAAGAAACAAAATTGTTTTCCGTCAGATAATTGAGATTTACCAGAATTTCGTAATTGCGTCATTAAAAGAATCAATCTTTGCTAATTATATAGAAAGTTTACAGGGTTTGAACGTAATACATTGATATATCCAGTGCAACGTTAAAAAATTAAATGTCACCGCAATCACTGCATATTTCAACAAAGCAACTGACTTTGAGTGATTATCATTAAGGTTTGTTGAGTTACTATAGTAATGAGCTATTTACCTGGTGAACAACTACAAAGGATTACAGTACATCTTGTCTCTGATTATTTTTTTGAATAGTGTCCGTGATCATCCTGAGTTGCACAATTTTTGACGAAAACAATTTGTGTAAATAAATATGGAAAGTATTGTTGTCATCAGCCAGGTATTGTAACCTTCATTCGAAAGATAAATTGTTATCATGTTAAAGCCAGACTTGGATCTAACAAAAATGGAATATGTGTACTGCTGCTGTTTTTGTAAACTGTAGTGGCGGGTTGAATCAACCAGTCAATGCATATAAAGTGGATTTGACCAAACATTACTCTTTCCTGAGCTGCAGTCTGGTAGAGTGCGTACACTTGTGAAACTGGTCATGGGTACATTAGAACCAAACACTTTTCTGAAAAGACCAGTACAAATTACCTTACTCACCAGCTTGACGATCGATTAACTTGGCTATATACCTGGCTGATTCTGATTTTTCCAGTGGTATACAAAGTGTTTACAGTTCGATAATCCAATTAAAGTTAATTTAATCATGGGAAATGAAGTCACGAATTCCCGTCAGTAGATTTCACCAGCACGACCCAATATTATGCGTTCTCTGAACTTCAACAATACTCTGAATATGGTTAGAGGAGGCTTTGTTTTTTTGTAAAATGACTTGTCTGGTTATGTAAACCCGTCTTTGATCTGCTTACCTTCAGTAGCATTGTTTCTGAATAATCCAAACAAATGAATCTGTGAAGAATCAAAGACTATGAATTCATTCGTTGGATCATGACTTCGTGCATTCTTAAAAATCACAGGCCTTAATTGGAAAGTCTAGAACAGTCTTTCCTGAGGATTACCTCACATTTCCTTGCATAATGGAACACCTGCGTTGTAAATCTACCTAACAGTGTTTATATTGTATGTACTAATAAGTATATTAAGACGATATAATTGCTTTTTCTCCGTAAACTTACGGACTCTTTTTCGACAATCTCCATTCGATTTTCTCGTTCCTGTATTGTGTTTTGCAGATAGGTTGTGTGGCGCTTAATGTCTTCCAGTTCTCCTTTTTGACGTTTCAACTCCTCAGTGTGCATCTTTTGCTGTGAATGGATAAAAACAATGTTCTTTGCTTTCATTCTGAACCAGTGAAATTGTAGCAGCTTGCAAATTACTCGTTTTTTATTGCAACTTTTAGAGCAGTATAATTTATGTCAACTCTCACAGATACTTTCGTTCGAACACTAATTGAGTTTCTACATTTGCATTGATGGTTGGTTATTACTAGTATCATTAACATTAATCATATTAGTACTGACAACCATCAAAATGTAATGATTTATATCCAAATATCTTCTCCCCACTTAAGGTATGCACTAGCATCATCGTTTCATGGCCCAAAAATACCTATTCTAGAAGATAAGGGAATTTTTTACATTTTTTGCGCTCGCGCTGATCGTCATCCTAACATATAAACACTAGATCTAACTTGGGTAAAACCAGCGTTTCTGTTGTCCATGGTTGCTTTACGATGTATCGATATCTTTCGTGCGCTTTTGCGTTATTCTTTATTCCTAGGGTTGACAAATTTACAACAAATATTCTAAAACAGTTTATCAGCTACAATAATAAGTCCTTGTTGAGGTTGTTGCATTTCACATCTGTAAACTTGGAGACGTTTAATGTACATTGGGAAGAGGCTGTTGAGTGCACGGTTCTTAGTCTGAAAAAAGTTATCTAACGATCCTATAAACGAATGACAGTTATCGTCTAATTGGTTCAATGGTTCTCCGTTGAGTATACAGTAGAGAATAAACAAATGCTTTTGTATCCCTGTCTCCAGGTTGACCACAATGCAAACTTTGTTCACGGATTCATAAGCAATATAGAGAAGTCTTTGAGCGATTGAGACCGACCATGTGAAAAAAACGGCGGCGTAGAGTTTGCCAACGAGGAACAGTTGTACCAAACTGATGCAGTTTGCTAGTACGATCATTAAACATGAAGACAGACAGACGGTCCACAAACAGACAGCCACGCAGATGAACATGTACATAGGCTAAACTGTACTAATGAATCAGCAGTTCAGCCAATGAGACGTTTGCTCCAATGGACATTTTTGAAAGATTCGCATTGAAAGTTTGTTGAAGACACCACCTGATTCAATCAGGACAACATACCTAGTTAGTACTTGTTTCATTGTGCTTACCAAGTGCCCCGTCATTTATGAATGCGGTCTAACAGAATAACCCATACGTTGCTCCTAACCGTATGATGGACGAACATTTGCTATTGTGAGATAGCTGTATGGAGACATACAAACTCCGATGTTACGTTTCAGATGTATCTGAAGTTTGTTAACAATTGGCCGGTTTGTTCAATATGAGAAAATCTTGAACTTCAAACCTTCTCCTGGTAATTCGTCCTTGGCAATTTACATTACGAATCGTATCTTATTTTGAAGGCATATGAAAACCTCGAAAGTTTGTTTCCATTTAACTATCGTCATCAGAGTTGTACGTTTTTAAAAATGCCTCATTAATAAAACGCTAAATGCTGCTTCCTGAAACTTCTCGTGTCTGCATCTTTTTTACTCTAGCTATATAATTTTAGGTAAATCCATGCTGTTTACTGCTGACTTTCCCAGCTTCGTTTGATGTTACAGCTACCGTAACCCTCTCATCTCCCAACCAATGGCAAACATGTATCACTTTTCGCGCTGGAGTGCAAATTTAACCTAGTTGTCTGCGGTCTGTTGGCTGAAATAAACTTAAGTAGTTCTGAGATGCACTTACATTCTGAAATCCCTCCGCAGCACTGACATTTCTAATAACTGTTGAGAAGCTTTGTAGAGTTGGCCGTGATTAGTAACCCAACGGTGTGCAGAAAGAACCACAATGGGTTCGAGAAAGACCCTCCGTTTCAAGTAGAAACTAATCTGATAAGTGGCCGTCAAATTGGACACCAGATTCACACTCGAGCAGGTCACCTACTAGCCACAAACGCCATTGTCTAAAAGTCGTAGGTGTTGTGACTGCAACTGAGGCTTGGCCTCCGAAGTTGTTTATTGCCTGAAAAATCATACAGGTTAATCTAAAGCATAGGACCACGAACCTGTACACTCACTTACACGACTGATGTGTATTCACACACATTGGATGGCAGTACATTGTCGTTCACCCTGATGGCACGTCTCCCATAGTGCGTACACACTAATCCAATAGTAGGTTCTGGTCCATCGCCTTCCTGGCGTTGATACTTGCTCTTTAGTCCCCAAATGTGCGCACTGTACTACTCACAAACAAAGTTGCTTGTTACACAACATGAATACTGCGTCTTTCTAGCAAGGTAAACTGAATTATCTTCCCGTAAAACATTCAAAGAAGCCTAAGCAGATTGTAACGCTGGGTAGTGTGCCGTCACTGATCTTTTTTCGAAATTCTATTGCAAATAATGATGTTGAGACAAATGTGTACATAACCTGAGTTCAATTACCTTTGTGCTGAGGGAATCACCCATCATCAGAGCAACAAATCACTGACTGTTGAGAGCAACATGGTGGGTAGACAGCCGGGCGAGTCATCTATGTACACGTTTGCATTTGTTAGCCTACTCTGACCATTCCCGCTTCTGTGTCATTGCATGCTCACTAGCTTAGGTAATATTGCAACACACAAGAGGTGACGTTCCGGCAAAATACAACCTACCGGATTTCGAGATGTACCGAATGGACTAGGATCGATTGGCCACGCCCATAACGTCACGAGAGCCGACGTCCAACGCATAGAAACGGGGATGGCCACATGAATGCTTATTTAAAGCCAGTCCCACATACATAAACATACAAAAGTGACAATGTTCACGGTTTACACAACACTGCCTCAATAACTGAACCGAAGAGCCCTCAGTCTAGCTAATTTTGGTCGATAAATCTGACGTTGCTGCACGACTAAAATGAGTCCTATTTTTCCCGCAAACTGAGTAAGATCCGCGTGAACTGAATGAGTGTCACACAATGCCACTTACTCGATCAATTACGGGGTGACGTGTGATCCTAATTGCAGGAGTAGCCGGTCGAAAGTATAACCCTGTGATATGCTGCAAAATGTTTTGTATACAGGATCGTAGGTTCCGGCTGCATCAGGCAGCTGTTTCTCCAAATTAGGCCGTAACTGAGAGAACACGGATCTATCTGCATTGTCCGTCGAACGGGAATAACCAGATGACCATGGCTTAAAGTAAGCGAAACATATTCACTGGAGCCGGTAACTTCTGTCGTAATGTTCAAGTTATTCATGGTATATTTGTGTCAGGTATGGTGAAGAAATCACTCCGCGTTAAGTTACACAGACCATCGACTGACGAATCACAATTACCCACGTGTCGCACTGTAACATGTGAAAAGCGTTACTCAGCTGAACACATTGGACGTGCCACACAACCTAGCGATGAAACTCAGTTATTTACAGATCTTCTGGAGGCAATGTGTTGATGGCGAACAGCTGAAAATAACTGCTGATTAACCGACATATAATTTCAGCCATTTAACGACTGGAGACAGTGAATACTTGCAAAATAACTTACATAGTCAAACTTTCGTTTATTCCTTCTGCTCTGTGGCATTGATAATGTTAAATTTTGAATTTTAAAGTTCAGTACTAGTAACTGCTTTATTATCATGTGAGTTATGACCCGTGGTTATATCCGCAGTTCACAGATTGGTAACACAACGCTCAGTAACCTCTTGGTTAGACGATATTTTTTAGCTGAATGGTAATTTATACAAGTCTAGAAAATGTTGGAAAAATCGATTCGGGGAGTCAACGCTTCTAAGGCTGAAGTAAAAACGTGTTAACTGAAGTATTTACACCTGGATTGTATGCTGACTGTATATCAGTTGATAGTTAAGAATTATATTTTCTAATCTGTCACCGGATGTAAAACTTACGCATTCCAGCTCCATGCGTTGTAATCTTTCCGTTTTCTCACTCAACTGTGTGAGCACCACTTCATATTTCTTTTGTAATGCTTCGCGATCCATATTTTCTTTATCCTTTATAACAAAAGAGGAAATTACCTTACTAATTCGTAAGCACCGTGTGAATAAAGTCAAAATCTCAGTATTTTACCAACTATGGAAAAGACATCTTCTTGGCAGATATTTGTACAGTTTTCGAGGTACACATCGGAACTACTCAGATGAAGAACTATTCAAACTGCATCAATGAGTAACGCTGTCGATTTACTGATCAGTCTCACCCTTGGTTTTCTTATAGGGCTAAAAAGGGTAATGAAAACCCATTGATGTCTTTTTCCGGAATTTCCCATACTGTCAGTACTTGAGTCCCCTTCAATTAATTGGACCCGTTGTAAAAATGACCCGGTTTGGATGAGTTAGTTAAATCTGACAACTGACTGTTGTCTAACCAGTCATGCTGCGGTGAAGATTTGATAGTATCACATATACACAAACTATCGACTACAGTGCTAACGCATTAGATATAAAAGGAGTTTGTTCAGACTTGAGGGGTTTTATCAACACAAGTAAATTTTAATCACGTCGCAAGCAATGGTTTTCTCAAGTTGTCCTTGTACAGTTTGTTCGATAAACTTAAGATCAGCTTTACTGTGGCTAACATTTCCATAATCTTACTTAGGTAGAATCAGTTTTGTGTACAGCAACTGGCAAAATTAAGATAGTACCACTGAGGTGTACCACACTATATTATATGATATAAATAAGCAAAAAGGGCTGTCCCAATATTAATTAGTCAGTGCCAAATTGTTATCATTCAATGACTTCAGAAAGCTATACGAATCTCACCTTGCTTCACATTTTCAACTCAGGGTTTATTCCGGCTACTTGTTACACCTTCATTTCAAGTCCCGAATAACAGATTTTCTTCTCACTGAATAGTGTTTTTATTTGCTATTTTTGTTGCTAGGTTCGATTTATATACCCTGTACACTTGGTTGCTAACAGCTCTCGTGAACTTCCAAATAGTCGGAATTAATGATCAGTGATGATGGGGTAATTAGTGCATGAGTAAAAATAAACAAATGGAACTGTTTCGGGTGTTGGAATGCTTTTTGTTGCAAGCTAAGTTATTCCAAATTTTTAAGCAAAACTAAAACACACTAGACTCACATACTCGATCGTCAACTGTACGTCACATTTAAGTTAATCCCTGCAATCTGCACAATTCATATTTGCTAACCTTCATTCGGCAGAAACCATCTTGCACCAGTTAAGTTTCGTGATGATGTAGCCTTCAGCTTCAGTTATTCTCTGTGTTTTTGACAGTTCATCAGCACCGGTATTACTGAGTGTTCACGTTAAGTAAATTGTGACAAATTCTCTAAGATCCTAGAAGCGATAAGTTTTGGGAATTTATTCGAGAAATCCACTTTGATGGTGCGTACGCAACTGTTTCATGCAGTACTTCACATGCAACTCCTTTTTCCGCTTCTACCTTTATGGTCTGTCCGTCGTTTGGTTTCACTTTTTATACTAGCTTTTGCAAGCATCAAGGTGATTATGCAATACGGTCCTCAACCATTTCAAGCGCCTCACTTTTCACTGACTACCACAGTTAATTTGTTGTAATCCTAGTTCAATGCAAAGTGACGCTTATGTAGTGGACGGCATTATTAGCATGACAGCTAGGACTGAACATGAGGACTGATTGATACCGCGTGGAACAGATGTGCGTCGGAACGATGTTATTGCACAAAACGATGTACCTTTCACTGCCTCAAGCAAAGGAAGAATCCACCTAGATGAAGTTGTTGAAAGTTCAACGAAAATAACAGTAGGATCAGTTTTGTAGAGTAAAACCATCACTATACTTTGAACAGCTTCAAGTTTCTCTCAGGAAATAATTTTACACTGTCAACTTTAATGTGTGAACTGATTTGACTGTGCTATGAGTTTATTTCAAAGGTACTAGACAAAACTCATACCTTACAGATTGCTGACAGCTTATGTACATCGATTGTGATGTAATTCAGGTTTACCTTCTATGTTCTCTGTGAAGCATGTTTAAGTAGACTTCATTAGGCAGTCCTACATAATAACAGATTCCAGATTGCTAAGTTCATATTTCGCGTTCTTATCGGTAATGCCTTAAACGGCCAACGGCTCATTCGTCCATGCACATCAGAATGACTCTACCACTTTAAAAAATGCAATATAATACATACTTCTACTGACTCAGGTGTTCTCTCTACCGTTGTTACAGTCTGTAAGGCTCATTGTTGATTGCGTCCGACTAGGAATATAACACATGACTAATTCATTTATTAAAAATACAGTGTAGCGAACAAGCTCGTTTTTAGTGATTCATCATCAGGCTAAATACCTCACATTTATATCACGTTCTACGCAGCTAAATTACGTGTCCACTTCACATCCAATCCGGTTTTGTGCCCACGACTAAACGATAAAGTGCCTGTTTCCGCAGCCTCATTTTGTGTATACTCATTCACTTGTTCCTGTGGAATCAGCTTTGTAGGCCGCACGACCAGACGCTTATCTGAACGGGTCCGGGAACACCACCCAGCTTGGCTCAATAATGGAATAACGAAGTCTGTCAACAGTGCCATACTATCGCCTGTACAACCCACCCCTGTGCGCACAGAAACGTTTTGTTCAGGCGTTGGATCTGCCATGGCCAACCCCACAACCTGTTAGCCTATCAAGACCCACGGTTCAAGTGGGTTCTTGATTGCAGCGTGACATTGAACTGATTGACCTGATAAACTACCCGTTCCCCATTTACCCCCTTTAATGATTCCTCTGTAAAATTCGTGATATAAATGTTATGTATTTAGCCTGATGATGAATTACTGAAAGCGAGCTTGTTTGCTACACTGTATTTTTCATGACTACACTGGGAATTTTCACGCAATTCATTTATTCTTCGTGATTGTGTTATATGAAGCATTGGAGATAGAGGAAGCTTGTGGCATTCCTAAGTGACTAAGGAAGTGATCAGCACCTTCGTCATGAATGGTGTCAAGGTCATCGGGGATAATACCGCCTGCGAGCTGCTTTAACGACTGCATAGATTTGATGACCATACTAGGATTGATAAAAGGCAACCGTTTGTTTGTATCGTCAAGGTGGCTGCAACAGTTGTTACCAAGTCACTTAAAAAGCTATATGCAACTATGGAGTACTGACCTACTACTAGAAAGTTCAATTTGTAAACATGTAAACCACATTCTTTGTAACTATTTGTGAAAACAACCGGCAAAATTGTTGTGCCGCGTTACTGCGAGATTCAGGGAGGATAAATTATGCCAATACCTATTTCATCTTGTCTCCGGATAGTCACAAATGCATATGTCGCAGAAAACGGTAGTTTTCAGCAGGGTGTCACAAGATCATTAGTGACAACACTGAGAACTCAGTTGCAATGATACTTGCTAACGCCTAAAGCTTATCTTATTGCGTAAAATTACACATCTTGAAAAATAGTAGCAACCGTCAAGTGAGCTACATTCTCCGGGTGACTATTGCTACTCCTCAACCAACCGTAGTCTTGAAAACCTCAAGTTAAATTGTCAACGCTAATTTTTATTCCTACTGTTACGCTTTACCCGTCAACTAATGTACCCGAGAAAAAATTTCAATGAAGATCTGGTCTTCCTGGTGGTTGACTGAACTCATTATCAACATAAATTAGTCAACGTAGTGGCCACCATGTCTTACCTTCTCTGTTTCAATTACACGGAGCTGATTGGCTTTCTCAGTTACGCTGGCTCGTAACTCCTGCAATTCTGTAGACATTTCCATCTTCTCCTGCCTGATCCGATCCAGTTGCGATGCCAGCGACATAATCTTTAACACAGCGTGAACATACATGGTAAAGATGTTTAGAATACAACTAGAAACACTGAGGTGTCAACGCGGGGGTGGCCGGACAAGCAGTGAAGGAAGTTAAGCACAACTATCATAAAATATACGTCATACACTGTAGGTAAATACTGACTGTTTTAACAAGAATAAATACAACATACGCCGAGAAGCACCATGCTTAAATTAACTAGGGATCCCTTTGCTGAACATGATCTGTTGGGGGACGGCGGACAGTTGCAATTCACGAAGGTGTGCAGTGTACCAAAAACTAACACTGTACACAGTTACCACTTTTGGTTTGTAATACTGGAGGGATTACCCTATGAACCCTGAGGATTTTCTAGAAGCCATGATGAGTTTATGCATTCAATTATTAACTGTAAAAAGTCCGGGCTTCAGCTAGATTCAAACCACCGACAGAAACGTCTTACCCACATGCGGCAAGCGCTCTACCGGCCGAGATAGGAAGCTCCGCCAACAGACCGGCAATGTCACCTTTGGACTCTGTTATCTCCCCTCTCAGTAATCAGGCAGACACCATTGTTCCCAACTTTTCTTCAACTTAGTCTTTTTCTACGTAGGTTCAAGAATACATCATGTCCCATTAGCTACCAACATTCGTCATTCCCTAACTCAAACGCCTTTGTTATGGTCGAGGGGGTGCGTTGTTTTTGGTCACAAAGAGTAAATATGTGTCTCAACTCCCCATTCATATATAGACGAACCCTCACGCTGTTTGCTTGAATGTTGTTACATTTCCTGATTTCCACACTTGACGCCTCTTCACTTGAGGTACCTACATTTATCTGCGCGGTTAGGCTGAGAAGTTCTGTCGTGGACTACACTGACTTGAATGTCCACATTAGGTGTTTTTGTTGCCATTCGTCCCTCACAATCACTTGCACCGTCGCACAACTGTCGGTTAATTGAGACATTTCACTCGTATTTGAGGTTCATTCTATAGATTTCATGATGATTTTGTCATTAACATGCGCACATTTTGAATTCCCTGTTGGTTTGTCTGCTCTTTGGGGTCCTTTCCTTCATGAATTTTCAGTCACTCGAAGGTAGTTCGATAAGGCTCCATACAACTTTCATGGTTCTAAATCACAGTGTTCGAATTCTCCTTGTTTTACAAGGGTTCCTGATTGTGCATTTGGTTTTAGCTTTAACCACAGGGTCCTAGTCAATAGTCTGTTTAGGATAGGGTGAACCATACGTCAACAGATCTTTGGATCATAAGCAGGTAAGTTTAATCCCAACTTCTAGTTGTTACGGGTATCATAATATTGAACACATGGGATTTTGGACGGAAATGAGCCTGTTGAACCGGATATGCGTAGGATTTAAATAGCAAAAATGGTGGCACTTCTTCCAACTCTAGTTTTGTTACATCACCTTCAACCTTTCATCAGCGTTACACTATATGTATTAATCGAGCGCCATAAAAATTAGCCGATGATAAAATGGTGAGAATTTCAATAACAGTTCTAGGCATTATTTTTATTAGTTCGGAAACGCAGCGTTCTAATGTTGTCATTTTCATATCAAACACAATGACGTACTTATGGGATTAAATTGGAGGACTCAAAACATACAACTGAAAATGTACCATAAAACAGTGACTGACTTCGAGTTGACAACGTTACTGTTACTATGGTTGATTAAACAAGTCTAATTTTTGCTGTTTATTTTTGACTCGTATTATTCGAATCACGTGACTTCCATCATAACATTGTAAACTGATGATCTCACGTCTGACTTGGAAGCTTTCTCAGATTTATTTGAATTCATCAAATACAGTACATTTTCTAAACATTCTAATGGGTACACGGGTAATGCTAATGTTTACCGGGCTCATGGCTGGTATGTAGACTGATAAATGTAAAACCCCGGTGAATGTGACATGTTTGAGCTGGTCTCTTGCGCATCAAGTGTTGTTGAAGTGATATGATTAATACAGCTGAATATAACTGGAAAAATTCGAGGGTTGTAGCTCAAACAATAAACAGATATTTAAAAAGTCTAATTCTTAGCGGAGGCAATGATCTACAGTTCCCTTGTTAGAAAAATATTGTTAGCTTTACGATGGGTTGTATCCTATTCAAAATTCTTAGATAGCTAAGATCGCACAAGCAAGTCAACCTGTCAATCATTCTTAGTTCACATTGATTACAACTGTCATTAGTTAAATGTAATTACAATGCCATTCAAACTCCGAAAAAAGTGGCCCTAACTTCAAACTTAGCACAGCATTTTCTAAATGATTGTTCAATAAGATAGGTCTACGCGTTGACAACCTGTCATTTTATTTTTCAGTTAAACTGAATGATAAATATTCTTGACAAAAGTTTGGCTATCACGCGATTTAGTTACCTTTACAATTTCTTATAAATAATTTATGTTAAAATCAACTTCATTAGTTCTGCTGACACTAACCTCTGTTTCCTTCTCAGCCTTGACAGTAACTAGTTCGCGTCTCAGTGTAGCCATTTCTGAGAAATCAGTACCAGAACGAGACTGTAAGAAAAGAAGAATAAACCAGAACTCTGACATGTTGTTTTGTTTCTCAGTAATGTGGTATTTACTCATTGACTTTACGTCATTCAGTATCTCAGAAGGTGAGTCACAGATTCGCAAAGCCACGTGACGAATTTCGTGCAAATTATCAATCTGTTTGGTAGTAAGTACTTACTGAAAATTAAGGGCAATAACGTGGTTCTGCTTTGGACTTAATGACTTGTAACTGTAACAGTTAATGTCATGTGCATCTGGTAAATTATAGCCAACTACCAACTGTTGCCTGCGAATATATACAATAAAAGCAGCTGTAGAAATTATAACACGCCAACTTCAGGTTGATAACCAATGCCACAATATGCTAACTACTATGGTGACAGATTATCATAATTTGTTTTTGTATCCTGCTCATAAAGCTAATTATCAGCTGTGTTCAGAAAACAGTTATCCCATTAACGTTACACAGTGTCTAAAAATTGTCATTACTTTGACTTCTGAGTAATTGACTGAGTGTTTTATGGATTAACTAAAACTCAAAGTAACCTTAAAATCCATCGTTGGGGATGCTAAGCCCCCATACTTTGCGTTCGGATTGACGGCCAAATATAGCTTTTTTGCTCCCGGTAATGAGTTTTGGTAAATAGGGGGATCATAGATAGATGCAAATGTACGGCTTGATTATCCTGTCACGGTTTCCCCCCAGCACGCTCATAACGAATTACCGGTTCTCTTTTCGATTTGCATCATTCCTTCCAGACAGTCTGTTTTCTAGCCAAAAATTTGTTGAAAATCAGATATTCGTGGTCGAGCTGGTACAAGTCAGAAATGCGAATCGTGAGATGTGATCCTCATCTGTTTCCAATACATCGAATTGATGTGATTTGTTTGACACAATCCCAAACCAAATATGTTAAGCGTCCCTAAGGTGAATGCCACTAGGGTATGGAACAATCGACAGTAACAGGGAATTCGGCGTTGGGAAAGTGAACCGATAGTTTTTCCAAGGTCTATATGTTTTATCATCCCCAGTACTCTATGCAGAGAATAACTGCTGTTTGTGTGTTCACCCAAACTTTCATAAAAAGCTGACTTGGTTTTTGACAGTTATTCAAAACGTTTTAATTAATTAAGTTTTGTCTTCTATCAAACGAGATTATTGCAATAGGGCTGTGAATCAAAAACTGGATTCACTTTTTCATACAGGTGATCTAGAAACCCATGATCGTATTTTTTTCCTTCCTGTTTGATACAGAGAAAACTGTATTGAATGGTTAACAAGTATGAACAAACCGTGCATCAGAGAGAATAGAACGGCAGTTAGTATCACGCTGCTGTGCAGCCAACGGAAAGTTGAAACATACTTAATCAAAATTTTGGCAGATTTGCACTCTTAATAATCAGTGGAAATGGCTTAGAATGGCGACCAGGAAACTTATTGCGGGCTTTTGATTTCAACTGAGTCACATTTGGAAACCTCGAACTCACTCACATGTGATCCCAATGTTGGGTGGTGTGATACAGCATTAGCAAATTCACACTGCGAAGTACCACTTAAATAATTAACTGTTTCTCAAGATCACTTGTAACATTAAGGAATGACCCTACTGGGAGTTCATTCTTGCCATTTAGGAGTTTTGATGGGGACCGCCGTATGTCTGGGTACTTTTATGAATGATATCTGGGCTTTATCCAAGGTACTAGTAATACCCTGATAAGCAAATTAATTTATTTGGCCAAACTTAATGCCAAATCACTTGTATGACAACGATGAAGGCACTGTATGCTTGACTTCAGGTGTGAACTGATTGTGAAGCTTAAACTGAGAGAAAAGCTTCAACGTGATGGATTCCAACAAAAATTTTAACGTTTTCTGTGTTTTTAGTCGCGGCTGCACAAGTTGTATGCCTACCTAAGGTATTTGGAATCTAGGTCTTGGTAGCACACGGATACGGTAGCACAATTTTACTAAGTAACCAACATGAATTTCAAAAGTAGTGATTTCAAGTGCATATTTGTTCTCACTGAACATGAGTTAAAATAGTTGCTTTCTTCATAGATTTTCTAAGTCTTCTGGACATGCGATCAATCACTGAATTTTAGTGGTGTCGACGTGTGCCATCATCGGTGATCCGCCAGCGAAAAGTCACTGCAATGAACATCTGGATACCGAGAATGAGTCTCTGTGGGACATCGTTGTTAGCTTGGAACTGGTCTGTTTCCTGTCTATTAACTCTGGGCTTACGGCTGAGTCACCTGATCAAATACTCCTAGATGGCATAGATATAGATTTTTCTTCGCAAGATAGATTGAGCAAAATTATCGAAATTCTTGGAAGACTAAAAAAGATCGCATAAGTAGACAGTCTTTAATGTAAAGGACACAAGTAACTAGGTGGTTAGTGGTAGGCGAACACATTTTACAGAAAATATGCTGCACCTCTGTAGTGTTTTTGAGGTCTGTCAATTTAGCCAGGTGGGAGACATCCAATAAGGTTCCCACTATTTTGAGGTGCATTGAAAACAAAAACTAGTCGTCGGCAATTTTCCGGTTTTTCTCTGCATCAATCTTCAAGGCTAGGAACATTTGTGAACTTTTTCTAGGAATCCAGTAGGCGACTGATAAACAGATAATGTGTAAAAATTATTTGCGGTTTTCCTAATTCAGCAGTACAGCTTTTCAAGACCAGGAGCGGTATTACATGTAAGTTTGGGGACTTGTGTGAGGTCACCGATAACCTTTTATTCCGCAGACCCTAGTGAGGACTGCAGTTTTCCGGTTCCATAACATGTACAGATTTTAAATGCGGTAAGTTCCCCGTAAATAGCGCTGTAGACCCAAAGCTTTGTGATGGCCCCTGACATGGATGATGGAGTTTGATCACGATGTAAAGTCATTTGTACACAGTCCGCACCGTGCGCAAGTGGGCGTTGCAGTAGCGCAGTCTAGATAAGATGTTGCTGTCGCTTGACGATACTATCAAGTAATGAATGATTAACCGGTTACTGTTATCGTAGGATGATCCTTATTTTACTATGTATTCTTGTTCAAGACTAGACTAATATCTACGCACTCTGAAACCCAAGAGACTGTGCTACATATTCTGGCTAGTGACCAGTGCGAAGGGTTGGGAGTTCTGTAAAAACCGAGTTGAGTTAAACTGTTTATCATTGTGTCAGATTCAGAGGTCAGCTCTTGTTGACTTATGCCAAACTGCATGGTTGGAGTACTATAGAAAATTTCATTTTGTTCATTTACATACTCCTTGAAAGCTGTTGGTCTGACTAGTTGGTCAATTCTGAAATTTTCCACATTCTCGCCTTCTTCATCCAAACGCTGTTCAAACTGACATTAAAAGTAACAGATTTCGATTGTACACCTATTTTCTTTGTGTCACGGCTCATGTCAAAATAAACTATGCTAGTTTGATCCGCGTGTCTCACTGAAGCTCAGCTGAAGAGCAGGTGAAATTGTACAGTTTATTTGTGTGCACGAAATGGGCATAAAACGAATTCAAGTTAAATCTTAGTAAACCCAATTTTGACACCTTAAGCATTACATTAGATTGAAATTTACAGCAGTTTGTTTTAATGACGATCATAAGTACTCAGTGGAAGATCTAATGTCTGTGTTCATTCCACCAGAGGAGCCTGGAAAAATTAGACTTTCCTTTCGGATTAACTTAGTGTAACGTCAAGCTGTCACAACATCGGATGGGGGAGATACACCCTACTTACCCCAGCTGATGGATGGTAGCGATCAACTGCCCGTAATTGGCGTTCTCGATCTTCTAAATCCAACTGCAACTGGGAAACTTTCATAGTGAGTTCATGGTGTGCTTTCCGCAACTGCGCCAGCTCACTTGACATGCCGGTCGGAGAACGGGTACCAGGATCGTACCTGCCTGAAGCAGCTGGGAACTGTGAATAGATATGTAATTATAAAAAGTGCAGATGAAATGAGAAAGAGAAAATGGAACCCGGGTCATTAAAGTTTCTCTTGGTTCAGATGCTACAGATGGCAGAAAGCGTTTGACTTGTTCCTCTGATGTTCTTAGCTTCATGTTCAAATTTGAATCACATTTTTCGTAAAGATGTTTAATTTTTCAAGCAGGAAATTCTTGACAAAATGTTATTTTGTCACAGTTGCAGTACAGGCTGTGGTTTACTCAAAATTGATTAGTTCTAGCGTTCCCACAAACGTTCTAATCAGTCCCTTTCGAGAAGAAACACTGAAGTCGATTCTCATTTTCACTTATGATCGTATGCTGTCAGTTTCCATGTCACAGCTGTAGGTTAAACTTCGGTTAGGCTTTCATAATGCGACCGTGCTGCCCTTTGCGACAGTTACCTCATGTTAAACACAAGCAAAATATTATTTGCAAATGCTCAGACTCGTTCGTTTATGAGTAATGCTCAAATTGTGTGATCACTTGGAGACAAGGTAAGGTAATCGAATGCTTATTTCCATTATTGAATAATTCCTTCGTTAAGCCACGAGTCAATACCAAAAGAGTTATCTGTTTTGCAACATCTCGACCCTCTCGGAAAGCCCTTATCAAGCGATTTAAATCAAAAACTTCACATTGTACAAGCTTCAAAAGAGGTAATCATCAGCTGTCACGTGTTCGTGTGTTTAATATGCGGCGTGTTCATAAGATTCCAATAAGACGGGCTCACGATTCACTTGAGATCACGTGACGATCCCAGGCGCGAACAAGGATAGGTGGTTACAATGAGTAATAGGGGAGCAGTAAGTGGATATTGTGTGTGTGTGTGATCGTATTTGCTTGTATGTGTTTAATCTACATGCGAGTAAGCTGTTTGGGATGGGGTGGGTGACGGGGATGCCATACACCTTTCCTGCGCGGTGTCACTGTTGTCCACCCAGTAAATCAGGCCAAACGACTCACAATTTCATGCCATCTGATCGACCCACCGCTTGCGGTGTTCTAGCGATCAGCAAGGCTTCTGTTAGTAGACGTTCTTTGTGGTAACCACATTTTAGCACACCTTTTAACACGGATGGTCGAAGTCAACTTGGTGTTGGTTGTGGATCATGTGTACAGCAATAGCTGAATCATGTTCTAATTTCCGGAGTTGTTGAGCGTCGGTAGGAGGCTTCTTACTACACCTAACATGTTCTTTAGTGTGTACTTCCAGCTGCCAGGGGCTTGTCCAATGTACGAAACTTGACAGTCCTTACATTTAATTCGGTAAACACAGTCTGATTGCTCCAAAACTGTTCGTTTGCCCTCTAAGTGGACTAACTTATCCCCTAACGTGTTGGTGGCCTTAAATGCCACTCTGATATCGTACTGATTGAAGACCCTTTCTAAGCACCTCCAACGTATTCGTTCTGCACGGAATTACTTAATAGTGAGCATCAGCACAACTCACAGTGTTTTCTCATATCCGTTTTGTTTACGGTTCGGAAGTACTAACCACGTTTATGTTCACTATTCATGTATTATGCCTTATTTTTTTCAACAGTATTTAACTAGAAAACTCACGTAAGGGCCAGAAGATACCAGAATGCTCTAACCTGGAAGCGAGTAAAGATAACTAAGCTCAAACCGACCATCGTGAAAATGGTGGCCCAATCAGCAACTATAACAAAACAGTGTTTTATTTACAGACTTTCAAGGATACAATCACACGCGGTTTGTATTTGCCTTGAATATATGATAGAAATGTTTTATGCAACAGATGACTAGAAACTGTTAGCTGGAGTAATTTGTTGTTCCACAGGAGTGACGTTAGTTCTTAAATAACTTGTCTTACATACGATTGAAAATACAGCATTTGTTGGCAGGAGAACAATCAACAGACCATTTTAGTACAATGATCCCATAGTTTTAACACTCTCGAACTATAGGTGAGCAGGAACGGAAGGATATAATGCCCTATATATCAGGGAGATTTTATAAAGTCGATAATTTTTCTAATTCACACTGGTTACAGGTTACTAATGAGCAAAATGATGTATAAGTGAACAATATCTGATAGAATACATTCCATTTCACACAGTCATTCATTTTATAAAGGCTACGTAGCAGCCGGAAATCATATTTACTGTCTATAAATGAAAAAAATCCAAAAATATTTGCAAAAATCAGCTGAACGTCTCAAAGTTACCTGTGTGGCTTCCAAGATACTCAGTCGAGTAGTTTTAGAATCCAATTCTCGTTGCATAGCTTTGAGACGAATTTCCTGTTCCGAGTTTTGGAATCGCAAGTGTGTAAGCTCTTGCAGATTTTGTTGTAGCTAATATGAATATAGATGAAATGAGTTATTGTGATTCATGTCGTCTGTTTACTACAGTTGAGCAGTTTGGTTAACAAATAAGTACTTTCTAAGATCAATCAAATAGTTGCCGTTGACCTTGTGCAAACGTTGTGATTTGGAATGCTTTCACGAATTTACCTCGACCCAGTTTATCATATGAACAACTCACGTATCTGCGGTCGCGGAAGGCTAGTGTAAAAGATACGGACAAACAAGGTCTGGTTTTACTATTCCGAATAGCAGAGTTCAACAAGATTTTATGTCTTCCCAGGCAATACAGTATTTGTATGATTTTTGCTCGGGGCAAGACAAAGTTTTGTGGTTCATTCTGACCTACCGTTCCCCAAATCAGTTATAAAATTTGTGGAGTGTAACTGTTGGTGTGACCTGCAGCGTAATCTCAAATGAATGGCATATATTTGGACGGTATAGATTCGGTCCTTTCTTTGCTCAGTTTAAGTGATCTCAGCGATGACAGATATTTTCGTTTTTACTCGGACCAAGAACGTTTTAAGTGCGAGCATGTTGAAGTGTCTACTGTATGCGGATCACCGTCAGACATACAGCCCTGAGCTGAGTATTACTGTATGGTTCGTACGTAATGCACATGGTTTTACAAAGATCCCTTCGATGTGATACAACTGGCAAACGGAGAGAAAATGTTATAGCAGTGATTATCTTGGAAAGATTGCACATTCAAAGCGTATCGCTGTGTATGCCGAAAGGCGACTATTCCATAATGTACTCTTCCGCAAGAACTGATATCGTATCCACTCAAATGTTTGCTGTAGGGAAATTGTCTACGCGGGAGAAGTCCTTGTAGGCTAGCAGACACTTTACACTTACTGTCACTGACCAACGTCCATAATGAAGGGCGGCATATGTTACAGTGTTCTAAAATAAATACATACAAATAATTTTCCAACTCACGGAATTTTCTTTTTCTTGCAACATCCTTGTAAGCATCACGACATCCGGACTGGCCATAGACTGCCCTGGTACGGACGCTCTTCCGCTTGCAAAGTTCGCGATGGCCGAAGCTGAGTTGCCAATCAATTGAAAAGCACTGCCGGCCAAATGTGGTGATATTGCACCAGCTCCTGTCGAACGATACCCCGATGGCACATATAATCTTGAACCACCACCAGTCCCACTCAAGTTTGACCATGGTTGAGTTGTAAGTAGATTTGGAAACAGTGGGATACTTGAAAGCTACCAAAATGAAGAATCCGTGATAAGATTAAGGTATTTCTATGATAAACTGTACTCGTTATTTGCCGGGAGAAAAATGAAATAGAGTTACACCAAACTCACTTCGCCGCAGGATTTTCTAAATCAGTTTTCAAGATTTATTGGATTCATTCACACAGAGCTTGCAGAAAAAGCTGAAAGACACCTCCCGAGAGCTGATCCACATTCTTCATTGTTGAACAAGATAGCTTGAACATAATGCTCGCGATTTAACCGAGTGATATACATTTGTTTCGGCCGTTCGCATATAACTAACATGAATATATCGTTTCAATGATTATTCCGGAGGTGAGCACTTACAAGTCATCACGAAACGTTGTATCTACTCACACACTAGTGGTAACACTCGAGTGCCCTGAAGACGGATAATCCGCCATCAACATCTGGTTACAGTTTTAGTAAATATGATTAGTGGAACAGTAAACGTCTGACCCTTACTAATTGTATGTACAAAATCTGTACGTCAAATTTATGATTAAACCTAGGTATTACTGGCGGTTTTGTAAAAGAGTTCACTACAGCATCACCATTGACAGTAACCGAACGCAAACTGTATTCTTAGATGTTTTCATTGTGGAACTTTTAAAGACGCCTGTCTTCCACACTTTTAACTAAGGTTTCGGAAGGAGGTTCAGATAGAAACAGCTTTATATTGACTTGACTTATAGATCTTCTTTAGACCTTAGGTTTGATTTGACGTAAAACACTTTACAAGGAAGTGCTTTTTGTAAGCGATCAAATCAATTCCCCCGACACATGCACAGACTATTCTGCTTTCATTGCCTTGAGCTATATCAAACGTCCAGTAGGTTAATCCGAATTATGTGTAACGACTGTATGGAATAAGGGTTAAGCGTCTTCAAAAATGACTTGAAAAAATGACCGTTATTAGCTGAAATTTTCCAGTTTTCTCTGACAAGGTACACAACGTCAGCCGAAGGTTAACACAGTCTCGTGTCGTATCAGACTGAAATTACAAGTTTAATTGAAAGCGGCTAAAATTATGCTTTCAGCTAACAAGTAAATATTAATCTTCACCTGTGGTGTCTTATATTTTATTGATCTTAGGAATTGCACGCAAGTTCGGCAACTGATGTCAAAACGTTAAGGTGCATGCATCGCTTATCACGCGTTCACCCCTGACGAGCATGCACAAATGAATCACTGCCGTGCTGTATGTCTAACGACGCATATATATAATAGACCAGCCCTCTAAGAAGTAAAAACCTTACTAGCAAATTTAACGATGACGGAAACCGTCATATAAACGCAGGTGTATGATAGTGCACCTGAAAATAGTCTATTGACTTTGCTTATGAGACTGATGAAGCTTCCAATCGTTGTACATGCCTTTGACAGCTTACGCTTGAAGGGATGGTTCTGTGACCAAACCAACTGGGTGACTGTATATATGAGCACATTCTAATTGATTGTTCACTATACTGTTAAATACGTGTCCGACTTATCACATAATCAATATGATTGGAATGCTGTATTTCATTTCTCGCCACGCGAGCCGTCAACAGTGGTTTCAGTCAGAGAGATTCCTCAAGAAAACATGCTCTCCTGGGGAAGCCATTTCTGTTTTATTCTGTTGGGTTTCTTTAGGAACGTAAAATCTTGGACAGAACGTCACCCGATTCTATACGTGCACTTTAGTTCTGACCCTAACGTGTTCAGATTCTCCCCCTGGAGATACAGCGAAATTCGTCATTATATAATTCTTTAAAATCTGCTGTTCAGTCAATACAGAACGGGCTACTTCATCGTTTTGTCAGCATTTTAGATTGTGCCGCTTCCCTGGCAACATCACCTTGTAGGTCTCAAGCGAACAACCGTCCGGCATTTTACGCTGTTACCTTCCACTCCAGATGTCACTGTAGGAATTCTGAGATCAGTTCATCACATCACAAACACACTAAGTGTCGCTATTAAACACACAGTGTTCCGACTTCATCCTGTTAACAAGGTGCGACACATAATTTTTCGTCATACTTGTCCCAAGGCCATTATGATCTCAAACAAGTAGAGTCCTACTTGCTCCCAGAGCGCATCAACTAAGACACTTCCATGAACCATAAACTGGCACACCCAGATTATACAATTATTTAGTCATGTATTATAGGCGTGAAGCCTAATTCGGTTCACATATAAACCAGGGTTCCTACAGAGAGTACTGGGAAAAGAGTTTTCAGTCTGTGAAACCTCTATTGTGAACTTGAAAAAATGGCGCGCCAGAATGCTGTGAGACAGAGGTCACATCAATCTCGTGTAACTAAGAAATAGGTGTCAACTACCCCAAAAAATCAAAACTGTCTGAACCAAAGGTGGCACAATTAGAAGAAGCCTGATACATCACAGGCAGTGTACATCTCATGACACAAACAGGCAATTGTATTCATGGAGCCTTTAAGTACGCACGAGTAAATACTAGAGAGCTCACGCGAACTTTCTCGGCAACGTTCAGAGAAAGCACCTGTCTTCACATGCTTTTACTACATCTTTTATGTAATGATACAAAACCTTAAGTTCAGCTTCAGTATGTTCAATGAGAAAAATATATTATATTACGGTCACTACAAGTCATTACGACAAAACATGCATCTCATTGATTTTCTGTGTCTTTGATGGAGGAGTTGCGTTCTCCACCACAAACGCCCCGCACCCCACTGGGTGACGATTATCATTTTGTCAATTAGCAGTCTCTTTAAAAATCACTATGATATGTACATTACTAATAATTTTCACTTAAACATCATCAATATTTACCTCTGATATAGGTCACATTTTTCATACATTTTATGTTGGAAGCGACGAAGTGACTTTGGATTCAAATTTTGCACTTTGTTTTAATTAGACTAATAATCGGCTCATTCAGTTAATACTGGTAATACAGTTTTGTCACCCTGAAACTAAATCAAAATCTTATTCTTTGATTATTCATTTAAGTCTGGTCCTACCGCTAATCGTTCCAAGCCTAACGGGGAAATTTATTGCTGAAAAATATGTGGAAACTTCCCAACAGGCATCACCAATAGTTACCACAAGTTGTCTAGATGCTTATATTGCCAACCTCACGCTCTAAACCTGGTGCCCTTGCCGGAATACGAATGTTCTGGTTTAAAACATCCCTTCTTAACCATGAAAAATGCTTCTTTATTCGTCCTTTCGTGGTTACTATTAGGCACACAACAAGACAGATTTTCATAGGAAGATTAGAAGGCTCGTGATGAAAGCAAGGGTAACTTATGAGACTGAAAACTAGCACCACAGGTGAACTTCTGAAAGATACTAATAACAGTATTCTTAGTGTTCGGAGTGCCATTCGATGCATCCAACTACCAGCTGAAATTAATGCAACTCAATACCATCGTAAAGCCTGAAACGATCGTGATCTGACTATATTACTTTTTGCTACATTGTTCAAGCAAGGTTCATTTACGCTAAAACGTCCGTGGCCCGAATATCTCTATCACACTACCGAATAACATCGACATAAAAAAAATCCAACTGATGTGGACAGCTTACCCGAATCACCTTGTTATTGGTTATGCTCGAATCGAACGTTTCCAACAACCGTTTTATTTTACCTGATGACGGATTTGTGAGAACAAATTTAAATTATTCTATGTAACAGAATCAACAAACGTATACGCAGACAACTTACCACAGCTCGGTCTTGGTCAGTTAACGTATGTTCATGCCCTTGGGTTAACTTTACCATAGCTGCAACGCGCAAATTCGCCTCGTGGTTAGCCCGACGCAATTTCTCCAGTTCTGGCAAATAGTTCTGGAACTATCGACAAGCCCAGCAAAACATGTTTATTTTAAAATCACTTGAGAAACGTGAGAAGATATAAAACATCGACAGAAGTAATTTTCACAGAGTCCAAAATTAGAGCCTATAAAGGTGCAGATATTGGATGGGGAAACATTCTGTTCAGGTCAAGCGCCAGTGTGCCCTCTAGTTACGCAAATTGACAGTAGTAGACTTTTATGAGGAAATTCAATCGCCTGGCTCAAGTGAACTATTTTTGTACAAGACTGCTTCAACCAACATCTTGTTCAACTAAGAATACATAGTGCACAGTTTTATTTGATAGCAGCTACCGCGTTTATTCCACTTTTGTATCAACTATGAGGCTGTAATTTGCTGATGGTAAATAAGTTGTTTGGAAAACCGTGTGCCGAAACAGTGGTGTAAGCCACAACAAATAAAGATAACATCAAAGTTTAAAAGTAACAGATTTGCCATTTATTCAGTCAAATTCAAGCAGAAATGTAAGGTTTGGTATTAGATTTGATTCAAGGTTAAATGGTATCTAACCAACTGGGTGTGAGAAACGACTAACTAGCGATTGGCCAGTATGATACGAAACAACGGAAGGGCTTAAAAGCTGTCATTTGAGAACTATCACGTGCTCGTGCAACTCAAGGATGTTTTAAAAGATAAAACTTAAGATAACGAGATTATCAAAGAATAGATACACATGGTAATCTTTAATAGTACATATGATAGGGCAACGTACTAAATTACTTCTGACAAAACAAAGAAATCAGACATAACACGGTTTAAGAACGTGTTAAATTTGATTCTAATTTCAAGTATATAACAAACAACCGGACAAACACAATTTATCCATAATGGCCAATAGCAACAGTATATCAGAAGTGTGTAGCAATCCCTTACAATTCTTGGACAGAAAATACGTTCAAGCTCCAAACGAACTTACCTGAACCCATGAGGTATGATGAACAGGTGAAGTATCAACAGTTCAAGTGTTTTTATGCCTCGTTCGGTGTGAATTTTCAAAAGCTGTTGGACACTGTTAAATGGCGTTTTTCTTACACAGTGAACAAAAATCTGCGTTTAAGATTGTAGGCTATATGGAATATGACTTGGCTGGTTTAGCATCTGTTTTCTGACGGCACCGGCGAGTCCGTTGTTTATTGGATTGTTAAAAGTTAAGCAGCGTAATTAAGTTGTGATATAGTTGCACCTAAATGTTGCTTTTATCTAGCAACTAATTAACGATACAGACAAAACTGTCATTGAAACTTTTTTTCACAGATACGGCTATCAGGCTATTATTTCCCAGATGTTATCTTTCATTATAATGAGAGAACGTTGATGGATAACAGTTCACTTCTGAAGCTGAATAGTGGTAAATAGCTTATCACTGGATAAAGTAAGCTTGCTTTCATGAACCTGGTGTACACCGGGCTGGTTTCTTGCGACTTTCCAGCTGAAACTGTGGAAAAGCGTATACTGGACAGTCACCTTCTGAATCTTGAAGTTTGTTCATGCGTGGTCAAGCTCTTGTTTTATATCCTACCTGAATTTCTAGAAATTAAGGTTACTTCAACAATACTTAGTTAACACTTAGGTTGATGTATCTACGTGCAAACAATCTTGTTTCCTTCTGAATACCGGAATCTTACGGAAATATTCATTACAGCACGCAGACACAAATACTTTTATATCACCGTTCTGACGCCGACTTATGAGAAACCGAAAGCGTTATTAATGTGATATTTATGTTGATTTTCTTCGTTGTTTAGAATTTCCCATGTATAACCATTCTGGATAAAAACTTCATTAAAAGTGGGGCCTGATTTGTTTTAACTTAGTGGGCGCAAGGTTAGTTTCTCTCGTACAACTCACAGCGTCATGCGATTCGGATATAACCCATCTTTAAAACAGGCGTCATTTTTAATTGGAATATTACCGTTTTCAAAGGCAGTCAACTTTTATTGAACTTCGTTGAACTTTCGCAACTTCGAACATCGTGTATTATTATAGTTTGGACTCCTTGCGTTAGTTACCATATCCAAATTAGTTGTTTACGGAGGTGCGCGAAGTTTAAAGTGAAATCTGTGCTGTTGTATACCGTAGGTGAAGACGTCAAAATTATTCGCTGAGTTCACGAAAATGTTTACAATAAGCTTTTGTAGTCCTTATCGTTGAGGATCTTCACGTGACTTACGCATTCTTGTTCCAACGTTTTCAGTTGACCTTCTCGATCACTAAGCTCCTCCTGAACGGTTGCCAGTTGAGCAGATAAGTTGTTGCGTTCACGCTGAAGTTGCTCAACATTTGTTCGTAGCTCTCGTACCTAAGTTTATAATTGACAGAACAATCCGAGTGAGTGGTACCGATTTCTGTTATTGTTACTTAGTAGTTACTGAAACACTATTCACCGTTACATACAATAAAAATTTGGGGCGCTAGCTATTTACATCTACCTCTGATGAAACGAAGTGACTTAGTGGAGTTTTGAATAAGTGTTGTCTTGACAGAACTTAACAGTCAGTCCTGATTAGGGCTGAATGTATTAAACATTGCAGATCATAAATGCTACTGGGTTGACGTTGTCACTGTCGTTATTGCCGGTCTTTATAAATGTTAAATCTTCTTGTAGTCCATAGTGTTCAAAGTAAGTTATTTTTAAAGCCGAAGTATATTACCACCATGACCTTTAAAGGCAGCATAGGTTCCTTTCTGCATCAAGAGTACCCACTGTTGTAGTCGTCAACCCTTAGACAGTAATTGCGATAATATTTTAACAATAAGACAAGACTGGAAACTGAACCACTGCAGAGTTTGAAAAAATTGATCGCCTGTTTTCAATTAAAATCACGAAACTTAAAAGTTAGTGAACGCTGAAAACGGACCAGATGAAAATTTCCAAACTGGTGCGAGTAAATTAAACTTAACAATGACTGACTATAAAGTACTGGGACCATTAAGTCATCTACTGAAGATATCACACTTTATGAGATGAACACACTTCTTAATTTCTATCTGCCAAAACATCTAGTGTATCTTCATACGAGTGTGCAAATACTATTACCGTCCTTTGTAACTTTAATAATAGAAATTGAGTTTGAATTCTACAATAAGTTTCGAGAAAAATATAGATCTATGTGAAAGTCGTCACAGGTCGCAAAATACTGTAAATTATCAACGCACTAATTTCGTAGTCTTTAACAAGTGAGAGTTAGTTTTACAAGTTTTTGTTCAATGGAGATCCCTGATTCCGTTGATTACCTCGAAAGTCTGTTCGTGGCATCCTTTACCACAGAATGGCACAAATGTTTCGTTAAATGCCTGATTCACACTGATATCTCTGGTCGATTGAAATGTACAACAAAGCTTGTTAGTACACAGGTCTTTGGCACAAACAGTGTTCCACCGTGGTGATTTTGCAGTTCACCTAGCTATGTTTGTTGAATATGTGGTCAAATATTTTATTATCTTGTTGTACGTACTTCACTTTCTTTTCGTTGACTATATCATTTCTAATCATTGTAACGCCTGTCATAATTTGGTAAGCTGGTTTCTACTTTCTCAATAAAAAGTATAAAAGATACACATTCTAAAGTGAAACTAGTTTTGTTCTTGCCTATTTTCACACAACCAAAATTGTTCCCTACCATTCGCGGTGACAATTTGCAGTGCAAAAATTACTTACGACAAATTCTATGTCATTTTAAACATTTGAATTGTTAGTACAGGAACTTTCATGCAACCACCGTCTATTAACTGGACGTCTATCAATCTTCTGAATAAATACAGTGGCTTTAGCCATCTGTATAGTGCAAAACGTGAAATGACTTCTGAACTGCTGAGTCGGATTCGACCTAAACCCGAATTAAACGAAGTTACTTGCCCTTGAATCATTATTCAACATTGCTGTATAAATCATTTCCACATAAGCGTATAGAATATGGATTCAAATTTTTACTTGTGATTCCAAGTGTCGTGATTCATCATCACGACCCGAAGCGTATATCTCCCGTTCTGCTGTAAGACGCACACTTTCACGAAGCGCTTGTTCCAATTCTCGAATGCGCGAGTCTTTTTCGGACATGATACCCTAGAATAATGTCCAGTTAAATAAAAAAATAATGGTATAAGAATCCACAAGATCTTTTTCCGTCATTCTTTTGTCCTGTAGTTCTAAGAATTTACTTTTGAACACTTGATAACAATTGAATGTTTGAAGGAAAATAAACTAGTACCACAAGCATTTTAAAAGTACAAATGTACTAAAGTTCTTGCAATCTTGTTAACTAACCAGCATTTGCTGGTAGTTGGAGAATATAAGTGGACTTAATTTACAAACTATACAGCGAGCATTAGCAATAGAATATTTGCGTCACTGTTGATCACGCCGTCAAGATTTTGTTGTTTTTCAAACTGAAGTGAAAGTGTTTCTTGAAGGACATAGTAAGCTTTCTGATTATATTTACCAATAAGTATCAATTAAATATAATCAATCTGAATATGCGTAATGTTAATAAGATTTATTATAGTCCTACTCGTTATATATTTTTCAATTGAGACAATTGTAAAAGTCACCTCTCCAGTCCGATTCGGAACAATGACAGAAACAACGTGCTCATACGTAGCAAGCGCTTTACTATCAGGGTTACGTAGCTACTCCGGGAGTTCGGGAATTTCACATTTGAAATACTAAGCTTCCGAGCTCCCGGCGGGGCTTCGTAGCCTAGCTGATAGAGTGGTTGCCGTGTTCGAGCACGGTGTTGCTATCGTTTGTACAAATCTAGTCAAAGCGTTGATTTTTCACAATTGGGTCTCATCTAAACGATCAGAGTCGTTATTAGTAATATACACTTTTGTTCTTGAACGTATGGAAACACCTACTAGATCTCAGAATGCTAACAAGTAAGTAGTGCTCAGGAAAAGTGTGCAATATAACTAACAAGTGGATAGTATAAAACTGGATTTTACAAGTTTTTCCGAAATAAAAAACGAACATCTGTAATGGTCAGAGGTAAGCGTAACTGCATATACCAAAACGTTATATTCATAAAACGATTTGTTCAACAAGGTTAAACCGGTCTAGAATTTCCCGGTTTGAAGTCGTTATTGTTATTTTATGGGTGGTTCAATCGTTGTACCCGTGTGCCTCACTGGGAAGGACTGTTTCACTTTGGCGTTTGCAGAAGATTTTGGAGATCACACTGGAAGGCTCGAAGAAAATGTAACGGGTAGACAATGGATAATTCTTAGAATGCGCTTAGTGAATAAGGACGGTTCGCAAATTAAAGACTGATTTTCAAACAACGGTTTAAGCTGTTTATGCTCCTGCAACTTCTAGATAACAACTGAGGGTGTTTCGTCGTGTGGCGGTAAAGCTTTCAGTGAGCACCTTGTAATCACGTGACTCGGGGCATTGTCACAGTTGTTAGTAGCTGAGCAAAGCGATGCGTAACCGGAAATTCATTATTTTGCAGTCTGTGCATCAGCAAGCGTAAACGGTTTGTTTTATCACCTCAATTATCAACTATAGCACTCTGAAACTTTATTTTCGGGATAAAACTTTCTCTGCGCAACACCCTGCCCGATACGTGTCGTTTGGCAAAAGGTTCTTCATTTAGAATATGAAAACGTGTATGAATTCTCCCTACATGTAAGCCATATCCAAGAGTGCCGTCAATTGTGAGCACTTATTTCATACCTTATTTCTAATCTACAGCAACATGTCTCTGCGAGGCTGGGTGCAATGGATACATAAAACTCTTGCCAGAAGTATTACGTGTTTAGATTACCTTTTTATCCTACTGTTCCGTTACCATACGACCTGACAGTTACAACTACACCTGATATAAAACGACTTAAACCCCATAGGAGCACAAAGTCACTGAAGACACAAATCCACTCCAGTAATCAAGTGATTCACTTCAGTCCGAAGTTTGGCTGCTGAATTCATGAAGTATAATCTCGCCATTATGCAAAATATTTGGTCAAGTTAACATCTACATATTAACCGCTATGAGGCCCTCGCGACAAACTACTAAGTAGACAGGGTTACCTAAAGAACTTCTTTTGAAAATAACCAAAGCAAATGTTCTGAAAAGTACTAATCATAGCAACCTCTGAACATGTGGCATGGATAGCATAGATATAATAAACATATAGGCAAAGGGATTCGTCTTTTCTAGTTGGTAATCGAGCAAAAAATATTTTTCAGTATAAAGTGCCTTAAGAATCATAGCGCTACTATGCTACTCATCAAGTAAAGCACAAATGACTGCCAATTTTATCCCCCAGTGAACTGTGTGTAATTCAAAATATCTTGCAGATCAATCAAAACACATCAAATAAGTAGTTTGTGTTCCGTTGGACGATGCCGAGATTACGGGTACATTTTCGTCCACTACAGCAGCAGTAATTCCTGTCAGTTCAACCGGATGAAAGAGAAGACTAATGAGAACGTGATTCTGGTCAACGTTGCTAGATATCAACAACTCATAGAAGCTGTACGTGCTATTATAATCTATTTGAAACTCATCGCACACAGACGTATTTTTGACTGTTGTAAAATAACTGTTGCCTACTACATATTAACTGAATAATGTGGTATCAGACTAACTAACTGTATAATCACAAATCTATCTGTAGTTCATACTTTATCAGAGACAATTTATTTTATCTTAACTACCAGTGCCATATTTACAGTGTTATATTTGACCTGAAGAAGGCATGATAAAACTAGCTTGTTTCTCCGCGTTCAAATTTCGGAAATATGCAAACGATATACTTATGGCCGATTAGGAAAACAAAAATTGTAGCTGATCTTTTGGTCGATTGAAGATTTTGCCTCAGCTGTAAAACTTTAATTACGAACGTAACCAATATTATATACGGGTTGTTTTGGAACACTAAAGCGCTTTTGTAAAGGAAACCAACCGTCTTAAATAAACAAGTAAGAAGAAAAAGAAAATGACTACCGTCTCTAAAGAAAACGTTCAGATTTATTCAGTAAACTTTATGGAATGAATATAACCCACTGCTTGACAGAACACGATCTAAACTGTGACCAGTTTGAAACTTACGAGAGCACGTAAATCAAAAGCTGAAACGGTGCCACCTGCTTCTTAGTACAAGCTACGGCGTGATATTTTCATGATTTGCGAAGTCTAACGTATGGGTTCTATCTCCGATTTGAAAACGCTATTACTTATAATGAGACGAACGCATCAAGTTTTGGTAGCGTTTGTTTCCAATTCGTTACGTTTTAGTTGTATGAATATGTCTAGTTTTGTAAAACAGTAAGTATTCAAACAGTGTATTTGTGGACACAACAAGCTTACCTTGAGGATTTCAATGTCTGAATGTGCATTTTCCTCTCTCTGTCGAGTTTCTTCAAGCAATTGAGTATTTTTCTTACGCTCTGACTGCTGTGTTCGTTTCAGGTTAGCCATGTTATTTTGCGCATCACGTAACTCTCTAGAGGATAAAGTTGGGTAAAATAAAAGGAATTTCAAGGTGTAAAGCGTTTGATCTTTTCTCTTTTTGAGTATGTAATCGATGTTTCTTATTTGCACGAAAGAAAAACAGTTTTTTGTAAGCTGGTATAACTTTCGATGTTCCAGTGATCACATCAGTATCAAGGTCAGAACAGACTTGCTCAGTCGGACTTGTGCTAAAACGTAAATCATAGTTAAACACGAAATTGTCACTGTCATATTCATTTTGACAATCTGTTTCCTATAGGAAAGAAAGATCCGAACGTTCCAGTTTGTCATCAGGATATTGGGAAATATGTGGAAACAAGCGATGTAAGATGTATAAAAGAATGAAAAATCAGGCTACCGATCTCGAAGGAGGTGACTAATGGACGAAGCGTATGGTTTGTTGGACTTTGAAACTGAAAGACTTGGGTGAATGGAAAGTTTGAGGAATTTGTGTTTTGATAAGCAAAGTAGAATTGTGCATACTTATTCTGATGGCGTCAGGGGGTCTGTTGAATGGTGAAATCATGAAATCAACAACACGAAGGGGCACACAGAAACTTCTAACAGACTTTGTAAAACTGTAACAACTGAAAGCATTTAAAAGCGCAAAATGTTCGGATACAATCAATAATAATAATACTTCAAATTCTCCGATTTCCACAAACTAATTCAAACCATGATTATTTGATTCAATGGATAAGTTCTTGTCACGATATATTCAGTTGGACTGAACAGTGCGATTCTGTTTGTCATCCTTTTTGAATGATCGGACAAGCCGAACACTATTCATATAAAATTGTGGATGAGCGTTTTGATATGGTTATTCGGTAGTGCTTATCGTCAAGTTACTGGCGTTGCGGTTAACACAGTAGTCTCACAGGCACGATGGCCAGAGTCAAAACTTCGACCCAGAGTTTCAGTAGGAGCGAAACTCAAGTCTGGTGCCTCATTTCAAAGTGGGTCAACCGAAGTGTCTATCTGAAGGAGAAGACTGGAAGCAAGTGTGCGCAGTGTTTAATTTGAAGTGAAATGACCGATATTTAGATATCCTAAATGTAATCGTTCGTGTACAAGCCCCATGTAAATTGTGTGTTGATAAACAGTAGTCGATTCCAAGGCTTTCATTTCAAAATGTTTCAAATAGAAATCTTGACTATGCAGTATTGGTTATTTCATTCGCGAGTTTCAGTTATGAATGATGATTACGAAGAAGTTCTATCGGTGATTACTTTATTTGTTCAGACTTCAAAGAATATTTCTAAAACGCACGATGGTCAATACAAACAGAACAATACAATTCCGCTATTCACATTCTCGAAGCAATCTTTACACTGTTCAAGAAACAGGGACAAATATTGATTTCCTCATTGGACTGACGCGTCATTAATTTTTATTGCGGTCATTGGGATTGTTTGTGTCACGTGTTTCGTTATGACCAGTCGAAAATACGTCGTTCTTTCTACCTATTTGCGGGGGTTATCCTAAACTCAAATAGATTGAATAACGGCTGTTTTGAAATGTCCATTGAACAAAACCAAACGAGTCTTTCATTCGGTGATAAACGGGTGTACCAGATTATGGACATTAAACTGATTGCATTTTCGTGCCTAAAAGAAGCACACGAAGCAGATGCTAAATTTGAAAACAAGCTTAATCCGTGTGCCTCTATCAAGCAAGTTAGCTTTTGCAAAGTTATCCTATGTTCAACGCAAGTTATCAGATGTATCGTTTTCAGACTGACAAATCTAAAGGGAATTTAGACAACAATTTTATTTAATTTTATCCAATTACCTTCTTTTACTAAGCCTGAATTTATTTACTCATCAGTTGCTTGTTCTATTCTATGTTTTATATTTACTGTTCATTCGGACAAGAACAAACCAGTCGTGAATGTTGTAAACAAAAACTCAGAGGGATTTGACTTTTGTGTATCAACTGTAAGCTGTTCCATATTGCACCTACTTCCTAAATCATAAAGTTGTAACATAAAGTCCCAAATTCTCCTAATACAGTGTAGCCTTTTTCTGACAAATAGGAAGTAAATGTCCACAACACAAACATGACTGTAGTATGCTAAAAAAAGACTGCACCGTAAGGAGTGTTTTAAATTAGCATCTGTCAATGGTTTCGTCAAATATAAGATAAAAATAGCTGAGTATTGCCGAATTTAATGTTTTCTCAATGACTAGTCGAAATCGGAGTGACGCACTGAGGGATTGGTTATCTATACAGCTAAGCCACAGTAAACCGTGAGCTTACGAAGTCAAGCTTGCAGCCAAACAAGAGGACGTTTAGTTCGATCTATAAACGAAAGGTGTAACTGAACAAATCTATAACATCGGTCACGCATGAGAAACAAAAAGGTTGTTTATTATAAGCAGATCAAAACAAATAAATTGACCGCACAGGAATATAAAGTTAATCTTCCGTTTACAGAAAACATATTGCTCAAATTCATTCTGCGAGTACACAAAAAGCAAAATCATACATAATTTCCAGTTTAATGCCGCCATCCACTCATAATTCATAGACGAATTCTCATTGTTTACATCGATAATTTTTAAGTGTTAGTATACGGTTGTGTCACATTTCATACAACGGTCGCATTTTAGGGATTCGTTTGGAAAGGGGATTGGGTACTATCTAGCTCGAGACTATAAATAAATACTGAAATGAAAGTATACAGCTACTTTTTTTAAAACTATGACACTCGAAACATGAGCATTGATAAGAGTTTACAATCTGTTCAGAGAACCATATTTACTGCTTTTCTGATCATCCTGTCTTATTATAAAGTTAAAAGTTTGAGATCTAGTTTAAAACAGCATCGAGGCGACTTTTACAGTCACATTTATACTCCTGTTCTGTTCCTTTTCATCCAAACATATTCAACTTACTCCTGTAGTTCGTGTAACTGTTTCTCCTTCTCGAACCTTTCGTTATCTAGATTGCGCAACAGCTTGTCAACTTCTGATTGTAGCTTCGTGCTTGTTTCCATATAGTGATTCACCTGACTTTCAAGTTCCCCAACGCGTTGACTGTATTTCACTTCATACTCCGTGGATATTTGTTTGTGTTGCTGTGAACAGGAGTTATGTACAGTTTAGACGTGTTTATTATGGGTTAACTATATATGAGGGCCAACCCAGGAACACAAATTCGTATTCGATGATAAAGCGCCATGCCAAAAATAGGCAGACAATACCGCAAGCCACAACTTGGTTTATACACATTAACGAGACAGCTGAGGTAGATTCGACTTTTCCACGTAAGTTTAGCGTGGTTTATTTCATTGAATTAGAAGTGAAAAACTAATGGTTGAACGTGATGCAGTTCCATTCAAAACATCTTAAACTAGTTAATTTAATTTCATATTTAGTGATCTCATTCGTCTCAACTTTTCTTCAATTAAGACAGAAGTCGCAAGTAAACGGTCTTCCCAAGAGTAATGCGGTTTTAACCTGCCTCCCTCAGTTAGAATATGATCGAAAGGTAATTTTATGTATAAATGTTTGAAACATCTTCAGTTTACAACATTCCTATTTCAGAGGCACGAAATGTCATATTTCGCTGACCAACGAAATTTAGTTACCTAACCCCTTTTTGGTGCAACAGCGTTTCGCACATCAAACTAAGTTCCATATTTGCATACTGCAATTCCATAGTGACTGCGTATACAGTTCTAAAAATATCCTTGTGCTAAAAGTATATGAGGAAACGCACTTTCCTCCCTGTAGTAAAACCTTTATTTTCATTGTGTTGAGTTCCGCTCAAAAATGACACACCAAGAACGTGTTTCACTGATGCACCTTGATTTCTGATAAACCTATCGAAAATGTATGATATCGAATGTAGTGTGTTTATTGTTCAGAACTAAATTCTCAAATAAACAGTTGCTTGTCAACAGTCTCAACCATACTTTAATATTCAGTCATTAAATAAAAACCACAGAACCATAATTATAGATCGTCTACTGATATTTACACGCAAGAATTGCCCATGATTCTTATACAGTTCAAGTAGAAAACAAGATACGTTAAGTAATTAACCAATCGAGGAAGTATAATATAATTAAGAGTTCATCAGTTTTACTATTGAAATCAGTTTCAATGGACAGTTCTGGCTTTCCCTCGTTATTATTTAACTGTAAATCAGGCTCAGTTACCTTTGTTTCTATAGGTTCAGTTAAGGAATTTCAAGTGATAAATAGATTGGCCTGTAACAACTATAACCAAGGTAGAACGGCATTTAAATTACAAAATTAACAGCTAAAGACAAGCTGATGCCGCAAGATTAACGTTCGAGCAAGTTAAAACATGCATACATGTTTGGTATATCAACTCGCGCAAGCTTAATGAAGTAACAGAGGATATTCGAATGTTAGAGATCACAGTCATATCAACAACAGCTCGCTCTGGACATACGCTACTGATGTAGTGGAATTGAACGATCACACACTACTACTCGTCAGTAGTAATGCAGAGAGATGTAACTAGGGCCTCGAGTAACTAAATGCAAGAGGGAACACTGGAATACAAGCTGGCATGAAATGGTGGTATCTCTATTCTAAACCAATATCATGAATTCTGAGTAGGAAAAGTGTGTATTTTGCATCAGAATACTCCACAAAGAACGAGAATATTTGGCCATTTAAACACATATTCAAAAACGTCAATTGAACAGCCGTGACACAAGTAAAGACCCGTCTAAGCTGGTAAGCCATGCCATCCGATAGTAGGTAGGCATCTTGTCAACTCTCAGACGAACCCATTTTCGGAAATTCTATGTTGCTTTCACTAAGTACTGCAACATCGGTGGTTTCAGCCATTCAAACAAATACATATATAAGTTTTACACGTGCATAGAAAATTCATGCACGATTCAGACAAGAACTGCAAGTTACCCAGTTGAACAACTATACTCCGGAACGATCGAACTGATAATATGGTGAACTGTGACATATGCTATCATATAGAAATATGATCCGCGATGACGTATGTTATTTTAGACTCTCCTCATTTTGTCTGAAAGGTATGCAAACATTCGTTCGCTGCTTACTATATTTAGTTCATTTATGGTCTCAACGGTATATAAAACATAGCCCATCGATACTGGTGTAATACTAACTTTTATATTGAAACGCATCACTTTTTGTTCGGTTTTTGCAAGCGCTACCTCCGTATGACAGAATCTTACAGGTGAAATTATCTGTCGTTTCCATCCGAAGTGAATTCCCAATGGAATAACTGATATAATCAAGTTTCCTACGCTTTCAACTATTCGAACATTTAAAACAGTTCATTCCCTCCTGAAGTTCGAACAAAACAGTCGGAAAACGAAAACTGGTAGATGCAAGCATTTCGTGTTGACTCATCAGTACCAAATTTACAATAACATGAAACGGTTTTTTTATATCGAACAGATAGGGGGGTAGGGTGGATAGTCAATCGGTGGGTTAAGAAAGGTCACTAAGTCCAGGGAAGGGTCAAGTTTACCAGCAACTGTTTCTGAACACACAGGGTCGGATTTAGTCGATTGATTGCGACAGCTTCAGCAAACCGCAAGAATCTTGGATTCGAGTGATGTAATAGGATTCTGAATGCACAACCTGGGTCGATAACGTGCCCAGTGGTCAGGACGTGTCTTGCGACTGCAGATGCTGGTTGCTTGTGTGTTCCAAACCCATTGTCGTTCTTCTGTAATACAGAGTTCTGTACCCACTTAGGCAAATGTTCTTTCATTCTGGAGATCAAGCACCTCTCGGTTCTGCCTATGTAACTTTCTCTGCAGTTACATGCAAATTGGTAGACACAATGTGAAGTGGCACCGACAGGCTGATCTCCTTTGATTGAAGGGACAGGCAGTTTCTGGGTCCGGGCTAGTACACAGAGTTCCGTTGCGTTAAATGTCCGTTTACTTGAATTCACTAGTCGTTGAGTTGTTTGATGCATGTTATAATCACCTTTAAAATGCAGTTCTATATAAACCTTCTTTTTCCTCACTGTGGCCACTTGTTCTGAAGGTGGTTTCGGTCTACTATGCCTATCTATGAACCTTTCCGGATACCCATTAGACTGCAGTGCAGAGGTGATCAGTTCTAATTCCTTTGCAAGACTATCTTGTGTACAGATATATAGGAAATCCACATGGTCCGGTCAATACCTGAACTTTAGTAGCTTCACACCGGTCCATCACAAACGCGCACTGGTAAATACATTATTCACACGAGCAAGACGAATCTGTACACAAGATAGTCTTGCAAAGGAATTAGAACTGATCACCTCTGCACTGCAGTCTAATGGGTATCCGGAAAGGTTCATAGATAGGCATAGTAGACCGAAACCACCTTCAGAACAAGTGGCCACAGTGAGGAAAAAGAAGGTTTATATAGAACTGCATTTTAAAGGTGATTATAACATGCATCAAACAACTCAACGACTAGTGAATTCAAGTAAACGGACATTTAACGCAACGGAACTCTGTGTACTAGCCCGGACCCAGAAACTGCCTGTCCCTTCAATCAAAGGAGATCAGCCTGTCGGTGCCACTTCACATTGTGTCTACCAATTTGCATGTAACTGCAGAGAAAGTTACATAGGCAGAACCGAGAGGTGCTTGATCTCCAGAGTGAAGGAACATTTGCCTAAGTGGGTACAGAACTCTGTATTACAGAAGAACGACAATGGGTTTGGAACACACAAGCAACCAGCATCTGCAGTCGCAAGACACGTCCTGACCACTGGGCACGTTATCGACCCAGGTTGTGCATTCAGAATCCTATTACATCACTCGAATCCAAGATTCTTGCGGTTTGCTGAAGCTGTCGCAATCAATCGACTAAATCCGACCCTGTGTGTTCAGAAACAGTTGCTGGTAAACTTGACCCTTCCCTGGACTTAGTGACCTTTCTTAACCCACCGATTGACTATCCACCCTACCCCCCTATCTGTTCGATATAAAAAAACCGTTTCATGTTATTGTAAATTTGGTACTGATGAGTCAACACGAAATGCTTGCATCTACCAGTTTTCGTTTTCTGACTGTTTTATTCGAACTTTGTTTTTGATTAAGTAATGGTAACTTTCTCAATTTTTGATCAACTGTCTGGTGATAATGATGAAAACATGATTTACTACTGAAAAGCTTGTTTTTATATTGGACAACAGTTGATACATTCTGCGCTTAGATACATACACTCATTCACTCCTATTTTTGTTCACCCGAAGATAGTAGGCTCTCAGTAGCATACATTCGGTTAATTCTACCTCTAAATACCGTAGTCATTAGTGATGATTCAACCATACTTCTTTATGAGTTAAAATCGTAACTTTTTCAAGCTCGCTAGTTGGTTATGATAAACCCACAGACAAATTCGGTTGACAGTTCATGTCTGCTCAAAACGGAAATTTTATATCACTTGATTAGGCATGTCGTCATCTGCATTTTCAAATTACATTGTATAATCATGTTGGCTATTTTTGGAGGGTATGGTGCGCCGGCATGTTTGTAGTCTTTATACCTTTTTCTATCATCTTCTTCACATACTAGACCTGCTTTTGAAAAATCCTTGATTTCAGTAACTCCTCAAATGACTAGTAGTGAAGTTGGTCGGTTGGATAATGAAACTGGTGGCTCACGATTGAGTGGTGGGCTGAATACCTTTTGAAAACACTGGTCTTATCATTTTATCGTGGTTTATGGTCTCATAATATACTACTACTTGATTCAATATAGTTTTTCTAAAGTCTTCGAGCACTAGCTATCCACTTGTGTTGCACCGATAGTTATTTTGCTTCATACTAATCGTTCTGTTCGAGGATCTAAATTTTTTTCCATCTGTTGCAAAGTTTAATTGAGTACACTCACCAAAACAATATAGAACATAAGTAAAAGCTGACTTGCCATTTGTTTTTCCATTTGAAGTGTGGCAACATCGGAAGCACGTTGGTTCAGTTGTGTTTGTAATTGACTTAACTCGGCATCGTGTTTGAAACGGTTGGTTCGTAACTCGCTCAATTCTTCTCGTAATTCTAACAGTTGTGTAGCTTTCTCGTCCAACTCACGTTGTAGTAAATCGATTCGGCTTCGCAGTTCAGAAATCAAGCGCTTTTGTGCCTCTACTTCATCTGTGGTATCCAATCCAGGGCGCTGTTGCAGCTGGCGTAAACTGTGGATCAACATAAGGGTTTACACTAACGTTACAATTTCCACGAAACATTCCTTATACGGCCATAATTGCTTCAAAACAGTTAGTAAGGTTTAAAGATATGTGCAAAATTTAACTACGGATACGAGTGAACAATATAAAAGTCAACTGTAGAGTAACTAATATAGACAACAGTGGCCGACTCCGTGATCCATACATGTGCGCGCAAAAGAGTTTTATGCAAACTGTTCGTCTTCTGCTAATCATGTTAAAGCCATCTGAACTTCCACTGAAATTATACTACTGCCGCAGTTCGGATGACAAGAACTTTTGATAACTTCCCATGTACATCAAGGTTACCATGAACACTGATATGTCCCATCCTTCCTTGTTCTGCTTCCCACATATATATGTTTAAAGTTGTTATACATATATAAGTACTGCGTACCTTTAGACTTGATGAGAACCAATACAACTGGCTGCCTGCATGTGTGATTTTCTACCCCAAAAAATAAGGCCCTCACTAAAACAACCACATAATCTGGTCGCATGATTTTTAACCTCACAGGCAGTAATCACATATCATACGAGAAAAATTCAATATGACAGTTTATTTACGCCGTACCATAGACAAAAGCGAATTAATTTGTTCATGTGTGCACTGGAATAGCAATCATTCTGACGTGGTTAGTTTTGGTATGCACACGGAATTGTTGTGCCAGTTACTTACGCGTTTTGTTTACCCGAATCTATCAAGCTGATAAAATCTTGGAACTGGCTGAAATTGATCAACATTTGAATAATGTTTCACTCGTCAGAAACCATTAATATGCAGAATACGAGACGTCGAGCATAGTGTTTCATTGTATTCTGTATTTTGTAAGCTGACCAATCACACATCATCATCATTTTTTCACATAGCATATGGCAACCATTAAGCAAAATTTTCAGTCTTTTTTATGAGACAACATCTGTTCGTTATAATTAAATAACAGAAAGCCAAATAACACGAGCCATTCGATTACTGTTAACAGTTTACTCATAACTAATATTGACGTGCACACATTCGGCCAGTATCTGGCAATAAACAATACACAAGAATGGAGACATATATGAAAACGGAGATTTTTAGTCATTCATCCTCAGGTGGGCAAAATTACCTAAGTACTTAATAGAGTTAGACCGAAATATCGATCGCATTTGTCAGAGAAACTAGGTCAATGGTAAATCAGCTGGCGGTGGCTTGATTGGTTCATTACGTCAAGCCAATCCGTTGGTGTGACCGCGCAGTTCGACTACCGAGTTGGTGGACTTCTGAACATCACCAATTCGAATGTTAATATATGAACAGTACACGACAAGTTCGGTCGCCCCGTTAGTCAGTTAGGTTTAATTTTGAGTAGGAGACGGAAAGCTAAATGCCCTTCCTGGATCTTCGTTTACACCGACGAATAGACAGTAATGCTCAACTCAGAATTCATCGAAAGAATGCCTGGACAGGTCGGTTCATAACTTTAACAGTTTTGTACTCCTAAAAAAGGAGAAATCTAGTGCGTTGCATGACTGATAAGGCAATTAGAATGCGTTCATCGGATACGGTAGATAGTCAACTTGAACTCATAAAGCACGCACTTCAAGATAACTGCTGCCTCGAAACGATTTATCATTAGAAACATGGTCAGAAAGCCGCTTAAACTTGAGATGCAGGATGCATGAAGAAGCATACGTTTATTCAAATGCCGTTCGAAAACGACAGTGCCACAGCATAGCTAACAAACGGATGTAACCAGGCAGTCAACGGAACATATGTCAACAAGTTTCCATTTCCCAGGTTTTATAACAAAGACAGACTCACAGTTCAGACCTCGTCTATGTGTACCTACTCATTTACCTGTTCTGTTGAGTAGCTTTCTAACCGAATCCCAGAAAAACATCCACGGTGGCTGGAACACGGGGAAACACGATCTGCCAACAGTGCTATCCTCGTTAATCTGGTTGAATGCTTGCACCAGCTGAACAGTGATCAAGTATTCATAAAGATACATCTCTTATGAGGCAACCCATCAGAAGCCGTCCAAGTGAGTACAACTTGCACTCCCAAGACTATCGGAATCAGATTGCTTGGTTCAGTGTTTTGTCATCAGAAATGGTTTGATCAGGTGCTGCGATTACCATGGGCACAAATACACTGGATCGGGGCCAACTTGTGTGGTCACACCAATGGATTAGTATGACGTAATATACTTATTGAGCCGTCGCCAACTGATTAACCAGTGACCTAGTTTCATTGACTTAAGTCCGATCGACATCCCGACCTAACTCTGTTGACTTCTTAGACGATTGTACCGACCGAAAACATGTGCTCGCTTGTATGCCTCAATCCACAAGGAGTTCAAAGGTTGGAGGCAGCCGAAAAGATTTAACTACATCTGAATTTTCGTTTGGTGGTTTAGAAAAATCCGGTACACCTTTTCATTTTTAGAAGGCTAACATCAAATTAATAGCAAACCATGAAAAGTGAACAGAAATTTGGCGGAAGAGAACTGAACAACAGTATATCAAGCTTTCAACAAGCATACTTAAACATACAGCAAACAGCAGTGAACTACCATTCCCGTTGAGCTGCTCAGTTAGTCTTTATTTCTCGGGATGGTATTTGATGAACAAGATAATCAGAAACTTCAACTTGTGTCCTGATTGTTTGTGCAGGGCTTGTGCTTGAACCTTTCTAGTGATGAATTCGTAGTAGTAGACACTGATAGGTTGTTCCGCAAAGGACATATATACCCGGACTCTGGAAAGTGTGTACTACAAATCAGTTGATGCCGTAGGTTAACAACAAAATAGTCGTTTTGTTTAGGCAAAGCGTATGCACTGACTGGTAATGAAGATAATGGTGGATCCTAAATGCTAAGTTCAACTAAACACTGGCTGACCAACAGTATAATGAAAATTGCCTCAATGTAAAGGGATTTTCGCAATTAATTACTGAAAGGAGAATCGTAGCGATCTTCAATTCCTATAGTTCTGCATTCTTAATAACAGCATTGTAGGTTACCAGAAATGGACAGTGAGCAAAAATAGTAAGCATAAAATGAAGGCGCACTTGTGGGTTGAAAATGAGTCAAAAGCAATATAAACCACACAAGCTCGTCAGCTCAGTAAGTTATGCAGGCAGCCTGGACATTGAGACACACTTGAGAGATATACTAGGTTACTGATGAGTAGTCAGGGATTTGGTTAATTTCAAGCTGAACATCACCCACAATTGATGGCAGCTGTCGCATCCCCATAGACTTTCCAGTCGGCCACTTTCGAAAAGCAGAAGCACTAGACTCGGGTTTCGCTCTCATTAGAGCTCGTCAGTAGTGCATATCATCGCCACTGCCGAGACTTGAACCACGGACATGCTGTTCATGAGACAACCGTGTTTACCAATGCGCCATTGACCTCACGTTAGGCACGACCGAATTATCATATGTGAACGCTCAACCACTTTCGCTAGTGAGTAATGATCAGGTTGCCCGATCGTCTCGAAATGGAGACACAGTTACTGTCTGTTAACTTCAGTCGATATACTAGGGTCGTGTGGATCAAAAGTTCCTAGGTCTCGGCAATCACCAAATGTTCACTGCATTTCCCCTCCAAGCAGATAACCACTACGGTCCGATCAAAGGAGATAAATCACTTATCCCTCAGTGTAATTGGATGAGCGCCGGTTGTCTGTAGCAGCGATGTGAAACCTTCAAACCTCTCTGGGACTTATTGCACTTTGTTCTCCTAAACGTAAACAGCACGTAGTATCAATAGGAACTAAGATAACTAGAATCTCAAACATAACAATAATTGAAAGCAGATGTGCGAACCTCGAAACAGCGCTGATGCGATCCAGCTGCTGGCTCCTGTATATTGCAGTGTGGTTGTTTCATACATGATAGACGAAGGCTAGGCTTCTATTCGATACATTTTCCCCTGAGTCTCTATTTTATAATCCTTCTACTGCTGGCCCTCCGAAAATGAAGTGATCCCTCGACTTTTTTCTTCCATACCATTTGAGTGATATTTGGACGTACAAAAGCGATTTCAACCTCCATTATTCTGTAATTGCCTTCAAAATCCTCTGAGATACCTTTTCCATCGCGAACGTGCAAATTCAATGAACATCTGTACTGTTAGAGTAGAATGCAGATGCTGGATAAATGATGCTGGCAATAAACACTAACATATTAGATAGTGAGAACGGTGACAGTCCCCCGATCCGAGATTGTCGTCCCAAAGGCAAAGGGGCATAATGGTGTCTGATCATGAACTGCAGTATTTCGTAGTACGTATCAATTTGTAGTGAACTTTTTCGTCAGGTCATGTTGGTGTGAAAGCTGATTACTTAGTTGAAGTGTTGTTGTCAGGTTGCGAATTCTGCAACACTTATCCAGTTTTATCAGATATACGCTGCCGGTACCTACTCCACGCCGGTCACTTTATGGTTAGTAAATAGCTTGCGCAGCAACGGCCTTCCTATCTGGTTCGTCGGTGTTAATTAACGAGACACAGCTATAGACAACATCAGTGCAAGCTCCCAGGGTGAACTGCTAAGGATAAACGAGTAACACATAGGTTGCTACCAAGCCAAAGTAGATCTCGAGGCTTAAAACCCCGGTACATTTGCTGTTTGTGGTTGATTGTTCTACATTATAGTTAGTTATTACTCATCAATTTCAATCGTTTCGAATTATTCTTAGCTTACTGATGAGTAGTCGGGGATTTGGTTAATTTCAAGTTGAACATCACCCACAATTGATCGCAGCTGTCGCATTCCCATAGACTTTCCAGTCGGCTGTCACTCTGTATCTATTAGACTAATATGGGTTAAAAGCGTAAGCGAACTTCGTCGTATAAGAGAGGTGGGGGTAATAAATCGAAACCAGTACGCTGGACACTGCGTGGATGAGCCCTTCCACAGTACGGACGTATATATGTCAATATGCACACACTACAGAAAAAAACGGTATCATTAAAAGTATTGCCATTATTTGTATATCATCTCACTCCACTGAAACCAAGTTGTCTTCCCCGTATGCGGAAATTGTAATGAAATGCACAGTGAGTGATGAAAGTTCTGGGAAATTCAAATCAAATTGACATACCGTTCAATTTGTTTTTCCTTTTCAATCAGTGACTCGTCCAATCCGGAACGTGTTTCTTCCTGGTTAAGTCTAGTTAGCCTGGCTTTGGATGCAGCCAACTGAGTTTCTTTGTCATTTAACAAATCTTCTAGATTCTCAATCTGAAGAAGAATAACTCATTTATTACAGTGTCTTTCACTTGCTTCTAGTGCTTAGCAATTCATTTGATTTAATAAAATTGCATTTTCGCAATATGCACTTATTGTTTTCAAACTTTTCCTACTTTTTGGACATTGCCTCAGTCCCTTACTTATCACGTGATATATGGTGATCACTAGGAAACCCAAAATCTGCATGAAGGGTAGTCTTTACAATTGATTTCACAAAGCAGTACCTTTTTTGAATAAATTCGAGAACTTGTGTACAACCATCTGGTTCAGAACTGAAGAGTTTATTGCAAACTGAAAACCACGACAATCCGCGCACTTAAACTGCCCGAAAAATGCCACAGTTACATAGTACTGCTAACAGTGTTTCGTGGTTAGAGCTTAACCTACGGAACTCTAGTGTAACGTACTGCTCCAGAATGTCTGGTTTTTAACACGATGTTCTGTGTGTATTGTAAACTTTCGTTAACTACTAATTGCCATCTTCTTTTTGTTTCTGCAAACTCAGGCGGGTCGATGAACTTGGCTAAATCTAAACCTATAAATCGCGGTTAATTTTTTTATCAACTCAGAAATGATAACAATTTGTTTAAACTGGTGGATACATCACTTCCTGTTGACATCAGTGATTTCTTTGAATCGTGCAAAGGCAGAGCTATCATGCTCAGCTGATAATAGGTTTTTTTTTAAATAAATCGTAAACGATATAAACAATTCTGTTATAATTTATCGTAGCGAAGTTTCATTCTACCGTAAACATTAAGCTCGTACATGTATATGAGATTTGACATTTGTCCGTAAATATAAAAGACTTCGCTTGTTTTTAAGACTTGATAGGATAGAAAATGGACCTCTTACATTAGTTTTGTTTTGCAACTATGTTTTCTGTTTCAAATACATAGTTTGTTTAAATGAACCCCATCGATGTTGGGTAAATTGGCTAGTAGGTTTGCCAAATATTATATTTTTTTGATTTTGAACAGGCCTAACAGTAAAAATCGAAATTTCTGACGAAAATTTACCAGTCACGAAAGCAGCAAGGTATGCAGGCAGGAAATTTGTCAGCAAAAATTTGCATACTAGAAAGTATGTTTTTTATAGTACATTGTTTATCGACAGTTCAAACTGAGAGGCCGGCTCAAAGAACAATTTAACATTGATAGTTTTTACGTATTAATTTGAATGTTTTCACTGTCCTTGAAAAATGGGAAGGATGGCTTGTCTGCTGGTTGATTATCTGCTCATACTTAAGTGATTATAGTGAACGATTTATTGCCTCAACATTATTCTGATATGAAGCATCTTTCAGTACACTATCAAGTTTGTAGTGAGATGTTGAAACATTCAATCACATTAACCTGGCGACTGGAAATGGACTGCGATGGTGTAACTTCATGACCTGAACGACATGCGGCCAGACTAGTCAAAAACGTATACCAGTCAAATCAAACGATAGATCTCATTAACCATGAAATTGAATTAACGGTGAGCGGAAGGACTCAACTATTGTTAGTGTGGTAAAGTATGGTAATTAGTTGTTAACTGGCAATCATACAGTCATCAGAAATATTGTGGTTGTAATGTAATGCCAATTCGAGTGGTAGATTTTCAGTTGCAACTGTGTTCACTGTTTCTTGTTCATATAAGACTACATTAGTTGATTTGTTCTAAGTACACGTGTTTAAACGTAGAATATGGTGTGAACCTATTATCACTATACTTCTGTTAGCAATTATTCAATTTCTATGCACGCGCACACATTTCAAAAATCATAAACAAGTGGTGTAATCCTTAAAATGCTGTTTGTTGGTAACAGTACAAAGATGCCAGAGGTACTCCAGTATTTTGTGTAATATAACATACGTGAATATTTCACGCCTGATGTCCACGAAACGCCCATGAACAATTGTAGCAGGACAATTGACTCAGCTACCGTAGAATATTATTTGATTATAAAATTGTGAGTTAGTTAACTGTGAGCTAGTTGACTGAAATTCATCTTTCGTTCTCCGACAGACAAGGTTGTTCGGCCCACTTCGGAAGGAAACCACTGACTTACGTTCTGTCCTGATTAGAACCCATTCGTAACGTACCATTCCGCCTTTTTAAAAAGTTAGGCCACTATTAACGTGCTTACGGAATAAGTGGGCGGACCACTACGCAGTCAGCTCTGCACAGAACACACCTTCATCTCTCCAGGAGAAGCCAGTCTGATTGTTAATCCCAAGTGATTTTGATTGCAAGGTTAATTATGCAAATCTGGCGGTTCCAATAGGGCTGGCGCCACCGTCGAAAAGATAATATACACCTCTGATTAGCCATAACGAGAATTATTGGATGTCGATGCTATTTACCTTATAACAATCAAAACCCTGTTCTGCTCATCAAAGTACGCCAGCTTCGCGGCTATATTTATTCACCGCAAACAGTATCACTGATGACTAAAGAGAAACGTTGGGTGTACTTCACGTTCCATCTTCCAATTTCCGACCACTTTTTCTTTTCAAGTTCATTTGTAAGCAAACAACAAGAACAGATTACGAAACAGCAACTGCTAATTTATTTCGTTCACAACTGTCGTATACATTTTACATCAATATAACGGTTATGTAGCTTTCAGTAATAAAGCATTTCAAATATTATTCGCAATAAAATTCATTTTACAATTTTGTTCGCACAAGTTATGGGAATGGTTTTAAATAAGTAATATACTACAGACCCGTGCGCAAAGAAGAACAAAATTCTGTTTAGGTTAGATGCGGTTTAGAACAAAATTTGAAATCACACTAGAAATGTGGACGCAGAAAACCGGTGGAAGAGAGTAGTTCAACTACTACTTAAGGAATGACCTTTTGAGCATTCGATTATTTTTCGTCAAAACGCAACCCTTGTTATTTTCGGTAAATATTGTGAAACCTTCATTCCCTGTTACGAAACCTCATGGTAAGCATTGACATAAACATTTTGCATAATCAAATATGCTCACTAAAATAATTGTCTAACTTTAGAAAAGGAATTATTCTATCACATAATTCCATGGATTGAAACATAGAACAAATAGAATCGTTAACCGGAGCATACCTTCCGTTGTGTTAGTGACAGTTTACGATCTTTGATATTCAACTGGTCTTTTGCTTCAGCCAATTCAGTCTCCAGTTGTCGTTTTGTAGCCTGAATAGCGGTCAGTTGCTTTGTTTTCTTTTCCAATTGCGATTCTTTCTCTTTCGATCGCTTTCGAAAGTCCTCCGTCTATAAACACAAAGGATTCTCACAGTTTTGGATTGCAAATTTAAACAGCCTAGCGAAGTAACCAACTGCTTACTCAAAAACACTGAAATGCATTGAGTATAGTTCCGATTACTACATTTAGAAATATGCACTACGTATGAGAACTATTACTTCTACTCTAGGTGATGAGGTTTGGTTGCCCTAAAACATGACAATCACTTCTAATTTTATCATTTACTCATTAAAGTTTTGATAATTCATTCCTTGGAAAAATCAGTTACTTGATGAAATTATTCAATGTGGTTTCACGTCTGGTTCTAATTAACGCTTGAGCAAGTTTTCATGGCGCCTTAAAATATGTTGCTGTTTATGTTTCGAGCTGATGTACACCTACCGGTCCTGCGTTGATCTTGTTTTTCAGGTCCTGCTGGTTAAGAACAATAAATTAACTAGAAATGAGGTGAGTGGATTGAAGAAACCAACACTTTTATTCGAAGATTATTCTCCCTCACATTTATAAGACACCGTAGATTAAGCTGGGCCAGAAGTAGGCCGGTGGACGCCAAAGCGTGTTGTTCACTTAGTATTTGGTGGGCATTGATAAGCATGGATACTGAAGAACAACAGGGGATTTCGGTTTTCATGTGCACTGGGAATCACCCACAGTTGACCGCAGCTGTAGCACTCCAATAGACTTTCCAGTCGATCCCTTTCGAACGGCAGAAGCATTAGATTCTAGTTTCGCTTTTGTAAGAGCTGGTCAGTATTTCATATCCTTGCTACGACTGGAACTAACACTATAGCCTATGTGAGGTCAACGGCACAGTGGTCCACACGGTTGCCTTATAAAGGCGTGACTGCAGTGCTAATTCCCTGCCGTAGCAAGGATATGCACTACTGACTAGCTCAAACAAAAGCGAAACTCGAATCTAATGCTTCTGCCGAACGAAAGGGGCCGACTGTAAACTCTATGAGAGTGCTACAGCTGTGGTCAATTGTTGGTGAGTTACAACTTATAAGTTTGGATACACAACAGAACATCACACACCTAATCAAACGTAATCAGGTGGGAAGCAGGTTTGAGACGTTGTAAAAAAACAATCCTTTAAAGTTGCGTCTTATATTGAACTAGGTCTTTTTCCATAGGTGGGATTTTTGTTAACTTATCTGTAGCTTGCCGTCAAACTTTAGGCTAAGAGAAACTTTGTTAAATAGTTTAGTCTTAGGTAAGATTTTAGGTTGATCAAAATGTTGCTTCTATGAAAATTTATATCAATGACTTCAAAGCATTACCACCATGAAAATCAATGAAGCTACTTGATATTGTTTTGAGACGAATGGTTTCAGTAGGAAAAGTGATGAACTAGTAAAATAATTGTAAAATCTGTTCAAAGACAGGCTTTTTGAGATACGGTATAGCCAAGAAAAATACATCTTATGCAAACTAATTTGAATACATTTGTTCACAAGCAAATATTTCTAATTACAACACCTTTAAATAAGTCTGTAATTCAGTGCCACATTAGATCCACGAATTCAAGGTCTATCAAATGTTGATTAACTACTGCCCTCAAATGACGATAGCCTTCGGACAGTGCCGTTAGGCTGTACACGCTATTATCATGTCATACTTACTGCTTGATAGCGGCATTTTTAGCAGTTGAAATTGTACATGAACATGTACATGAAAAACACACTTAGTAGCTTCTGAGTCAACAAAGCTTTCCACCCAGAATACTGGATATTTACTGAACCATACTTTACAGTTTGCATGCTGTCGTTCAGAATGTGGATATGACACCAGTAATAAGATAATCTTTCCTTAAGATTCACTGCGAGGTTGAAATTACATGAGCACGGCATAAACGACGCTTTCAAATGGACATACATGCTTGTTAATTCGTACATTTGACGCTTAACACGAGAAGTTTGATCCCTCTAACTTTACAATAGAACCAACTTCCCAGATGCAAAAAGATTGCGAATGTAGTCAAATTTTCACGTTGTAAACACCGTCGATCTGTAGCAAATGCATTATGGATAATGAACTGGCCAATATATACACTGGTTCGTGCTTTGAATTAAACGAAAGAAGGGCTATTTACCATCCGAGAACAACCGCATACCAAAAATGAATCATACAATAAATGTGAGACTGATCTAAATCGTAAAATTCTCAATGCAACAACAGTGAAACAGAAGGGAGACTTAGACTAATTTAACAATCACCACGTTACTGAAGCCATTATGCTTAATAACGTCATTTAGTTGTAAACTTTGGAAAGTGGCAATACAGAAATCAAATACTTTTCAATTAGCTGTTCATCATACTTAACCTTAAGCTGTTGAAGTAATTAACTTTTCCCGGGAAATTGACTTTTTTCCTTCGTCCCTGAGCACATATAGAAATGACAGTGGCTTAATAGAGCTATAATTTAGTCAAAGTAGCATTTTAAAGCCGCAGTTGACATTCATTGGGTGGCAAACGTTTACGTTAAACGCACGTCGGCGGTTAGCATAGATATTTTGTGTTCTCTTGTTTTCACTTGTTCTTTGAGCACGTTGATATGATGTGTTTGATCCTGTTGTTGTTTGTCAATCATTTCAAGACGAGACTGAAGAGTATAGATTTCGCAGTCACGTTTAGAGATTTCTCCGTTAAGCATTTCGACCTGCAGTTAAGATCAAAAGAAGTTTGTATAAATGTTACGACGGATGAATTTAGCCAGTATTTTTGAGAAGTAACACGAAGTTATGAACAACTTCTAACATCAAATGGCCTTTTCAACAGCACTGTTAAAGACTTTCCAGATAACTTAGTCGTCAGTTTGTTTGAAGTGACTGGCAGATTCTTACAATCATTAAGGAGTGTGACATTTATCAAAACTGAGAGGAGGATGTGTTTGATGATAATGACCACCCCGAGTATACATAAAACGAGTTTTGGAAATTTTGGGTTGCCATATCCGGGGTGCGTGTGAATGGCGTGAACTGACGCAATTCATTCTGGCGTTCTGGAAAATAACCGTGTATAAAGCACCAGCACATTGCAACTGCATGCATTCTGATTCTCCCAGACTACATAGACAGTAACACTGAAATATTGTTCTAGGCCTCAGTTAAGCTTGAAAGGAACCGTACTCGCTCATAGATGTTAGTAAATCTAGCCTTCAGGTACCTGCTGTTTCACTTGACTGTGTACAAATATTACACTGGAATATTTGTACAAACGGGTTTGGTAGTGTTCACTAGGTTTCATCTGAAATCTTTGTCCCAAGCAGAAAGGGTCAGGCTACATTTGCGAAAACAACCGAAAGGATAATTTCCGCCGTTCACTGACGATACCGTATCTATGCTGCTCATTGTGACTACTGGATTTTGCCTCTTCTTCGACAGATATGATGGCAATGCCCCTCTGGTGGAGGACTCTGCAAACTAATTAGTCATCAGCTTTTCTGAAAGTGGAAAAACTGTTGCTGCTTCGAAAACATCATTAGCAAAACCTATCGTCCTTTGTTAACAAGAAAAAAGATACCACATCAGTTCATTCCGAGTGGACGAGTCGATTTAAAATGAGTTGCTAACTGAACTAATTTAATATGTGGTGCATAGAAACCTCAAATCATATGTTGAGCTAAAAAGCTGAGAAAAGTTCTGAAAGCCCTGATTTTCAGGATTTATGACGTAACATTTGAAGCTAGAAAGATGCAAAACTGAAAACAATAAGTCTGTTTCATAGCAAAAGACTTGTCATAGTATAGTGACAAATATTCCGTAAACCAGATCACTATTTCCAGAATTCAAGTGAAGATTAACGTTGCAAACGGAATAGTGATATCAAGTCTCCTTTAACCAAAGTGAGTAGATGTCAAGATAAATCTGAAGTAAAGCACAGTTCAAAATTTTAATTCAGAGCAAACTTTACCGATACGATTTTATCCTTTCAAGATGCTACCCACTCTTCGACACTGACTTTGGTGAACTAAATGTGACTAATTGTCCACACTAGCTTACTTATGATAGAACTCAAGCAGAATAATGTTTGTCTGGTCCTGGTTTGTTCATTAATTAACTAAAATTCGTTTCCTAGTCCGTAGACGTACTATGGTCTCATGATACTACTTTTAGCAAACAATCATCCATTACTTTGAGTTTTCCCCAGTTAATCACGTTTTGAGCAAATTATTTTAGCTTAGTTTTTATTGATCCAAACCCCTTTCTATACTAACTTGAATAAGTGGCATGGTTTGTTATGTTGTACATCTTTCAGAATAATTTCACTACGTTCTTTAAAATGCATACTATGGAAGTGAAAACTAAGGATAGGGTTTTAATCGTGACTTATGGATATTGTCCTCTTCACTCAAAAAGTGTTCCTAATCTTGTAATTGGGCGTAGTTGCTGTTGTGCAACGGGATTTTTACAAGACAGAAATTGTCAGATATTCTGACATTTCATTAGAACGTCCACATCGGAGACTCTCTGTTTCATTTATTCAGCTTAACATGTACCAGCGGCTGAATGAGTGCACTTCCAGTTAGAAATGAGTAACGAAGAGTCAACTGCATTATAGAGTGGAGTGCCGAGTAGATGTTAGCTATTTGGACAGTCAGTAGTCGTCGATACGAGATACTGACGTTTCTTCGTACACCGTAACCAATATCTCTTACATGGCGCAAGGTATGTAGCAAAAACTTACTTATCCTTTAACGCCCTGACAAGATAATCTCCATGACTGAGCACTCGTTGAATATTATCTTCTTTTCGGTCTTAAGGTATGCGTCCTAAAATCTGGAACTTCTTCAGTTTGCTAAGAAATCGTGCAACATATCACTGAGCGATTAACCGTCGAATTTCTCAATAAGTTTCTACCATTATATTGGCTTATAATACACGTTAATCAAATATCTTCTTGTAAGTATCACAATTACCTTGGCCTTTAACAATCTTTCGTTACTCCGAAAAGTCTGTAGCGTTTTGTCCAAGTCATCAATACCACTGCTGGTTGAAGTGGTCGGGGTGATGAGCCCATCGTCGCGAAGTCGCGTGATTTCATCCTCCAGCAAACGGATTTCATTCTCTAATGTCATTATTTTTGACTCCTATAAAGACAAATAAAATACATGCAAAACATAAAGCTTCTGCAAGCAAATTACAGTCTGTTTTCTTACAGGATGCTTGTGGATGAAATATTTTAGGTTTGGACAATTCTGAAGTCAGCGTCTTAAGAACGTGACACAATATGCATTTTCACATTACTTAACTCAAGTTCACCAGGGGAACACGTTGCTTCAGACTTCTTATCATCGTTTGTTTCAAAGATAAAGCGTAACAAGTAACGTTTTCAAGCATTCACTATCGTACACTGGCATCAACAGCGTCACGGTGCATGTCCCGAAGCTAGTCAAAAACAGGTTACGCAAACTCTTGGTGTCAGAGTCAGGCAAAGAAACCATGACTTTACAGCTTCCACTACAGGTCAACTTTTAATAACGCATTCTTTACTCAATGTCGAACAGCTGATCACTGTTTTCTGTTGTTATCACAATGTTCAGCCGTGTGTTGTAGGTGTCGACGTCCTGTTGCTACCAGGATTATAATATTGACTGTGAACTTTGACCTTTGCTGTTCAGTTTGCCTGTACCGTTCAATATATACATAGTGTGTTATGTGCGTTTGTACACATACAACGAAAAGTTGAGTGAACAAAATGTGTACGCCATTAGTTTATCATCTTCTTTATTAAAATCAACAACAACAAAATTGATTTCGTTTTCAAAATACATTTTTCTACTTACTAACATACTGTTGTTCTGAGTGAAGAGTTCCCAATGTGTTGAAAATCATTACGGAGATAAAAATGATTGCCGTCGAAATGAAACATAATTCCACTCTATAACGACCACTAATGAAGTACATAAAAGTTGCTCTTCCAGTCCAGCAAACGGATTACAGATGCTAGTGTGTTTGATGCAACATTGCAGTAATGCATTGGCTGAATCCAATCAACTCACTGCCTACTAGGTTAAAGCCAGAAATTGTGAGTGAATTATTTTTGGAATAACTTTCTTCAAAAGTGAGTGAGGAGTCGGCTCGATAGAGGTGATTATACGTTGAATTAAAATGTAGTCACTCAAAGAATAGCAAGAACAAACGATGCTTGCTTATTGTTTATGGATTCTTCAAATAGATTCTTACCTTGACAGTGGTTCCAGAGTGTGATTCTCTTCAGATTGCAATGCATAAATTAGTCATATACACCGTAAAGTTGAAGTGGTATTGCACAAAAAATATGTACCTTTATCATACGAACATATTTTTACTGTATCACTTCTGATTGTACGTACTTAGCAGAACTGCAACGGTCGCCATAGTTTTGCTGGCCCAAAGTACAACTTACTTTCAGCAGAAGAATATAAGGGCCAGTGCGTTGTACGACGACGACAGCAACATGGTTTGATCAATTTAGGTAATACATATATTATTCTAGTGGACGTCTTGGACTTTATTAAATTCAGTCTAAAGCAATATAACTTTTACCTTGTCTTCTGAACATACAAATCTATTCATTTGTTGCTGTGCTGCTGGATCTGTTCCGAGGAGTATTCAGCGGAAAGATAACTGAAACAACTGGTGTAACCAGTTTGCAAACTTTATCACAGGGGCGGAAATAATAGTCATGCAAACTGCTCAACCGATAAAGTAAAAAGAGAAAATAGACGAGAAACAACTTCTCCAACTAGCCGTCACTTTTTATTGATTTACTTAAACCTTATAGAAGGATGCTGTAGCTCGACCACTGTCCACTGTAACAGTGTAAATGCATAGCCTAGAAAATTGCTAAAAATGATGTATACTGATGAAAAGAAAGCTATTTGTACGAATTAGAATTGGTTTGAATGCATGTGTGCTATCAGCTGCTGAAATATTGCAAGTTTGGGTAGCGTTTCTAGCTGTCTGAGTGAACACGGGATCCCAGGTGGGTAGACGACACCTACCCATTTTGTTAAAAGTAATAGTCAGGGTCTATATTTTTTGTGAAAACACTGTGACCTGACCACCACGTAGTTTTACTGAACTGTTGGTGGCCTCAGTACGAAATTTCCGGTGCAGTAAAACTTAGCTGGAATGCGGAGCACGTGATCAAACCATTGCAAGCCGTCAGTTTCGTTTATATTATTCTTGTAAACCTACTAAGCACAGCAAGTTTTGAATAACTTATGCAGCGGTAAGAAAAGTAGAATACTGTGGCACTGACTAGTGATATAGAATTTGGCTGGCTTCAAGGTGAACATTATTTACAAGTGGCCGCATCCCTTGCATCCAGGCAGAATGTCCAGTCAGTCTCCTTCGAAGAAAAACAATAGATTCCAGTTTCGCTGTCGTTAAGGCTGGAAGCAGTAAAATATATCTTTGACACAGTATCAAACGTAATCATTTCAAATCGGAACTGATGACCACGCATGTTGAAACGTTCCCAAGAAGATTCACTGGGTTGTCAGCCAACCTTTTTGTGTTAACCTACCGCAGCATTACCTTCACACTGAGAAGTACAGTTTCTACTTGTTATTCACACAGTGCCTTGGAACTATTCACCTGGCTTGCACAACCTGACACTTTCCTGAAGGCATTCCTAAAGCCCACCCATCCACCTTGGATTAGTAATATATTCACCAAATCAGTCATCAACTCAAATTCTGATTCGAATCATAGCATTAACTCAGTCAATTTGTTTTATCCGATTCACTTAGCCGAATGCAGTGAGGCGTAAACTATAAGATATGAAATATTAGTTTCCGTTATGACGATTGGAATTTTGCAGTGGAACGCATTTGAGTGTGTAGAAATGTTTCGATCTCGCGGTAACCATGACCATCCACTCATTGTGTCACCGATCAAACTTCCATTGTTTGACTATGGTCATAAATGTAAAGGACTATTTTTCCTCCTGAATAAACTATATAATTGCTCTAGATTGATTTGCACATCCCATTCACTACCCATAAACGCTATTTACATGTACTGGTGCTGGACAACTGAAATAAGCCTGTTCACTAAGCTGGTTTTCTTAAATTTTGTTTTCTTGAAAAAGTTATCTTTATTGGGAGAGTGCAGGAAAAGAAATTGAGCTTATGCTGAAAACACGAAGTAGAAATTTCCAAGTCGTTTCAGGATCACAGCGACAAAATAACAAAAATGTTCGTAGGATTTAGTCTCGAAAACGGTTATTCGTGAAAAGCACACTTCAAGCTAGGATCTGCCCAGTGAGGTCAACATTTAGTCCACATCAACGATAAATCTCAAGATATACGACCGTATTTTGTTTTTACGTAAAAATTATCCGCTGATCACGTACTACCAGTTTCATTTTTTGCATTAAGCTATACATTTAGCCAGCTTATCTGGAATGAAAATATTGTTGCTGCAAATCGTTGATCCAGAATTCAGCGCTCACATGTCAAACGCTGTTAAACATGTCAGAATTTCTCACATCAACTTTTCAGTATATATATGATAATGTTATGTTAACCGGTCAAAACGAATTATTACTATAATTAGTGCACTCAGAAATTTAGAAAGTGCGTACGTTTGTAATTACTGCTGTTAACTAATCCAGCGCTGGTTGTGTCCATCAGAAGTAAGCAACTTTGGAACTTTTATGTGAGTGTACATGGGTTTGTTTATCTCTGTACAGTAGATTCAGAAGTGGCTTAGCTTGTCATGGCCTCTCAAAATATTAGCATGTATGTCAGCATACAACACTGTTGTCAGGCCACGCCGTCCTGTTTTTGCACAGGATAAACAATCTGAGCTATGCCTGTATCAGTTAGGTACATACTGAACAATATGGTATCCAGCTGAATGTATTCACTAGCCGCATTTTAACATTACATTAATGAAAATGGACTAAATCAATAACGTTCTATATCGTTCGTTTTCCAAACTAACTGATTCGTGACTGGGTGATGTTCCATGTACACACGAGCGTTAATATGGCAAGTTCACAACAAACGCGGAATTATGTGTTATAGTTAGTCATCGTTCCTACAACATTATCGCACGTTTTCTGGTATCACTGACTAACATTTGTAACCCGCTTTTCATAATATATAGCACTTCAAACGGCGGTTATAGTAGAGTCATTTATTTTGGAGGTGGCCTGTAACTAAATTGTACTTATCTTAATGAACCGGCAATTGCCATTATCACATTTGCTATTACCCACCGTGCACTGCTGTTATATAGGAGTGAGTGCAATTCCACGGAAACAGTTAGCTTTCATTATGCATAACAGATTAGACAGCAAGTGTGTGTCTTTCGTCGGCCAAATGTATCCATAAAATATGCAAAACAGCAGATTCTCCAATTTTCATTGAATTCTCATCACTCGGGTATTAAATAAAAAAAGGTTAAGCACTCCACAGTTCTTTGATAGTCCCCCAATCAGTTTTGATGCTATTGTAGTCAGCCGTGTATGAAATATCGTGTCTAATCTTCGAAAGCCATAACAGGTATTGGTACTAGTTTGAAAGCTGTTCGTTGGTATCTTTCACCGATCAGTCATTTAGACGGTAGACAAAAAGGAATAGATGAACTTACTTGAAAATAAAGAAAATAAAATGCAAGCGTTACACATGTCCTGCTTGGCCGGCACAAACTATGCACCGGTGACTGCAAAATTTTATACGTAAATGCGTGTTTGCAAACAGTTCTTGTAATTTCGAATCGAATTTTAACTCCGTTAGCAATGTGCGATGCTCCAATTTTTTCACATTCACCAAACTGACTGAGCTGTATGCTGTCCTTTCGGAAATACGTTGCATAAGATGAGTTGACAGAATCATAGTGTGTTCGATAGTCAAAATTCATCGGAAGTATACCACGTTTTATACAGTTGACCCCGCGCACTCGGTACGCATGCTAGGCCGACCCGATCACACATCCTACTGCAAAAACATTAGATGATGAGATTTATACTTAATTATCCACTTTTCTACTAGCATCCTCAACATTTATACTAATTTGTACATCCTATCGAGACTAAGCTAAACTCCACAATAAACTCACAAATGAGCTACTAACTGGAAACTTTTATTAACGTATACTTTTGCATACAATCCAACTTTACAACGTGAGTTGTTGGAATAAAATATTCAAAAACCCACCTTAGTATCAACCACCGTCTGAAGTGTTTGCGTCTGCCGTGTTTCCTGCAGCAGAGAATCATTCTCTTCTTTGATTTTCTGATGGTCTTGGAGTAATAAGTTGAAATCCTGACGAAAATCAAAGTACATTTTGTCTGTAGCTACTCTGTCTATATGTGACGTGCTTGCGTGCACGTAAAGGCAAACAACAACATTACCTATTGGTCAAAGTAGTCAAATACACCTTTGATAATTTGAAACAAATGATAGTTTAACGTATGTGTAAGTAATGTTACAACAAAATGTCACTGATAAATGAAAGTAAAGTAGGTTTACATCAGTTTAAAAATTAAAAACAATTAATCGCTTTACTAAAACACAACACGCATCACTTTATTACATAATCGAAAAACAAACAATTTTAACTCAAACACATTTTTCTAATAAAACATTTCCACATGAATGGAAGTTTATCATGTAAACATTTTGTGACAACATCGTAGAATGTTGTATGCAATAAATACTTTGCATTTAAGGGGAGAATATTGAGATTTATTTTCCAATTTAAGAACATTACGTCAGGTTGAGGAAATGAAAATAATTAATAACAACAACAAATTTTAAAAAATAAATGGTTGTAATATTTAGCTCGGGCACTCTTAAAACTATCCAGAATGATAAAAAGCAAGTTTTCTATCAAAGTGCCGTTACTGATTTTGTTAAGCCCTTCCAATAATTATTGAATTGTGAATTTTAATGAAAAGGCTAGTAAAAACTCCTTGCAAGCTTTCATAAACCATCGTTAGTAAAGGTTATCCAGGTTTTCCAGAACGTTTCAGCTGACATGTTTATTTTAGCAACTTGTATCGTACGGTAAAAACATTCGTTTCAAAATAATGGAAAACACCCACGCTTGATCGCCTTCCACACAACTGAACGTTTGTATATGATCAATAGATCATGCCTACTATGATGTTGCCTACGTTGTGGTTAACACTCTAGTCTCACAAGCCAGAGGATGGTAGTGCAAATTCCTGCTCGGATGGAGAAATGCAGTGTTGTTGAGCACTCATGAGAGTGAAAATCTAGTCTGACGTTTTGTTCCTAAGCTTAACAGCTTATCCAAATCTAAAGGCTGCATAAAGTATGGATCGTTTCGAACCTGAAATATTTTGTATCGTCAAACTCTTATTAAACACGGATATGGAGTTTCAGGTGAAGGTTTCCGCCTGCTGCAAAATTTAATGGTAATACTGACTACTGTTTTCGTAAACTTTTGTAATCCAGAGACGAATACACATTTCACGGTGAAGTTAAAGAAAGAATCTGTTTTTTTAAAATGTTATAGCATATTATCTCAGGAAGCTTAATGTTCTGTGAATCGTTAAATGCATTGAAGATCTTAATCGCCAAGATAATGGAAATAGTCGTGGATCTTGCAGCTCACCTGAAGGATTTGTGTTCAAAAATGTGTCCAGTGTGATTAGGAAATATCATCAAAGAAGTTACTGCGATAAATCCATAACTTAAGTTTATTGTGAATTCCTCAGGAAGAAAAGAATGAGACATATTTTACGTCGCCCTTTATAACATACTGCATGCTGACAGTTGCGTTCAGATTACAACATGCTAGTCCTGGGAATCTACCACGTCATGATGCCATAAATTCTACAATGATGGCATGCTTGTTGTGTGATCAGACCCCTAGATTCTTAGCCGAGTTCAGATGAAAAATGTGTTTATGAGATCCATACATGCAATTCTTGTTAAAAATAATATAGTAATTATATTTCGGGTTATGTTGCTTGAAACCCGCATATGTAAAGTAGACAACAGTAGACCGGTATGGAGATGGCCGGTTCCACGAGATGTTCCTCGTGACAAAAGTATATTTGGTCCCCTAAAGTCTCTTTAGGAGAGAGCGGTATTTTCTTTGATATAATGAAGGTTGTTGTCGGAAAAATCTCATTTGGGTGAACAAACAAAACAGATCTATATGTTATAACAAAAGGTTCAGGGTTAAATACAAGTCAGTTTCCCATCCTATCACGTTTACTCATTAAAGTCATCGAGAACAGGCCATACCCACAAAAAGTCATAGATGACTGATCCATGCAAAGTGTTGGTGGGCTTGTTGACTTTCACTATTTAGAATGATTTTCTGCCGGACATCTTTCAGCTGCGTTTGATTAAGTATGCGATGCAATGAAGACAATGTGCCCCAGTCCTGAGAGTTCACGCCGGTAAGTGGAGAGGTTGCTGAAACTGACAGATGATACTTGACCTAACAGTAAAAGAGACTCATCCGGTCAAATTACCCGAATTATTCGTGGGCACGGATTCTCTGTGTTAGAAGCATGGGTGTATATTTTTTTAACTGAGGAGTTCACTGGCTAGTTGTGTGTGTATAATTGATAAATTACATGCGGATCGCCTTCACACCAGTTCTCAGCTTAGATTGCCTAGATAGATCAAAAAACACATAGGGTGCAATTTGACTGTTGTGAACTAAATAAAAACGAAATATGTGCAGGTATATCAAGCAAAAATGATATGGAACGGCAAACTCAAGAAATGGATAGAACATACGGCAAGTGGTGTTTTTTCTTGAGAAGATTTGATTGCAATGGTGCTTTCACTTCCGGACCATTGGGCTATTTTATGACGAAATTCTACTTGAGTGTAACCAAGCAGTATATCATTAGGGTATTCCTTGAATTTTCTCAGTTTTTCATATCATTTTCAAATGCGTCAGAGCATATTTTCAACCTGCTCATCTATGCATCATACTGTCCACAAATTTGAGTAAGCAGTTGATATATATACATTCCCATAACTACATTTCTCACACATTGTTCGGCTGTATTTCGCAATATATACCATGATCAAACAACGACTTTTTGTGAAGCTTCATTTATTTCTCCACCTTCCTAAACAATTATATTGAGTTACTCCACAAATAAAACAGATTACATGGACACAAATTTTGTATGGATTTGCCATGTTTCACTTCAATTAAGAGTCTCGGAAATTTCCCTAGTAAAATCAGAATACACTGGGCAAATGATGAATTGCTTCCTAGAGTCCTATAAAAGTATGTAAGAATATATGTAGCTGTACAGCAAATGACTGGCAGAAGAACGAAACGAAATGAGCTGTAGCTACCTCTCACCCAAGACGTTTTCCTTGAAGAAACGTAGCAACCTGAACCACTGTTAATATCACATTTATTCTATATGTAATAGATAAACTGGGTTTAGAATGTATCAGGCCTTAGCAACAACCGGGCCATGTTACATAATTTTGTCATCAAAAGATTTCCACTTAAGCATAAATGGTACCTCCTGTTAACATTGTCTTTTATTACAGATGACGTGCTTTGAGCTATAAAACTCTAATTCTTATATTGCACCTTTCAGTAAGTTTACTACTGTCATTCACTGAAACACAGAAAAGCTTGTCGGATGACTACACAAACTTCATAGTAGTTATTGCAAACTCTCATTGGTTGTATACTCTAAATTTTGTGGCACTTCGAAAAAAGGTCGTTCTAAGTTGATTGTAGCTGACATTTCTGGTGTGAAAATGTTTGCTTCCAAAGGGTGCTGAGTTATTTGATTGAATTGGCTGAGTTTTCAGAATCATTCGTCTAAAATTACATTAACTCGTTTTGACAGCAACTTTAAGCACTACTGATAATATGGGTTTAATGTAGGTTTTGGAAAAAATATAGTAATGATACCTGCCTCTAACATTTAGGGTATTGACGAGGTGCACAGTTTGTCCTGTTCTACGTCGACACTGTCAAACCTACAACATTCACATCATGTAATCATTTTTTGTTATTCAAGTTTCGTTTTAATTTTTCCCCTTTCGTTATGGTTTCACATTAAATCCGGCAAAGTCTTCAAGTCTGTTGCTTTAAACAACATTCCAGTGTACCACATCTCCCGAATTTAAAATTCAACTAAGTTGTTCTCGGTAGAAAACTGGTTATAAATACGTTCATCAAGAACAGGTGTGACTTTTGGGTACACTAATACAAAATGAGGTGTATATCGTTAGTGCTCTGTAAGAAACCTACGGCCTCAGAGTCGTCATACTCAATCTGCTTTCGCCATCGTTTAATAACGGTTTATAATAGCGAATAAGAATTTCCAGTGGACTTGTTTGCTGATTTCTAAGCGTTCGCATTTCACTCCAGTTTGGGCCACTGGATTGTTGATTCAATTTGATAGGATAGATGCCGTGTTTGCTTCCGTTTGATTGGCCAACGTAAAGATTATTCACAAGTGAATGTGGCCCAAAGATTCAATATCAATATTCCATGGTATCTGAGATATGATCGTTGGAGCCGTGTTCAACCCGGTTGTTCCGTGTTGGCAAGGAGAGAGTTCAACTCCCTGTTGTCTGACGGGTGTGCACCAGTTTAAATAAAAGATCTCTTAGATCTTCTGTTTCCAACTGAAACAAGTTACCTGAAAAATCTAAAAACTTACAAATCTTACTAGCGAATATAAGTGACGTTCACTTCATGTTCACAAAATCCCAGATTGTTCGGTAGTAGCGTGAAGTAAAGATTAGCAGGTCCATTCAAATCGGAAATTTCAACTTGATTATTGAAAATTTATCTCAGAGCTATTGCTTAATTTTAACAGGTAGTAAATGTGCTATTGCTTAATTTTAACAGGTAGTAAATGTGCCTTTCATCATGGCAATCAGATAGCTAGCATATTGGTCAAAAGAGGCAGAGGTCGAATTGTTTCTTTGGGACACAACGCCCTTGCCTAATGTTAGTTCTTCATGGTTGTTAAACGCGTGAGTGTAAGGGGATTTAAATCTCGCCGGCATCAAATGTAGGCGATGCTGATGAGAGCTTGAAAAATGTGAAGTTCATGTCATGTGGTTCTTCTCAAAAATATCAGCCGAGTATGTTTATTTGAATATGTTAGTTACAAGTAAATGAAAGTGAAGTACAGGGTATCGTTGAAAATTATGTGTCCTTCATGTTGAAAACAGATAGCTGAACCTAACTGCTTCCATCGGATTTCATTAAGCACATATTTGACATTAATCTTTCAAATTACTCATAGAAAATTTGCGACAGCAAATTAAAATCGTACATTCTAGGTGAACGTTATTAAGTTTAATAAAGCTTTTACTGCCACTAGGAAACAACAAATACGATCAGTCAGTTTTTGAATTTTAGGCCAGTAAACCATTCAGCTGTGTTTAAGAATGGTTTGCTATCTACGTTGACAAAAGTAAGATGCCATATGATGATTACACTATCAGTCCCATTATTTCATTATTCGTGAAGTTCCAGCCCAAGGCCATCAATTTAATGAATTCAGCAGGACCCTGCCATTGCCTACATACATATTTATCTGTAAACCTAATAACACAGAGACAGATAACGTTCAGTTAGTTGATTTTTATATTTTAGTAGTTAATTTTCACTATAGATAAGCAGGATACCAATGGAAACCAAGGCTACCACTGTGAAGAATTTGAATAGGAAGACGAGACGACATAAGTCACGCAACGTTCTCTGGATCTGCTAATCTGTTCAATCGTAAAATTGTAGTGAATTTGGAAAGTCAGAACAATTGTGCGTAATTAAGAGTAGCGGAGTAAGGAATTGAACAGGAGATGGATCTAGAGTTCGAGCAGTGAACCAGTTCGAATTTTGGGTAAATGATCATAAAATTTGAATAAATCGGTAGCAAAACTTTGGAGTTTGGAAAAGATATGCCTCCGACTTGTTCGGAAAATTATTAGTGAAAATATTTTAAACGCAGACACTAGTTTGAAATTTTACTGGCATTAGTTACACCAGGTCTTCTCCCTCTGAATAAGTGGAGATCTTTGGTAGTGTTTCTAGCAACTTTACATTCATGAATAGTACATGGTGCGGTTATGCAAAAAAATAGAAAACAAACAGTATTTGATGGTCACAAACGTTGCTTTTGTTCGCTTTATTGCATTTAATTCGTCCATTTTTAAACATATGTTACAAAGTCTTTATTGATTTTTGTTTAGCAGACAACCTGAAACGGAACAGTCAAAAATCTGCCGAAGTCCTATGTTTTAGGATGAGATGTTTGTAAAGAATCTGTTGATTCGTTTTTACTTTGTCTGCTTGGTTTTTCATCACACTACTTCTCTTGAGCAAACCAGTCTGCAAATTTATATGCGAGCACAATGTTCAAAATATTGCTTTCAACAATGTCATGTTGATGTAGTTGGCAGTCTGTTCTGAAGATCCAACGCACACATTTTGTTGACGTGGATTCCACACTAAACCAGATGAGATCAAGATACTAGTGATCACTGTCGAACGTGTAGGTGAACATGAGGTGAAGGTCAGACTTAAAACCAAGACAGGTAGACTACGATAAACATGCTTACTGGGGTTAGAAATGAGAAACCGTTGATCTTTGCTGAAAGTGGATTGGGTAATTATTTGCTGCTAGTGAACGACGATTATTCACCGGTAAACAGTAAGGCGGATTTTGTTTACTTACGTTGAAAGTTTCGACTGTTATAAGACATATAGTGAGCGGATGGTTAATGAGTGATAATACTTCATTAAATTTCGACTTTACAAGTTTACGTAAATGTTTACTGGAAGCACCAGAATACGAAGGATAGACGGCATAGTTTCTCAAACGAATGGACTGTTATGTAGGTAGACTAGCGGTGAGCTAATAAATGAATTCTTTGATAATTGATCATAACAAACTGATTCAGTACATTTAGTGAGCTAGTTTAAAAGTTCTAACTAAAAAAATTAGTAGGCTGTTTGAGGAGTCTTACGAGGCCTGCCGCACAGTCATCTAAATGGGCATAAGTCAGTTAAACGCATGTACAAACATCATTGAAATACCACCGAAACAATATTTTTCGAGGTTGTACAAATGACAGAAACAAAAAGAGTTTCTGCATGTTAATCAAACTTAGTCAATCTGTCAGCATGCATTTTCATATTTTATGATTAGTCAACCCGAATGCTCATTCGCCTGACCTCACCGTACAGATGATTTTTAATGAGTCGAGTGACAACTACAGTCCTCAGATCACCTCACATTGTGAGAGATATTTAGCTGCTACCGGTGTTATCTAGCTGATGATCATGAATATGGATACCTGTAAGTGGTAAGTGCTCTACTGGTTGATAGTTGTGTGTGTGGTCTGGAGTCTGCGGTTAGTGTTATCTGTTTGTTTGTGGATGTTTTCACATGGTTGTCCATTCAACTGGGAGTATACCAAACTCAGGCAACTTAGTTCATTTCACAAGATCAGTCAACATATTAGGCAAATTTTGTTGCGTTTCGTCATAGCTTTATACTAAACCTGGCGCTAGAATTACCGTTTATAGTCGATAACAGCAGGGGAGCTTACTTCATGGTTACGGGTAGTATATGTTACAGTAGTGGGCCTGATCCGACTTGTGGCTCATAGTTTCCCAATTAATGCTATGAACAAAAGCACTAAAAGCGGGAAAATCTATTTACCAATTAATACCTACTGATATAAACCCAAACGTACTCAGTGCACGAAGAGAGGTCCAAAGATTATGTTGTTCTCCCCCCTTGCAAGTAAAAACGGTGATACAATATCAAGTAATTACACTACCCAGAACATTTGTCAAAGATTTTTGTGTCGACTTCTTACCTTAGAGACCGCTGTTTTTATTCCTATGAGCTTTCTAATTACCTTTACGTTCAATTGTTGCATGTACTATTAGCCTTTTCAGAGCGTATGAAAGATGACGAAAGGATTTTCAGTTCGTTAATACTTCCGAACTGTAAACGGAAATGATATGAGAAAACATATTGTGCGTTGTAGTGATGGGCATTATTAAGTTAGTAAGTAAGGCACTTTGAGAGGATCGAAGCGTTGCGAAACCGACAACTCTTGCTTTTGACTCGTAGTGGCCTAAGCAAGGAATAAATTAATGAGGTTTTTAATATGCTTGAAGTATCAAGTCTCACCATGACTGTGTAATGGCTGAGGAGTGCTCAGGTTGTCTAACAAAGAGGTAAACTTAAATCATTGAGCTTACTAACGGTGACTGTCGAGATATTAGCGGCTAAATGTGTTGACAATAAAATTGATGGCTGCAAGTCCTCTGTTTTAAATGCTTGCCGATGTTCGATCAATCTAGCTGACGTTCATCGGCAAATAGATCGACCGGCTTCTTTGATCCACCAAGCAACTTTAATAAGCGATTACACTACTTTCTTGTTAGGCACACTAGTCAGCTATTTCACGACCTCTTGCACCGAATGCCAAAACTCTTCTCCAGCTCCTAACACAAAGACAATATCGGTTCCTTCGTATAGCTGACTTTTGGCATACCGCCCTGGGATCAACTGACTGACTCAGGTCCTGTCTGCCTTGACTCTATCCAGGATAAGTAACTGGCCAACCTGTTCCCGAAATGTTCATGAAACGAAAGTTAATTGGTAACACCGAACGTAATTACGATCATATGAAATTTGTTGTGAATTTCCCATTTATTAATCAATCCCAAGCATGTTTCAGGTTAGTCCATAAATTTTAGCTAGTTTGTTTTCTAAACAACTATTTAAGTCGCATTTTTTGGCATTGTCGTTCTGTCCAATAATAACTTGAAAATATAATTTGGCATTAATATTAGGCCATCCGTGCTACCGAAGTCAATGTAAACCTGGTGAGTTGGTTGTGAACACTCACTTTTACGATGGTGATACGGTTTTGTCATTTCTAGATTCAAAATCTCGTGGAAACGTCAGCGATAAGAAGTGAAACCTTAAATTACCATCCAGGCAAAGAGTTAACTAGGACAGCTTTCCGGGTGGATTACCTTTGATGATATATATCTTATCTTGCTCGTATATATAAGATTCCTGGTAAGTAAACGCTACAGTTGAAGTTGTTCATCAAATTTTACAAGACATTTCCACAGTTACTGTTCACAATGAATAAATTATCCAAGCTGACAAAATCATATAAACAAACAAACCTCTCGATCATCTTCTGAGTGTCACTATCACCGACCACCGTCGATACAGAATCAAAACAACTAAAATGTCTACCAAGCAAAGTAGGGCTAAACATTTGAACTTTCAACTTAGTGGTCTGTTTTGACATGTAGTCAGGGCAGTTTTTGAGAATGGCAAATTGAATGAAACGAATTACTGAAGTGCATAATTTTGTAGTTCACAACTTGTGCGCGATAAATGGCTGCATGTTGTCACCTAATCTGAGCTCTGACAGTAACATCCCTTTTCTGTACCTTCCTCTAGCGGTTGCATTTTGTGTGTAATGGTCATTTGGAAAAAACGATCGTTCGCATCCACCATAATAGACCAAAGGAATATTGTTAAAATGTGTCAATATAAACTTCAACTCATAAGTCCAGAGGCTCAGGAGATCATTGGGATTTTTTATGGGTTAAACCAACACTGTTCAAAATACAATCAAAATCACTTGGGTGAATTCATTCCACGACAAGCAGCTTTCTCTAGTGGTCAAAACGCACTCATTTTTTGTATACATTTTTGCAATCCTCCTTACAAACGATTCTCGCAAAAAGTAGTCATTTCTATCAAATCCTCGCAGCGTCTAGTATTTTATAATTCAGTGAGACAGTTTCTCGAGTTTAGCATCAATTTTGCGCAGCTTTACAGTTCAATTTTAAATGGGTCTAACTAGAACCACGAGGAGTTGCCTGTCTCGCCACACTCCCTCCTATCGATCGAACGATTACAATCAATTCATTGAGGCAACGTCGCCATTCTGCTCATACTGACACATATCCATGAGTAGACTGGCATCTGGGAAGGTTGAAAATTTTCAACAAAACCAATTAACAGTGAAGCCGAGCAGAAAACAAATGAGAAAACCGAATGAGACGCTAACTCTATGGATAGGATGTCATAAGAACGACAAAGTAGCACACAATACTTGCTTTCTGCGTCGGATCATTTGGCTAATTATACGATAAGCATGAAAACAATAGCTAGGGTGAATCAGAAAAACGGTCAATAGAGGTTATGGACGGTGTGTTTGTTATCAACTACGCAATCACTGTTCCAAATTGCGGGGCTTCATTGATTGTAGGCCAGGGGAGGTTAAGTGTCCGCACGAACTCCTTCTGAGCGCAGAAGTCAGGGTTGCGTAATCGGACCCTAGTGGCCTGGGCAACGGTCAACATTTGGAATCTCACCATTTTTGATCGATTTCTTGACACTCGGTAGAAAATCTGAAAGGCATCTTTCGTACTGACAGAATGATTAGAATCGGTCAAGTGGGCAAAAGTCGCGCATGAAACTGTTTTAATCACATCACTGTTGCATCACGCAGGATGATGTTCACACACTCTATTAGACAGTCGTCTTGTAATACGACCAATGTATGATGCTTGACACGAGCAAACGAATGAGTACACACAACAGCTGGTTGTCGAACCTGTAAGTTTGTCTGTGAGTTGCAATATGATAACGAGTGTTGAGCAGGAACTCACGCGCAACTGGGAGGCGGAATAGGTTGTTTCGACTACATTTCTACCAGCCTTTAACTCAGCCCATGACAATAGTAAGTTCACCAAGGGTTCAGACAACAATGGGCGAATAAAATTTTGGGATGTTGGCATAGTAAAACTAGAAGATGGTTCAATCCAACGGAATGTGTACAGAAAACAAACTTGGAATGGCCAGTACATTCATTTGACATTTTCGTTCCGCGAAAACAAAGGCGAAACCTCATACGACGTCTGACGGATAGGGCGTTAAAGACCTGCACCCCCAACACACTTTACAAGCTGAGCTAGATTTTCTACAAGAAGTATCCTTGCAGAATGGTTACCCAATGCGTTTCATCCAGAAAGCAATGCAGGTAGTTGAGTCGAAGCTTAAATCACCCTCTATGAATGAAAAACTTGCGTTTATTAGTTCTTCTTTCAAGGGAGCTTCCATGGGCTAAGTTACCTCAAAAAAGCTTAGAAGTTCATCCGAAAAAAACCTATCCCGCCTCCCAGTTGCGCGTGAGTTCCTGCTCAACACTCGTTATCATATTGCAACTCACAGACAAACTTACAGGTTCGACAACCAGCTGTTGTGTGTACTCATTCGTTTGCTCGTGTCAAGCATCATACATTGGTCGTATTACAAGACGACTGTCTAATAGAGTGTGTGAACATCATCCTGCGTGATGCAACAGTGATGTGATTAAAACAGTTTCATGCGCGACTTTTGCCCGCTTGACCGATTCTAATCATTCTGTCAGTACGAAAGATGCCTTTCAGATTTTCTACCGAGTGTCAAGAAATCGATCAAAAATGGTGAGATTCCAAATGTTGACCGTTGCCCAGGCCACTAGGGTCCGATTACGCAACCCTGACTTCTGCGCTCAGAAGGAGTTCGTGCGGACACTTAACCTCCCCTGGCCTACAATCAATGAAGCCCCGCAATTTGGAACAGTGATTGCGTAGTTGATAACAAACACACCGTCCATAACCTCTATTGACCGTTTTTCTGATTCACCCTAGCTATTGTTTTCATGCTTATCGTATAATTAGCCAAATGATCCGACGCAGAAAGCAAGTATTGTGTGCTACTTTGTCGTTCTCATTACTTCAGTGGGTATATGTAGATTATGGACTAGATGTGTCTATAAAAATTGGTAAACCGTTATTCGCTTCGTGAGAGGCGTGACTGACGTTCAATTTTGCGAAGTACGTAGGCTCTGTTTGTTGCTCATATTTTGAGTCTAAATTGCGTAAATTTGAGTGAGTATGTTCACAGTCTCACATGCCATTTTCCTTTCCGTACTGAAATTCTCGCGAACAACTACCAGTTATTATGAACTTATTGTAAATGTACAGTGTTTTGTTTGTGCTTAAAGTGGAACCCGAACTGAAGAGTTCACTCACTAAACGGGGTTATTTCTTTACAGAATAACAGCTTGTGTATGGTTGTTCTCAATCTAAAATTATCCAGTTTGTTGTGGCCACTACTTATCGGAAATTTAAGTAAAACGGTTGTAACGCAAAGCGTGGTAGATGTAACTATTTAATCAGTATAGCATTTTCGACATTACAAATCGCTTTTTACAATAAGCAACTAAAAGACGCAGGTAATCAATAAGTACTTCAAAAGATATTTTCGTAAATCCAAGGCAACTTCAGGTTCGTGAACAACCGTTTTGTCACTAAGCGACGTTGGCCTAAATCAGCTGACTGTGGCTGCTTCACGAAACCGCAGAAATCTTTGAGTAGAATAGCTCAATAGAATTCCAAATGCCAAAGCTGGATCGATAACGTGACCAGTGGGCAGGATGGGATTAGCGGTTGGGAATAATTCTGATTTGCATATTCCACCAACGCTGCTGCTCTCCATTAAAACATACCGGCTTTGAACATACCCTGAATTGTTGACCTTTCCCAATGCATTAATCAAAAATTTAACCCGTTAATTACCTGAGGTAAAAAATGGCTCTTGAAATTATAGAGTTGCGACTGAAGAGTCTCTATGAAATAATTGCACATATTATTCATTTTGTTCCGAATGTCCTGGTAAATCACTGAATTTCTGAACATTAATCAATGCATTTGGGGGGGTTTCTTCCCAAGCCATTAAGAGTTGTAATACGGTTGGTTTCTAATTATTGATCGTCATAGAATTATTAACTGTGAACGTATTCTCACTGATATGAATAAATAACCTTCAAAGTGAAAGCTGATTCAACTTGAACGTCCCTTCCAGTTAATGAGATATTTCAGATAGACTTTAGAAAAGCCGCGGGAGACTACACGTTAGTCAAGCAACTTTTCAAAATAACACGGATTTGAGTGCAGATTCGATTGCTGATATGGAAACAATGTGAATAATTGAGTCATCAGCTTCGAGTAACTTTAAATTGAGTCAATCACTCACTTGTTTCCGATTGATAATAAAACTGCTTGATTTTCACGAAAAGAAACGTAAAACCTGTTCTACAAACGTCAGTCAGTGACTTCTTTATCAGGAAATTTTAACCCAGCCCATCCCTTGGATTGTTTGAAGGTTTAAAAAGTTGTTGATTAATATTCCGTTGTTTACGTCCTCCTTTATCTAAATGCTTCGCACACCGCGCTGAACAAACAGTCTAACAAATATCATTTGCCAATGGTGTGATTTCAAATATCATAGATGTTTGGCACTTCACATTGTCAACTTTTTCATTCGCATGCAGTTCTCAGTTGACTGACTCAGGAACATGCACAAACCTCAGCTTGCAACTCAGTATCTGCCAGGAGATTTTCGACTCAAGCTCTGGCGAGACCGATCAAAGTAGACTCTAGGTTTTATAGGAAGACGCCAAAGGTAATATATCCCTTAATGTATTTTGTCTTTTATTCTTGCCGACGTTTTGCTCTAGCAGTGAACCCTTCCCCTTCTCAAATCGGTACACTTTCAGATTCACGTGACATCCAAACAATGTAGTATGTAGCCCGCTGATTCAAATTAATTTCCTACAACCCGGAAGTTTACTTATATGTAGCATTGCTCACAAAGCATAGGGCAATCAATTATTAAATGTCTCATTGCAATATAAAGTGTGGTATTACAGATAAAAGGAACTCAATAAACACTTTGTGCCTGTGGATGTGTAATGTAAAAATCTCACTATTGCCAGTATCTTTGATTAAAATTTTCATTTGGTGCTTCATTAAACCTAAGATATTTTTGTTCCCAGATCCGCCAAATGGTACACGGTTTGTAAAAGTTATGTAAGCTGAATATTACCATAATGTTGATAGCCCAATCTGACATAACTGCGCAGAGTACATGTAATGACTAACGATCGCAATTAATGCTGCCTCGGTTTTTATGTTTGGTTGCCTGTACACCATCGGGATGAGCGTTTAGTTTTAGTCTGAATAGAAGGGCAGATGTTATATATGATAATCCTTTCGGGATTAGCTTAGAGACCGAACGCTAAACAATCCCTCGGTGATTACCTGCACAGCAGTAACATTAACTTGACGTTCAGGGTTCATTCCATGAAGGACGTACACAATCCTAACTACTAGTAATCACCGCACAATTTGCTCAGATTTATCAATCCCGGTGTCCTCATAAAACACTGCCCGTTGTAGTACATACGGTATAATGCGCTTGCGTAACCCACACCAGATGCTCAGGTCCACCTGTTTAATTTATAGCTGAGCTGATTCTGATTATATGAAATATTCTGTGCAATTGAAGTCGTGTAACATGCGCTCGGTAAATAGAACGTTATATAAGTGACATTATCTGCTGCAACAATAGCAACACCACCACTGAAATCCAACTATTAATTCATACAAAAAAGATTAGCAGATCTTTATAACATAAAACGGTTTTGTTGATGCGGCAGAGTTTAATTTAAAACGAATCCAACGTGTCTGACGAGAGTACAGCTTACCGCAGAAAACAAACCAATGGCGACAAACTCACTTCCTTTAAACGTGAAAATTCGTAATTACGTTCGATCAGTTGACGTTCGGCTTCGCTACCACGAGTGCACGCTTCGTTCAATTGATTGCGTAATCGACTGATTTCTGCCCTATCGGATTCAATACGATCTAGACGAATATTTGATCCTGTTCCGGCTTCTGCACCCACAGTAGTCACGACATTACCTGTTGAACTTGCACCAGCCTCAGTGGTTGAAAGGATTCCACCTGTTACTGTCGTCCCACTGGCTGTCTTGCCGGCTTTTACAGCTTCTATCAAACGTCGTAAACTGTCTTCGGTTGCTGTTAGACTAGCTTTCACATTCGAAGTTTTACGATCTGCTTCTTCCAATGCTTTTTTCATTTGCCTATTTTCAATAGTCAATTCATCCACCTGACGCTTTGCCAAATCCAATTCACTCAGCCCTTCCATTCCCCGATCAGTTGAAAATCGTCCCCGTATGCGATAGTCACGCTCATGTCTCAACTCAGCTTCCATGTTATGTAATGTCTCCAACATTGTCTGTTCGGGATGAGGACAAAAGCGACTGTTAATAAAATGAGAGTAGGGATTTTCTGTCAGAGTCTTAAAAACAAACCATTACCGATAAGATAGTTCTGATGTACGAGAATCAAAATTTCCTGCATAGTCACCGGTGGTTTTATTCCAGTTCATTACAACTAAGGTTATGCTGCTTAAAACTGTACGACCAAAAAACCTTTACCTTCAGGAAACATTCACTCAACAAGAAAAATTTATATTTTCGGTAAACTAGTGTCATTCACGGAGATTGAGGTTAACTAAGGCCTGCTGCGTATAGAACTCGCTAGTGTCCCATATCTTTGAAAATTTGCTGTAAAAAGTCGTCATGATTATAAGTTTGGTACAGCGAGAAACGTGAGCAATCCGACGCACATTTCCGGGCCTGTAATATCCCGTAAGAATTAATTTTGTACGGCAATATGAAATGAAGTCAACTTTGCGGTGAGTAGCAGATGTTTTAAAGTAAAATTAGGAATAGTATGGTATTTGTTTGTAAAAACCAGAAACTGTTCCGGTCTTGACGCTGTCTCAGTTCGCCTTCCGTAGTTTGGAAAGTAGTGATATGATCACAGATCTTTTGAACTTTTCATCACAACTGACTACTAGACCAATGATATGACAGATAGAATTATTATAGTTCACCTAAGACCACAGTATTGCCATGTACCTTAGACAAGATGGCAAGAACAATTAAATTATCTACCAATCACAGAGTTAATGCAGCGTGATATCAAAGAGTTCGTCATAAGCTCTTGTGGGTTAGTTAGGATGTGGAAATGGGTCACAAAACTGTCTTAAGGATTATCTAGATGTTCAAACGAGCTGGCAGTTTAGCCAAATAACAGAAACTCCATAGACCCCCAGTGCTATCCAAGATAAGTAGCCAACAAATAATGTGTTCTGAACAATTCAGTAGGTGTACTTCCGCAGGAAGTACCTACAACAACTGCATCGTGCGTGTGGACAAAACCGTCTTAGTTCAAACAATGTGAATGCATACTTACGACGTGCACCTTTATGAACTCGCTCACTGTAATGACCAGAACACACTACGCTTGTTATTTTGTTGATCTGTTTTCTTCTGTTGCTCCTATTCTAGAGACAGATGCAAAGCGAGAATATGGAAACGCTCCAAATGAATAAGTCGACTGTCCGATACTGAAGATATCTGCCAAACCCCCCTTAAATGTGTACTTTCCACTCGAGCATTCAAATTCCGTACACCTTTTTTGTCATATGATTTTAGTAAAAATTGGCAGATACACGCTGCTTCTTGTGCCGTTGGTCTCCCCGTGTTTCGTGGTCGTGTTGTTGTGACGAGCCTGGCTTGGGGCCGTTTTGTGTTCGTTGTTTGAGTGTTTCTTTGTGAAGGTTGCTCTCTACGTTTCAGCAAGTGATCAGTCAAGTGTGAACCTGTATTCGCTCTGTGCATTACACTGTGAACACGCCCTGCTATTTACGAAAGTGGACCTAAGAATATATCGAATTCGTCCTTGAATACACCAACATAAGTTTCGTCTTCTGATCAACTTTCATTTACAACGATGAAAATAACGTTCAGCATCGACAGTCCAATTAGTCCGACGGAACACTGATAAAGCAGTCCAATCAAAAGTAATCCAGTCAAGGTGCAGGCTAGGATTAAGATAATGCATGGTGTGTGGCTGGTTTTTGGGAACAAACTGAAATCCCTATAAATTGTTGGAGAGCGAATTCCTTACACGACGTGGTTGAACGTAGTTTTTGAAGTTATGCCCATGGATATTTGCTCTAGATTAACCGACGGACTAAGTGGTCTTGCAACACAAAAATAATTCGCAGAGTACTGATGTAACTATCGGGTTATTACTTGCTTTACACCCGATTGCTGTGGATGGGCACAAACCAGCTGAGATTGTCAGTTTACATTGGCTACGGTCGGAAGTGTTCATAATGGTGTTTATAATGCTTCTTGATACTCATCCTTCACGGCTGACTTCGTCCTTGTTTGGACTCATCAGCCAGAGACAGTCTGAATGGGGGATCGAACGGGCTATCTTTCGCGTTACGATACAATGCTCTTATCCGCTTCGACACCAGTTCCATGAGCATAGCTTGTGACAAGGATTTGTATGTAGTTGGGTTATAGCTTGTTTTCACCACGTTTATTATACTTGTTGTCAATCAACCCCAAACCGACACATCATGGCCGGTTTCCTCCTTGGTTAGCCACATCAAGTAGGGATTCGTGTGAAACTGACGGTCAAACAGATAACAACTCCCGCTATGAACGTAAAGGGTTGTCGGTTCGACGTCCGTTCGCACTATTTCTACCACATAAGTATAAACAAGCACTAGGCTGGTAACGGGGTGTTCGTTTGAAGTTTGGCATCGTGAATTGCTATATACTACAGTGATTGATCACCTTCTGGGCATTGTCGTTGGCCAAAAGCTCTTCTGGCTCAATCTACTGCCCATTTACATCAAGTCAAACTTCTCTCTAATTGTTTTTCGAGAGAGTGCTTGGTAATACATTTAAAAAGATCGCAGTATTTAATACACAAAAATGAAGGGTTTGGATAGGATCAACAGTCAGCTATCACACAGCCTGTAGAATACCGTCATAAAACTAATACAACTTGTCAGATCGAAAGATAAGAACGATCAATTTCCAAAATTGCTGTAAAGTTGAAACCATCACTAGTTCAAAGCCAGAAGTTGTTTATATCCCTATTGAGGAGATTAACACCATTCCCTTTGTCCGACTGATACTCTCGTAACTTAGCAGAAAACAAATATTTTTGATACTGTTTCAGTAGATAAGGGATTCATAGGTCTACTACTATCATCGCCAGTTACATTAAGTTGTCCATACACCGAGCTGCACGAAACTTTTGTTAAAGGCTGTACAACTGTGAATACGGAAGATTCAAAAGTTTTCATATTTGTGTCGTGTTGGAAGGAAATAAAGCTGGCCAAGAATCTCAAACAACTCCATTGTTCGCCTAAAATCCGTCGAAAATAACGTGAGTGGGACAAAAGAATGTTGTATCTGACCTGATAAACTGTGTATCTGGTTTAGCTTTTGTTATCTGACAAGAAAAATAACGGAACGTTTGGAAAGAAGTGGCATATCTGCAAAAGACAGGAAAGTAAATCTTGCAATGAATAATTCGCCCCTTCTGACATGTCGTTTCCGACTTATCAGATGATGTGATCAAAAAATCTCTTTACAGTCAGAAAACCAGGATGTGCTTCGGTTTCATAACTACGTAACATAACTATTGTGAACTATCCTAATTCAGAAGGTGAATATTATATTCCAAGAAAAATAACTATTATGGCTGCTAAAATGTGGATATGGAGAGATTTATCTCTAATGAATTATGCCGCGGGTTTGAATGGGATAAAAAACAATTATTGAAAACAAATATGACCACAAAACACAAACGGTGAACGAGCGCGATGCATAACGATAATGCAGTTCAGTGGATTATCTCAATTAATGTGGGTTTATGCGAAATAATAAATTCAGATGTATTCATTTGGACAGAAAGAAATCTTCTGAAGTTCTAAAGATAAAAAATAACAGATAATTATGTATGTTTCCGATGTGGACAAAAATATAAATATTTAGTCAGCAAACATGGTAATTAAACATTATAACAGAGTGAAACAAAACCGTGCAAATCACATTACGAACATGCTGTTTCTGAATTTGGCAAATCAGACTAATGACTCGCGATCTGTAAACTAACAGCTGAGCTCACATTGAATAGATTGTTTTCGTACGGTCTTGTTCCAACCCGGTGTTTTTAAACGTACACTACAGACGTCAGCCAACTGTATAAGCTATTCCTGAAGTACTTTCTGTTCAACAACACTATTCTAAACACTTCATGGGAGTTCACAATTAAACAGAAGGTTGTAGTTTGACTGGAAATGTTTTCTGTAAGGGATGTTCATATTATGAACGATATTGGTAATTGTTTCCGGGTCATTCCTGCCTGCTCTGTCGTGGAATCATGGTTACTGCAATCCATTAACAAGATAGTATTCTGTGTTTCTGGTCTGTATTCAACGAATGATTTTGATTCCCGAATGATCTACCAGTTGACTTGCAGTTACGTTAAAATGTGTTTCGGTATGATATGCAGGAAGTTATGACATCGGATACAGGACTGTATACTGAAACGGTTAGTGCACTGGTCGATGTAACCAAAGCAAACAACATAATAATAGATTAACCGACTGAAGAGATACTTCATTTTAAACATCCCTGGAAAAAAGTTGTTCGTTTGACACAGTGTGATCTTTCACTATGTCTTTGGGCCGTCAGCATCCGTATTTGTTAACGTCTATGTAATTCAGATTGGTCATTCATAACCCTTAAACTCTCTTTGAAGAATAATCACGGAAACAATCTCATTGTAATGAAACCGACACTAGCTTTGTACTATACACAACATATCACGGAGGTCCTTGCCGCCCAGCTTTGTTCATATAAAACGTATTCTTTCATGTATAGACTGGACGAGAATAAATAAAACGTTAACATCTTGCAGTGTTTATTGTTTTGTTCCATTTAAAAAGCAGTGCAACTTTTCAGCTTGTTGAGTCAAAAAGACAATTTTCTCACTACTCCAAAGTTTGAGGCGAATTCGCAAATTTGGATAGGTTGAATCAGTTTTGTGATAAGTCTGAATGTCTCCGGGTAGTCGCGCTAGATGCCATCTGGTTTGCAATTAGTTTGGCAATTAGATACTGTCGAAGATTCACTGGAATATGCTATGGACAATTACTAATTCAATCCTTTGTGTTTGCACACGTCTGCAGCAAATGTCTCGAACAATCTGCATGTTCCACTTTTATTCCCTGAGCTTACACTTCTGTTTAAACTATCACAGCGATTTTTATGGTAAACAACTGTTGCGACTTCGTGGAATTAGGGCAGGCCTACATTTTCGAAATCACTGTTAGCTGCTGCTTGCACACAACACACAACTCATGACTGACCACGGAAAGCTTCCGGCCTTGTAGCAAGTAGTTCAGATATTTTCTTTATTAATGATAAGAACGGCGTAACAGTAAACATGAATAACTGTATTTTAATGGATCGTATTCAGAATAGAGGAGAAGTTAGGTTCGCTTTCGGTTGTACGTATCGCTATAAGGTCCCAGTCGTATAGTTTTGATTGCATCAGTCAGGTTGCATTTTTTCCACAACACGCCGTCAAGATGGATACTGACGTGATTGATCTGATTCCGCACAAAAATGTAAGTGTTCACGGAATTATTCTGATGCACTTTCACTGAAATGTTTTGATAAAAACGTGCCTGAACTTTGTTAGCAATTTAAATGGAGCTGGATGATGTTATTGTGGGAAATAATCATTAAATTACCCTTATCCAAATAAATGTCTGTTCTCCAGGTTGACATCTCAGGGATAGTACATGCAGAAGTGTAGGTAAGACTGTAAGTCATGAAATACAAAGCTTGATTCTTATGTGAAATTCAGATGCATCATTTAGTACGCAAAAGAACAGAAGAAATGAGTTTTATATCATTTGTATGCGCAGGACATTTCTAATGATATATATTTTCAAATCCAAGCTGCACGATACTGGCGTGTCTAAACCTACATCTATTATACGCAGGCAAACTGTCTGCAGGACTCGGTCTATGTGTATTTGTGTAATTTTCCATGGCGCTTAAGTGAATGACGTATATCTTCCTCTCTTCAGTTCCGCTTCTTTTGGGTTAGCCGCGTTACTTAGTTCTCTAAACAGATTAATCGTGTAGTCATCTGTCAATCATCATCTGGCAATCACACTATTACTGTTCATTAACTATTTGTTGTCAGAATGTTTTGTCAAGCATAGACTCGCATACACCTTAACTATCATCAAATCCACGACCATGTTATCAGTGATTTTGTTACAAATTAGAAGGTCGTCAGATATAAGGCAGTGTGTAGTTGTGGATGTTTTTATCAAATTTACATCTTTTCTCAGTTAAGGGCTTGTTGTTAGGATGCTTATACTATTAGAGGTGAATCCACTGGATGTGGTCTTATCAGTTACCGAAACAACACGTATGAGCATGCGAGCGAGGAATGTTACCTTTAAGGTTATGATAAATCCGCGACTGGTTGGCCATAATTTGGCGATTTTATTTGGGAAGGAACGACTACAGGACTTCGGTAGATTTTTTATTCATCACACCACAAATTGTCATATTATGAAGCAGATAGACACTTTGTTCATCAAGACTCATTTTCCGGACCATATATTCGAGGATGGATAGCCTTTAGAAAATCAGTATTTATTCCACGTTAGACATATATGTCACGAAAAAAAAATCGTCCTGGTAACATTGACACGAAGATTGGTTTGAACCGGGGTGACGCGTACAACATGATGATATTATTGGATAGGCTAACAGCGACAGATGGTGTATCGATCGGTTGAGTTCGTATCACCGCTTTGGACAGCCAGACCCCTAGTGCTTAACAGAACGCGCAGCTGGATAGCTAGGTGGGTGCATTGTAAAGTCAGCATCATTTTATGGCTAATGTTGTCGGTCAGGTGGTCACCCATGAATTGGATTTGCGGGAGAATGTTCTTTTTCTCCACACTGCCGCTTGTCACTTGGTTATTTCTCCCTAGTGTGCATTCCCAAAAGTGGTATTGATGCTTGATTGTAGTTTCAACATGATCAACTGTTTTTACATCTTATTTCTAATCGTCCGGTTGTAAACACAACTGTCACCTTAGAAAACAATTAGTTCCGCCAAGTTTCTTTCATCATTTTATAATGATTATCTATTTATTGTGACATCACAGTCATACGTGAAACAATATAAAGACAAAATGCATTTCATAACGGTTTATGGACACCGTTGTCGGTGACTCTTGGTTGTATCTCCAAACATTTTTTGCTGAAATAAATTGCTCTAATCACTTGCGTGCTTCTAAACAGTCGAGTTCATGTTATAATCCGAATTAAAATTTTGTTTGCAAAGTACGCCATCACGATCGGATCACACGGCGGAAATGTAGTCAAATTCATACAGAATCAATCTGAGACGTCCCAAATAAAGTCGGTGCCGTTACTGTTTTGGCTGAGAAGAATGAGTTAGAGAACAGATATGCAAACGATTATCTGTGTTTGACCCAAACGTTTCGTTTCCGCCGAGAGGAGAACATGTAAGTTGATAATCATAATTGGTCGGTGATAGCAAATCATGTCCTCGCAACCGCTAACCTTTACAAAAATGGTAAAAATGTATTTCTCTTTCAGTTAAAAACACACAACTGCCTTGAAAGTCTCGGCCGCAGGGCTATCACCTAGGCTTGATTGGAAAGCAATAGGTTCCATGGGTCGAATTCAAACGCGGAATATTTGGGCAAAAGAAATCTGCCTTGTTTACAAGATAATTCACTAAGCTGTGACCAACTTGATGGCGCTGATTTGGACGGTAGCCCACTCCACCTCAATTAAGACAAGGAAGGGCACTGCTAACCATTCTACGCAGGAGCAAAACCCCAGTTTGGGTCAATCGTCGGCAGCACAGGTTGCACAACCGTCCCAACAGTAATGAACAAAACATTCTGGGTATTAAATCTATCAGTGAAGGCAGCCTCTGTACATCAAACCGAGCTGCAATTATCAACCGTAATTCAGAAGCCAGGTCACCTAACTGGACAGAACAAAACTGTAGCTACGCCGGCGAGTTGTAAAACCTATTCTGTGTTCGGCTAAACGGGCCAGTAATCAGCCTGCGTTAGATAATAATGTACACCCAGCTCAGCTAAACTAATGGTGAAGGTGACAGTTCTGCTTAAGGCTTTATTTCACCGCATTTGTTAATGTGTTTTTATGGTGTAACCATTAGAAACGCTTCAGCGGGAGCATCAAAAGAAAAGTCTTGGTTTTTAAATGCAGTGCGCAAGTCAAAGCCGATCTAACATCGGTAACAAGTTGGTAATTTTCTAAGCGTCAATCATCACAGGAGTACAGCAAAGAAAAAATGATTTAGATGATTCTCAAAAATTTACTTCTTGAGCCTGAATTTGTAAACGCAGTCAGAAAACTTTGACATGACTGTTTAAACGTTGAGACAGCTAATCACCGGACAGTTTAACGAATAAATGAGCAAGTATTCCTCCGGAGGAGACAAAAAGTTGTGTTTGGGTGCAGTGATTGTTTCCTTAACAAAGATGGGCCTTAAAGACGCGATACCGTCTTCAATTAACGGCTTACAAATAGTCTAACAGCGATATGTCGTTCTTGTTGTTTGGTACCATATTAGATGAATTATTCACAACCATGACCTTGCAAACATGTGAATTTTTACACCCATCTAGATTTAAATGGAAGTTCACTCTCGTTATTTTATGGATGATCTCAAAGCCAGTTCAGATTACTCAGACCATCATAACATACACAATTTTATACAGCACTTTAGCGAGATCTGTATGAAGAATCAAATAATTTACGAACATTTCTTATACTGTTTACGCAACTCTCAGGGGGCCCAATTAAGTGTTCCGTTTATCACGTGCCAACCTGAACCGGAAGACAGTTGCACAAACATTTCTCAAACACCACCCCTTAAATACGACTTTTACATAACTGGGCGTTTACGTTTGCCTGAAACTTGTCGCCAGGCTCTTTACTTAAAAATGGAATCTTTTTATATGTTGCATACAACAAGCCCTCCTACCGTTGAAAATATCTGGAACATTTAAAAACATTGAATTACTGATGAGTAGTTTGGCAGATTTCATAATTTAGAAGAGATCCATTTGCGAAAAATCTGGACTTCGGCTGGATTCGAACCAGCGACAGAAACACCATGCCCAAACGCGGCAAGCGCTCTACCAGCTGAGCTACGAAGCCACGCCGGAAGCTCAGAAATTTCACATTTGGACCTAGTTGCCCACCCAACCAACTATGTCATATGGAATCCACCAAATGATCCAGCCGACTAACTACCCAAGCAGGATTTCTCGATCAGTTCACGCTGAAGTCTACCAACGCCACCGATGAGCAATATCGTTGAATTACTGATAAATAGCTAAGTCAAACTTTCGGAAAACCTATTTTTTACGTCCATAACTAGATTTTAAAGTAGTCTGATATATTCAGTGTTATTTGCAGTATATATTGGTTTTTGACTTATTGCTCCAGTTTTGATTTCCTTCTCATGAAAAGACATTGATTAGCTGAACCAACTAACTATCACTTATAAAAAAAATCATCTCACTAAAAGAAACTGGTTTTGTGGATATCACTGCATATTACATTATGTTACGAAAATACACTACGTCTACTGGAGTTCGATGGTATTCATTTCCAAGTTAAAACAACGGTTAATTTCACAATCAAAACTTGCCTGTTTCTCCAGCTGCACCTGATGCAGATGATCAGCAAGTATAGCATACTTGGCATTCTCTTCCTTTCGCATTGATCGCTCACGCTTCAATTCCGGACTCCAAAATGTCCGAATACTAGTTGTGCATGCGCTCAGTTTCTCTTTGACAATTTCTAACTCATGCTGTAGACGTAGGCATTCACGTTGTAAAACGGTCAGATCGGAGACCGCGGCCATATTAAACAAGCCAGCTGGCTGTTGAAAAGATGGGTATACCGTTCTTGATAAAGGTGATCCATAGTCAATACCTCCTAAAGAAGATAATGTTGGGGCTGTGAGGCCACTATAATCAAACAATTGAGTGGTAGGATTCCCGTACATTGCGGGATTTGTTCCAACACCGGCAGCTGCCAACAAGTTTGTATAGTCAGTTAGACCCTGTTTCTCCAGATTCATATCATATGAATGTGCTCGACGGTTAATCGTCTGCCCACCCGAACCAAGAACGGCAGATAATCCTGGGTTCGAATTTAGCGATTTCATTGCATAGGCTTGTTGTCCAATTTGCTTTTGCATTCTTTCGGTTACTGGATCATAGTTACCGCGTAGTGTGCCATACAACTCGGCTCTTCGATCCAACGATGCGGTTCGACCATCGATTCCACCACTCGGCCCAGGATTATCGATGTATTGTTGGCTTATTCGAGGGGAACTTGAATGTGGATGAATACCGGAATCATACATTTCACCGTAGCCAAGGTCACGTGCACTAGCTGGCCTTGGTCTCTCAAGCAAACCAAATTGTGACTCGCCCTGGTAAGGAAGCTGACCACGATAATCAGCTCGAGAGTAAGGTGATCTGTTGCCCAAACTTTCCATGTAGCCAACGTAACTGGTCCCTCTCAACAGTTAGTTAGATTTTTCAAGGATGAAAGATTTTCTGAAATTACAAGCGAGAGCAAATAATTTATTAGTAGGTACTCGCTATGAACGAAACAATTATTCATGGAAATGTTTTCAACAATTTCACAGAAATATGTTCTTGCGTCAACTCTACTGACCAGTTAAATCACATCAGTTTTGACGGCTTACTTCAGTTCATTACTGGTTGTCAGTAACTCATCCAACCATTGCAAGCAACAAGTTTTTCAATTGTTATAGCCTCTCCAACGTCAAGCCCCACGGAGCCCATATTGATGTAATAATCACTGAAGAATGCACTTTTTACCCAGCAGTTTAGACAACATCTTTTTTCGATCACGTTGAGTGAAATTCACCGTTCTAATGCCTGAATAAATAGCGTTTGTTTAGATAATAACTCAGCTGGAAACGTCTTCAAACTGTTATTTATGGACCTCTTGTCAAGGCGACCAACCTAATGGTTGTTTTTAACTTCCTTTAGGTCTTTGCTCCGAAGAACACATCTGGAAAACCTGGGTCAGTCATGGTTAAGCAGTAGTGAAGCTTGTCTTCCATTAAAGCAGCAGTTCACCGTAATAAAACTCTCTCTGTGGGTAATCTACCGATATCGCACCATGGTCTCAATAGGCGTTTGAGAATCTTTCGTATGCTTGCGTGGCAACAAAACTGTTTTTTTTCTAAGACTTACTGTGTGTTGCAACTCTTTGTCTGACAAATGTAGTAGTGAAAGCATTTCGTTCTTTTTAAACTTTAGAAAAAGAGTTAGTATACAGAAAATGACAGACTGACTGACTCGTCAGTACCAAATATACAACAACATGAATCGGTTTCCTTTATATCAACCAATTAGGGGGATGGGATGTATAGTCATTCGGCGGGATAAGGAAAGTTATTGAGTCCAGAGCAGACCAAGTTCACAAACAGTTGTTTCTGAACGCACAAGACAGACTTTGGTCGACTGACTGCGACTGCCTCAGCAAACTGCACGAGTATTCTATTAGAATTGCATAATAGGGTTCCGAGTGCTCATGATGGATCGATAACATGACCAGTAGTCCAGAGATTGTGAACACTGTTTGTTTGCATGTTTTGGCGACAGTGTTACAGTTCGGTGATACGGACTTCTCTACCCATTTAGGTGAATATTCCTTCACAGTGCAGATAAAACACCTCTCGGTTTTTCCTTTAAAATCTCTTTAAAAATTAAATACAAAATGTTAGGCCCAATGTGAAGTGGCTTTGACAGGTTGACTTCCTTTTAATAAAAGCAAAGAAAGCTTCTCCATCCGACCTAAGGTGCAGATTTCGGTTGCAATAAATGGCCGTTTACCCAGATTTATTAGTCTTTCTGTAGTCTGACAGATGTTATAATCTCCTCTCGAAGACACTTATATGTAAATCTTATTTTATTACAGTGGTGATCTCTTCGGATGATGTTTTTGTCTGGTATGCCTTTCTATAAACCTCTTAGGATAAATGTTAGACTTTGGAACGGACTTGATCCAGTCTAGTTCTTCCACAAGGTCGTCCTGTGTACAAATTCTTCTTGCTTGTGTGAATAGTAAATTCATTGTTGAGCACTTTTAAAAATTCGGCATGAAACTATTGAAATTCAGTTACTAACCGAACCTTGTGGAGTCCCTATGAACAAATGTTTTAATGCAGCCATCTTCCTGGTTACTTATAAGTTTGTCTCGAAACGGCAACCAATCAGTTTCAAATACACACGTTACATCCAGTCTAGGACGGCAACTATTTAAGCGCCGCAATAAGTTATCTATTATCTGTCTGGAATGACTGAATATTGGTGTATCAACGGCGTACCGTTTATAGTGTGACGGCCTTGTTAGGTCTGTGACTAACTCTTGTTCAGATAGGTACTACTGGGTTTACTTGGGCTACACCGTCTATTCGGCGGTAGCACCGATTAAGAAAACAGAAGCTGGGGCTGACAGTTCATAACAGTCAAGTATCTCTCGGAATATCAATAGGGAAGACAAAGTAATTTACTCACTTCAACGAGCTCGCAAATATAATAAATTGTCTCGTGCAGTGTGACAACAGTGAACAATGACTGAACGTTTATGGAGCACATCAACTGAATAGCAAAGCTTGAGTCTAAGTCAATGATCAACTCAAAAGAATCTTTGATAAAATATGCCTGAAAATTTTGCTCTCAACAGAATTACAGTGGTGACTAACCAGTGTACCACTTTGTGGTAAGGGGAAGTTGTCATCGTTAGAATATGTCTAAGCGGCACTCCAGACGTATACGTGTTGTGGGCAACGTAGAGATGGGATGTGTACGACTCACACGGTTTACGCGCTTTATACCTCATATCCCGACATACGCGCAGTTGTAAATGTTGAAGATGCTGCTTACTACGACATCCTGCTTCATTGGTATTGCTCCTACGTCTATTGGTGAAACTTCATTTCACCATCCAACATTGACATTTCCTTCGAATAAGCAACCATGTTAAAATGACTGCCGTAGAACTCCTATCTGGCTTAAGTATTACTACATATTGTGGTTTAAGTCCTCTTACTGTATGATAACACACAAGTCGTTAATCGGGGTCATGATAAACTCACCAACTGTATCAGTCAGTTCCGTTTTAAGCCAGCCTAGTTTGTCAGTAGTAGTTAATTGACTATCTGGTAGTTGATCAGTTGGATGCTCTGACCGAAATTCGACTGAAATACTATTAGGCCTATGTGATGGCAATTTGAAGTTCATACAAAGAGTCAAGCTCTCTAACTGCAATGGGGTAATTTCTACTGAAGTGCAGTTCAGTACATACTTATTGGGATTCGGTGGAATTGGCTCTTCAGCAGACTTCCTACGTGACTTCTGCGAATTGCTAATATGTCAGTATAATCTAACCTTCATCGAATGTTTCTGTCAAACGCCAAGGTGAATACTCATCTATTCCCAACTGATCGGTTCGTCAGTGCGACAATCACATCCAGATGCAGATCAACCTAACTAGAACACGCTATAAACATTTTATTTTCGACGGAAAGTGTATATCTCTCATGCGGGCTTTACACATTTCCTCAAGAAAGAAACTTTTGCCCCGATATAATCCAGATGCATCATTTGAAAACTCTAGTGATTCAGTGTGACGAAAATGTGGAACTTTTGGGAGACTGTGCGTTGCCATACCATACGTACGTTAAGTGTCTGTCATTTGGTAATCGACTGTTTTCGAAGAATTTTAAATATGAGTCACACAAATTTCCCACATATCACATTTTCAGTCATCAATTCAGTACAAGTTGTGTACTGATGGGTGCAGTAAACTTATGGAGTTCTGGAATCTGTAATGAGCTTCATTTCTCAGTTTTCGACCAACGAATCTGGTTACCATGTTGTTTCGTTTACATTTGACAAATTGTGTGCTATGGTATAACTTAGTGTGGGTGGGATAAGCTTTTATATCTGATATCATGTCGGCATTATTATTCGTCCAGTGTATTCTAACATTCATGCAAGCGACAACTTTCCCATGAAGCAAATCCGGCCTAAATTTAGATATCTTCAAGTTTTGAGAAGGAAAGAGCTTGATATACGCCATAACTAATTTTATGATGTACCAGGTGTTTAGATTTTTGTAAGCTGGCACCATCGTATGTTATCTAAAGTAATTCGGACCGTATAGATTTTCCGTATACATTGCATCAACTTGTGAACTCGGTGTGATAGCAAGTGTTAAGAAGTGACATAAATGAAAGTATCCATAGTAGCAGTTGTAGATTTAAATCTTCTCAAAGGTAAGCGGGTTTCGGTATAACGGGTACGATTTAAGTGACTAAATGGCTAACGATCGGGTATCTGGATTTCACCAATTTTGACCTTAGAGTGAATTACCGTTAAAAAGATCTTTGAGCAGTCACAACTACTCGTCGATTTTCGCCCTAATTTCTCAGTCCGGGGAGTCACGTATCTTTGTATGAACGACACTGACACCAGTGATAAATCAGCCTCGATAAGAAAGGAGTCTGCATGATTTCTATTCTGTGCTGAGGTCAGCTCTTGCGGATTTTTAATAGACTTATAGTTGCGTCTGTTCATAAGATTCCTCTTCAGCTGAATGGTTTGCTTGGAATTTTAGATTCTACCAACTTTGGTGATTTCGCTTACTTGCGAAGGTCAGTTATGAGGAACAGGAGAATTCTTGCATCCATTTGCTTTCGTCCAAATACACAGAACCTCAAACCGGTTCGAGGTTAAACAGACTTTGAGTAAAGTTCGACTGAGATGATTTTGTCTACCAACACATCATTCCAAGAGGGCAATATTACCCGAAGTTGTGACATGTTTTCAATGGTCTCATACGTGTTTAAACGTAAGTTGAAACTCAATAGGCATGATAAAGATGTATTCTGAATCACGATAAATAACGAGGCAGAAAATTATTTTGAGTATCTTAAAAATATTTGCTATTTTATTATTGTAAATTAGCCTAATTACCCAAATACCGGATGAACGAAGGGAGGCATCTACTTTTGTTGACGAGCCATCCAATGTGTTTTTGAATTCTTTAGATTTTCCAATGCCTGTCAGCAAGATATTGCGGTTTTTGTGTAGAACTGTCTGAGCAAGCCGTGGGGACTGGTAACTATCTCAAAAATACTGTCTTGCTTTAGAATGTTGCAATATAATAGGTTTGGGAGAAAATGGCCAAACGATGGAACATGATCTTTCGCAGGTATTACGTGGCCATTAACCAAGTAGAACTTTGGCGAAAATGATGCCAATGAGATTGAGATCTTTGGTAGAAGTTTAGTGTGAGCCCTATTAAACTACAGTAAATTGCGAACCACTGCCAATGACTTTCTACTGAACCGATTTGCTTCGGTACACCTAAACTCGTAGTTGCTGAGAGAACAGATATCTTTGAAACCGCCACTTGCAAAGAAAGGAGAGACGAACTTTCTACGACACACATCCACACTCCTAAGAATATGACTACCAACAGCCTCTTGAGTGTCAGTGATCGTACTCCAGCAGTTTACCCATTCTTGAACATTTTGTCAATCATTTATGGCATTCTGCCGTCAACTGGTTTTGTTTTGTCTTTCATTCTTCAGTTACTGATTGTTTGTGGCGATTGTTTACCTCACTGCCGTCATATTCGAGGTACCTGACTTGTTTAAATTATATTTTACAAGTCATTTTTACGATCTTTCAGGGCAGAAGTGAATTGAAAGTCCTAAGATTGCGATACCAACGATAGGGTGGGTGATCAAATTAATTTACTGTAAGGGAAATCCCGTAAATGGCCCAGCATTACTACAGTGAGCATCAGAAGGATGGAGTCTTTGTCCAGTGGTTCGATCTCTCGAGCGGCCCGATAATTGGTAACTTTAAAATCCTGGTCTTATAACATGTCCACTGGCGATTAGCATGGCAAAAAGGCGTCTATTAAAGCACAATCTTCATTGGCTAACACGCTGGTTGCCATGCTACGCGCACACTCGCGATTATGACTCAGAATTTCGGTTTCCGCTCACACGTCGTGTGCACTTCTGTCCGGTTTGTGTGTATGACCGACGCGATCTGTCGGGGTTTTTTCGATCTGCCAATCCTCGTCCGTTGGTCCGATCTCGTTGCTCGAGGGCTCATCCTGTCGCTCGTATTGTCCGTAATGTAGCCACTAAGGGCTTTAATTTTATTTGACGACCGCGTCAAGATATTCCACCAAGTGTTGGAATAATCATGCATCCGATCTGGCCATCCATCCCATTTTGCCTGCCCTGCTTCATCCGTTGGTCCGATTTCGTTCAGCAGTAGCTCATCCGGCCGCCCATGTTGTTCGCGATCCGATCGCTGTGAGGTTCTGGACATGCCTCGCTGCCGCGTTGAGGTATTCCATTACGAGTTGGGATACTCGCACCTCCGGTTTGGTGGTCGATTACATTATATGACTCAAGCTTCAACTACGCGAGTGCCATATACTTAGGATTTGTAGATGACATAAATCCACAATTTTATCAGAATCATTCATAACTCCGTCGCTAATATCGTAAGAATAAACGGATGTCAAATAGACGGCAAAATGACATACACCGAAAGATGCAAGCATTTCGTTTACTGTCACTCGTCGATACCATAAAAAATATTCAATATATAGGATTAGCGTATGGTCATAAACCAACGAAACAAACGAACGTCACAGGGATACAGTCCAGGTGGGGATAAATGGTTTCAGTGAGATTCATTGCACAAGTACTTAGTTTTCATTCTTGTGGCCAGTAATAGCTACCCGTTTGTTTTACAAAAAATGTGCAGTCGGAAACTCAGTTTACCAAAATACTAGTAGCCATTTTTGTCACGAAGTTTACTTTAAACTTTAGAAACGCATTAATGGGTGCATTATATACTGACTTCAAAATGCTTTTTGTTTCAGTCCTCAAAGTGCCAAACTAACTAATGAACAGTTCAACTATTGTCAGGCTGTTATTGAAAATGAGCAAGTTTCCGTACACATGAATCATAAAATACTGTTTGAAAATGATTTGGATTCTGGTAGTAGGGAAATAAGACATTTTGCAGGTGGTCTTAGGTTCCTATCAATTTTGTTCTGTTGCTTAAATACTAGTGACTAATAATGCATAACATTAACCAACGAGGAAATCATCCTCCATTTGTATATTCACATTAACCATTTCAAACTCCGTTCTTCAAAAAACAAGTAATGTGTAATAAGTACAACATAAAAAACCTAGCAGTCGAATAGTCATTTTGGATTTAATATACTAAAAAATAGTAAAACTATGAAAGAAACCTCATACAAGCAGTAAGCGTTAGTACCGCTCGGCAAACAGTACTATTATTGATAAATATTGTACTATAATGTTAACTGTATTATGAAATCAATGTATATTGTGCGACTGCAATATGAATAGTACTATCTTTTTGGAGTAGGACATCTTCCCCTCTACTAAAGCCCATCCTGTTTCAAACATTGAAACAATTATGTCAACGCAAGCAGAGTTGTAATCGGAGCTCCTTCTGTATCACCTTTGAGTCATGTCTGCTTTGGTTACGCGCCCAATCATATTGCGTGATTACCAACCACAGAGGAACGCTATCGTTTTTACAAACGAGTTCAAAGTTAGGATACAGGGTTCTGAGTTCGCCATGTAAGCGAGAATTTTTGATTCAGATGGTATAATAACGCACCGATCTCTCATCGCCTAGCTGCAATCTGACTGGCTAATCAGACTAATACAGTTCAATTCATAAGACACTGAATTTTTCTCAGGCAATGTGGACAGAAATATTCCAGCTTTACTTCAAACCGCTGACGTTCGATTTCACCCTTAGGTTCCATGGTCTTGCTGATGGTGTTACCCTCGAAACGGAATCAATCGATAGTGCGCGGTTCATCTTGCTTGGTTTCATAGGACATTAGACCTCTATTGATTCGGTACCTCCGGCAGCCTACTGGTCCCACTCAGGAGGGTCCATTGTACTTGTAAATGAGACAGAAAACACTTAGCTCTTCTGTAAGAGTTGAGATATTTTACCCTCCACTACAATAAAGCACGTTATTCAAATTGGACAGCTTTCAGATTCATAACGCCCTCCTTGCTCTTGTTCAGTGCAGTTGATAGTCCATCCTTCTCTTTTCTAAGCTCTGGTCTATAAAACATTACAACACCTAACGTTGTGTGTCACAAATTTTCCGAGGTCTCCCTAGTCGAATTTCTTTCTTTAAAGTCAACATTTGTGCAGCATGATTTGAAGCGAGTTCAGTGTTCGATACTAAACGAACTTAAGAAAACTACTTCGCCAAACGAATAAAACTTTCAAGTTTTTCATCTTCTCCAAGGACCACACATGAGTGGAAGTCGATTAGTTAATGTGCAGTGGCAACAATGAACAGTGGCCGGAGGATCTTTCACAAGAATAATTAGGCAGTAACAAAGAGACTCGACAAATGCGTTTCCTGGCATCATTGCAGAGTAATCGCACATGTTACAGTAAGGCAGCTGTAGGACAGAGATTGAAAGGTCATAACCAAAGTAACAGAAAACGACCTAATACTATCTTTCAATCATGTACGGAGTTGCCACTAAGTTTTTGCGAACTTTGCAGTGGGAAGTAAAAACAGCAGAAGATGGTATGTTTTGCACTTTGAGGTTTCCATACAAAATGATTGAAGATGGGATATTTCTGCTAAGCTGAATTAGACACACCTGAAGGACTAGGACATGGTGAAACAAATTCCAAACGCTTCCAGATTAAGTGAGATTTTCGCCCAGTTTCTGGGAGTAATCGGGTAACAGTAGCATCAGTCCGACAACGGTGCATCTATTGGCTCTTTACTGGCTATTCTTCTTCCACTGTCTACCGTATAGCTCTCCGAGCCCAACTTACGAATGTAAAGTAGAACGAAAATGCGAGTGTTGGAGAAGACCAATCTGTTAATTGCAGTTCGAAGAACTTAACATCAAATGTGAATTTCATTTTGTTACAGGTGGAGGTTCATCCAAAATTTCAGGCTACATACTATTCAGAATTCGAACCGTGTGACACTTTTAGCCGTGGTTTAGATAATGTCAGTGATGTTATTGATGACATTCTGCTTGCTTCAATCATAGATCATATGCCGGCTACCAGTAATCTCTAGACAAACATACGTGTACCGATTGAGCTGCCAGTCGGTACAGTTTGGTCCACTACCATGGGGCTTTGAGGGAAATTGAATCGGTTACCAGAGGGTTGAGTATAAAAGTGCCAGCAGGCAAACTCACTGATTCAGGTAATAAAAATAACCGCCAGGAGGTATTAACTTGTACATTGAATCTAGGTCACATGACGTTGTGTTATGTGGATACTGTCAAAAACTTTAAAAGTTAATTCAAGCTTGTTTTATTACGACAGTTGCATTGTTTTCCGCATACTGACAGTTAGTACTGAGAAAGCAACTTAGGTAAGTAATCAAGTGATTCACACATTTTACTCGTTCCTGAAGGTTACACTGACCTTTCGGACTAAAGGTGCTGTGAATACATTGGTTGACATCCTTAACTTCGGCACTCCGATAAATCGTGGATTTGATACTTGACTTGACACTTGACGTGTTGCTTTATAAATAGACAATCGCAAGACAGATGAAATATCTCAAAATTCTTTTACAACGATTCGCGGAACAGTTCATAGCTCCGTTGATAGATCATACCAATCTAATTGACGTTTCATAGTCACCTAGTAGCATGTAATAAATTTCAAGCTGATCCAGACAAAGTTAATGCCATTATGAGTACTTTGGCTGCAGAAAATACAACGAGATTTTTACATCCAAATGATCTAGTCAACTGCATTGGTCGTCTTTTTTCAAAATCATTTGATACTCTGGGTTAAATTCGGCAACCTACATGTAAAACAATTTCCTCGCTTTTGAACAAAGTTTAACGGTCACCATATGACAAATATGGGAGGTTAGGTTCTGTGGTTACTTTAATAATACCATCTACAAGCAGTCAGTGCGCGTTTGAAATAACACCATCACAACAATGGAATGAATGACTGCAGAAGCGAAAGTCTGTTGTCTGCGCAATAAAACTAGAAATGAAATGAAACTAGCTTTGTTTTGAAAATTTCATTAAACACGTTAGGCAATACGCAGGGATAAATATAAATATAAGTCATTAACGTAGATAGTGCAAGCCTTTGTACAATTTCTCGGGGTCTTCAAAGATTGCTTATCAGACACGAAGAGGAAAATTGTGAACCACTTCCGCGACATAGAAATCAAACGCCTAAACTGCCTTTCGAACCTAAATGCTTGATCCTGTATAAATGATCACGCTGTCGAAACCGTTTCTGTGATAATATAAGATAAAATCATTGCAATCCGGTGCGCCTGCAAAACGCTACTGAAAAGTGGACTGATGAAGGAAACAGTGGTTGGCCACATAATTAGAAGAGTTCACTTGATGAGGTAATCGTACTTTTTCACGGATTACCAGGTTCATCGGGAGTCAGGAATGGTCGTCAAAAGAGAGCTAACAGCTTCATAAAAACTGAAGTTAGCTGCTCTGTTTGAAGGGCGAAGGAGTTTCGCCGCCAGCAAAGTATGACCAGTAATAGGGGCGGCGTAGCAAGGTGAAACACTTGCAGAAGCTGCTACTTGGAATAATAAATGGAACTGATAAATCTGCGAAGTGGTTTCTGAAAAACAGTTGATCTTCTGTGGTGCGATTACACACATCGGTACACAATACTCGGTTCCAGTGGACTACTAGGGGGACATTTTTAGAAATGACCACCTAGACAGCCCAAGTGGTATCAGCAGCAACTTGCATGCCCAGTCCGTTCTTCTGGCGGGTTATAAGCATTATGCCTTGATAAGGCACTTAATTCGGAATATTTTCATAATAAAGGCCACCCGAGCACATTCGTGCAAATCGTGAGCTTATCCGACAAACACAACTTTAGAATATGAGGTAAGGACCTCTAAAAAGCTGTTGAAATTTGCATACTGTCTACTAAAGATCTGCACCGAACGCTGTTAAAAAACTGGAGCCGACTTAATTTGACAGCCAACTGCTGTGCAGCATAATGAATAATTGGGAGAAAATCGCACCAAATTGCCAGTGTGAATGTGAGTTTTGCAGTTTGACTTACTTTTTACTCAGTAGATCTGAGAGCGACAACAGTTGTAGCAAAAGACATACTCTAACTGCAAAGTTCAAAACACCCAAGTCTTAGATAGGCAGATAAAGGGATCTGGTGTATCCTCGGAAGATCTGAGTCAGTGGATGTAAGGAACAGTGATCTAAAACTTGAGTATATGTCATATGAGGTTGCTACAATGACTCAGAGATGAAAAGAAATCACGTGAAGTTAAGAGAACGCCTTTGCCGAAAAAGAAAGCACGTAACACATGCTAACCAAAAATCCAATATGCTTTTGCATCAAGTATGTTCCTACATAATGAGTGGATAAAATCTTTTGCCTTAGCGTATGTCGAATTCAAATGACCAACATGGCTGAATCAGTGCATTGGGACACCTTGTTGGACTAGCCGATACTGTTGTTACCCAGCGATACAAATGAGTGTGAATATTTATTTCTGTTCGACAGAATGAAAATATTATTGTGTATTAAATTGCAATTGTTTTGTATCATTTGAACCTCCACTGTTCTGAATTTTGGTGACTTAGGCAGATGCAATACAACGTTAATCCGTTAACCTCATAATCTCTCACTTCTCTCTTACGGATTGCTATTTCAGCGTTTAAAATTTGGTATGTGCCTATTCGTGATTAAGACTCAAAGGTGTTACTTCGAAGAACATCAAACGCTAGATGTAGTCTAAGTGTCCTCTTAAAACGGCCGTTCTCAGTGTATCGTGGTTGGCCCTGATCAAACTACAAATTCTCGAAGAAACCGGTTGCGGATGTTGCGCAGCAAAATGGATTACTGAATGACACCATTAACAGCAGTTAATGTGCAATTTAATTGCATCATAAGAATGTTTCAGTGCTAAATTTTCAACTTTAAAACACATAAGGACAAACATGAGATGGATATTCTCTGGCAGTGTAGTAAACCAGAAATGGAAGCACGTATTGTGGTATTAATTTCCTCTGTTTATTCCGATCTGCCGTAAACACTTAACTAGTTTGCAAAGCATACCAACCCATTTAAATGGTAAACTTATTGCGGTGGTTGTCACTTAACCTTTTTTTCATTAGTGTTGTCTTACTACAGTCTTGACAATAAGCTCTACAACTGCGCTCGAGAAATAAATACCTGATTTGCTTACTTCGGTCTGTTATTACTACTGCCTCGAAACTAGCTTTGGGGTTGAGCTAAGCCAATTACTTCACTTCTGTATTTAAGCAACCGTCACACTTATGAATCAACCGGAAAGGGGATGAAACTGACAATTCAACCAACGTCAAACAAACAATATTACTTCACCATCCTTTATAGAATCAATCAGGTCTACAAGGTTTGGTAAAATGTTTTACCAAATTTAGGGAAGGCGAACCGGTTGCGTCCTCCGGGACATTTAGGGATTTGCAATGTTAGCATAATAGTTTGCGACAATCAAATACCACATAGAAAAAGGATTGAAGAGTAGTCCGTTGTGATACTAAATTTTCAACCTAAAGTCATCAACCCTGTTGCGTAGTGAATTTCGCCACTTTTTTGCAACTACTTTTTATAAATTGTTAAAGTTATAAGCTCAAATCCGAACCCCACAAAAATTTATAATGGACTGTCTATCCTCGATTGGTGTACAGCCCCTACCAGTAAGACAGCCTCGAAATGGGTGATGAATGTGCTTTTGGCAGAATGAGTTAATATTATCTGACGGCAACCGCTTGGGTTTTTCGAAGAAAAGACTAGTTGGTCACTGTGTATAGTTTCTTAAATTAATTAGCCATGATTTTCCTTTTAAAAGAGATAGTGTAGACTCCTAATTGTAGAACCGACTGCAGGCAGTCACCACGCCGGTCGCCAGTGCTGTTTGCCTGCAAGCTTTTTGCAAAACTATCTGAAACCAAGCAGCTCCAATCGAACAGCTAGTGCTGTCTTCCTCTAGCTCGTACAATATTTATTAATACCATTATGGACACAGAATATCCGGCATTGGCCCTAAGAATGGCTATCTGTAGATTAGCATGTCTAGTCGACTCATAAGCAAGTGACTGGTGTAGTTTTATTTGTGACAGCTTGACTAACCACCAACAAGACCTCAAGTTCAGTCCGCTGACAAAGATTAAACTAATACGCTGGATGTTCATTGTCGGACCTGTTGTACGGGCTCAATTCAGTGCCATTTATCGGGACCGCATCAGGAGATGTCCCACTTGAGTATGCACTTGTTATCTAGTTTGCTGTCCGGGTCCAAACAGGCTTTACAGACTCAGATTCGTCGGAAGCATTCCAACTGGTTGAGTGCGTTGATATGAAAGTGTGCGTGTGGATGTGAAAAGTGTGGTAGGATAAGTGAATGCGCATTTGGGATTGGAGGAAGAGAGCTTCACTTAGGAAACGTTGTAATGGTTGCTCAACAGATGGTATGAACAATCAGGATACGAGATAACAACCGGAAAATTTACAAAAAGTCTATAAAAAAAACATAAATCAGATAATTTCAATGACAGCTGAAAGTATAATATATTAGTTCTACCTTCTGTTACGCAACATCGGTGACATCATAGTAAACATTAGTAATTTGACTGAATTGAGATAACTGTGAAATGGCCCAAATATATGATATCTCCAAACCAGCTGTAACCCCACAATCGTCCCTAGACAGTCGTGATAATGAGATGGCGTGCTCAACTCCTGTGAAGGCGGAAGAGAATTCATCTGCCGGCTGTGACAAAAACACACTGCAAACAAATGCTAGCAAGAGAAAACCTTAATCTGGCGTATCTTCTAGGAACACATCGATCGGATCATCATCATCATCATCATCA